>CM028377.1:43015197-43046745 GCA_013146195.2 Codonopsis lanceolata
GGTAATACACCATTTCTTTTCCATACCTTTTTGGTAATGGTTTGGTCAATTTCAAATCTAATTTATACCATTCTAGTTCTCAAGCGACGAACCTCTTGATAATCAAGTCGGGGGGCCCTACGAAATGACTTCAAAGCTTTAGATTCGTAAATCGTAAAGGATGTGGGGTGTTCGTGAATCACATAAAAGCATCCTTTATATCGGTCTCAAGAATACAAATCATAAGCACATATAGGCATGGCATCAACATCATGCAACATAGTATATTAATTTACTATGTATGTAAACAAGATTTTGAAATATTCATACTATTAACTACCTATCAATGGTAGATAAAACACATTATACAAGGCTAATACACTATCATTGTATTAGACTAATAAAGAACAATACAACATTACAGCGTCACTAGGTGGCATATTCTTACTAACTAGTATCGACCAATCCTTATAAGTCAATCCGTATATGTAGGACAACCAATCATCACGTGACCACCTCTTGGCCAATCTCAATGTTCCAACATATCATGAGGAAATTTCTCCTTAATCAAGGTAGTCCCCCAAATACCCAAACACAAACATCGGGAAAGAGTTCTCAAATTCCCAGCACCAGTAATACAAGAACTGGTGGTTAATTACTACCATAACTATCTACACGTATAGTAATCTATGAAATACTAATAGGTAACACGGGAGGTTTAACCACTCCGCTCTCAAAAGCGTATTACAACGAATTTTCGCCATAATGATTAACACGGCGATCACCCTTGGGACCGACAATCTAGCTTCTCGATTCCTAAAAATGGAACAAGGAACAACGCTCTACTAAAAGCGGCACCCACTCTTGGTATAAGCGCAACTCATTAGCGTATAGGAGAAATATAATACTCTAGACACAAACCTTCACTCACGGCAATCTAGAACAAGCGAACTTAGTACTCCAAGTCGTATTCATTCTCGAAGAATACGCCAATAAGGCATGATCTGAGAACACTCAATGTCAAGATTCACACAGGAACCAACCCACCTAGGCCATGGAACCTATCTGGCCGATAGCTAACTATAAAGCTCGATACCAAGCTGTGACGACCCGACCGGACCAGAGATGGAATCACAAGTCAAGTCATCCAAATAGGACAACAATACATGCAAAGACTTCGGTTTTGGAAAAGCGGCGTGGACGTGGCAACATTTCGAGATGAAGCGCGACTCGGCACCAAAAGGCGGAATAATTTAAAACTTTTATTTACACGATATAACAATTAAGACAATTATACCAAATCATCGGCGACTTTACTACGGAACCCAACTACAGTTCATGCGGATATACCTCGGCGGCTACAACATGCTGGGAGAACAACATAAATAAATAAGAGCTAAAGTAATGCCCGGCGGAAGATAAATCACGTGAACCATACTACATCTATACAAGGCTCGGCGTACATGCGGCACTCAAAATAGAATACAAGTATAGACATAAATACAACAAAACCAAATTCCCAAAGCAAAGTCTAAATGACTTGCTAATCCCAACGTCCTTACAAAAGAGTTCAACAGAAGGACATCTAAAAACACAACCTCGTCGCGTGCGATCACGGACAAGCGCAAATCCTGCAACACCTCAACAGGCGGTACGAGCGGCTCGGATCTAAAAGCAAAAAGGGAGGGGTAAGTCATAAAGACTTTGTGAGTTAACAATTATGCATGTCATGGCATCATGCGACATACATATCAAGATATCATTTTTAATATCAAGTCAATCAAAGCGTTCATTTAATAAACACTTAAAACACATATCCATGGTAGCACATTGTTTCACATAAGTGCTATAAAGGTAAACCACATATAAGGAGGATAGGATATGAAACCGATGCCGCTACGTAGCTCTGCAATACAGCGTTAACATTCGTGCCAATGATACCCGTGATGAGTGTATCAAAGTATCGAGTTCTCTACTCGAGTGCAGAGTTCTCTACTCGGGTACCAAGCTCTCTCCTTGGTACTTAGACCTTCCAATGTGCTCTCTTGGTTGCAGCAAAGGTGCTACTTCCCCCACTTGTGCCAACGGTGGGCGTGTGTGATAAAAAGCCGGTATAACAATCCATCACTATCACGAGTCCCATAACTTCGTGGCGATGCATTGTCACACCAACGACTCAATCAAATATGCCAGCTGGACTAATGCAATGCCAAGTAGATGTTTACTCGTCATGAGATCTCAAATAAGGAACAAGTAGTTGTTTACTCACTTAAGGAATCACACAAGAATTCGACAAGAGCGAATTCAACATGTCAAATAGATTCATTATTCTACAACATGCTCTCAATCATGCATTTACTTCACACGATCACATAAATCACATAAGAACTTCGATTGAGTCTTATAAGCACACATATCAAATATGCCCTTCAATCCATCCCAAAGTCACGTAAGCTAATTCATTAGTCTAACGCACTATATTCATCATGTCAAATAGATATATCATTCTATAACATGCTCTTGATCATGCATTTACTTAACATAATCACACAAACCACATAAGAACTTCGATTGATTCTTACAAGCACACATACATCAAGGCATACTCATCAATCCATCTCAAAGTATCGTAAGCTAATTCATTAGTCTAACGAACTACATTCGTCGTAGGGATTGATTGTGGAGTCGTTATTGTTCATAACTCCCTAAATTCAACTCCGGTGAGTTTTACTACAATTAAACCAAGAAGAGTATTGATACTATATGTATCACATTGCCTTCTCCTAAGTTCTCCGTTCATTTAGAACTTGATAACTAAGCCGTTCATGTTCTCGAACTAGCCTAAAACACAATCTCGAGTTTCAAACCCTAGTTTCGGTGATTTTGTTAAACCTTGAATTGAACGAATTCTTTCACAAGAGTTATTCCCAAGCTTAATACAAACAACATTCATGCTTTAATAAATGTCAAAATCATAACTTCATAGAGATTTCATAAAATCATACTCACATTTTATATGTTGAATTGAAGGTTGTGTCTTCACAAAGATGTTCACAATCAACATTAAAACAACTATAATGAAGGGGTCATGCTATTTTATTTAACATGAAAATCTCAGGGAATTGTCACTCACCTTAGTCCTATGATTAATGGAGGAAAGGTTGATTAAAGAGAGGATTGGTGTAGAGATGATCAAGAGCTTCGATTTGGCGGTCTCGGTTCGACAATCGGACCACGGATCTCAGGAAATGGTCCTTCAACCTAGGGTCTCCTCCATGGACGAAATTTGAAGCTCAACCTCTGATTCTCTGGTTTTAGATCAACAACAATGGCTGAAGGTCTGATTTTGTGTTTATATATCTCCCTAGAAGACCCCAATCCAAGTGATGGATGTTATAAGGCTTCTAATTGGTCAAGGAATGTGAGCCATGGATAAGCAATGATCAAGGGTTCACAAGAGTCCTAGAAAGAGTCAACAAAGGTGGCTGAGAGTGCCCAAGGTCGGCCAAGGGCAAGGGTTCAAGAGTCATTAGCCAAATCCACTCAAAACTCACAAATGCAGAAAACTGGACAACAGACAGTCAATCTTGTAAAATCGACCATAAATAGCTCACACCTCCAAATGAGGTGATTATTGATGTTTATGAAACTAGACTCTTTAAACTATAGTTTAGCCTTTTAAATTACTCAATTTGGACTTATATTCATCAAAATATGGCTACTACAAGTTCAAGTACAGCTGATTTCCTGAAAACAGAATTCTGGCACAGCCGTAAGTCAAGACCTAAATGAGGTACTTATACACCTTGGAAAAATACCATATTTTACAGGGAGTATACTAACATATGTAGGTAGAACATACTAAAGTTTTAGAAAATTCTCTTTAGTAGATTGGTACCAGAATTTTCAGAGTTCGCCCAAAAACGGACTGAATCTGTGAAGTAATAAGTTGATCATCTTATTTCCAAATGCAACCAATCTATGAACATGTATAAGGCTTGTTTAAATATGGTTATGGCTTGTATTCAAGGCCTAGAACTCAACCGAACTTCTCTCGGGACGAAATGAAGGCAATACAAGCAATGATGTTAAACCACAAAACACAACCGAAGCAACGAAGCTTCTAAACTCCCAACCAAGCATGAAACAACTAAGATGAACATTGTAAATCTTGTATGCAAGGTATTTAAGACTCTCATGAGACTTATTAAGGTGCTAACACGTTATCTGAACACCCAAAACAACAACAACAAGGCATGCAAGCATGGAAGACCATTACTCTATTATGATCTTAACCAATTCAATGCCAACATGATATGAATGAAATGAAGTCTCAAATATGTAAAGACATATTATAAACATGTTATAATGATGACAAACATGAAATGGGGTTTGGGTTCTCACATCCTCCCCACTTAAAGGAATTTAGTCCCTAAATTCATACGAGAAATCTCGAACAAGTAAGGGTGTCTCTCACTTATTTCACTCGATCTCCCATGTGGCTTCCTCAATATTATGATTCTTCCACAAGACCTTCACTAAAAGGAATCGCTTGGTCCTCAAGACTCGCTCCTTGGCATCAAGGATCCTCACGGTTTCTCAACGTAAGAAAGATCGGGCTCAAGGTAATCTCCTCATAAGTAAGGACATGTGACTCGTCACGCAAGTACTTACGAAGCATGGAAACATGAAACACATCATGGACACCCGATATAGGCGGTGATAACGCAAGTCTATAAGCCAAAGAACCAATCGCTCTAATATCTCGAGCGGACCAATAAACACTGGGAGAAAGCTTCCCTTTCTTCCCAAACCGCTTAAGTACCGCGTCGGGCGATACCTTCAGGAACACAAAGTCACCAACACGAAACTTCGAGATCTCGTCTCGGGTTGTCGGCGTACTTTACGTCTACTACATTTGTAAGCAATCGTCTCTAATCGACTTCACACTCTCGGTGATTGTTGCACCATCTCGAACCCCATAATCTAGCCTCGCCCAACCTCATCCCGGCAAATCGGTGATCGACACTTACGCCCATACAATGCCTCGCAAATGGCGCCATCTCAATGCTTTCGGATAAGCGTTATTATCGCAAACTCGATCAACGGTAGATGTGAATCCCAACTACCCTTAAAATCCATATCACACGCAGCGTAGCATATCCTCAAGATGCGTATCAATCGCTCCGTGACCATCGGCAGTGGGGATGGCTTATTTGTCTTGAAATTCGGATTTCGTACCCAAAGCCTCTGAAAAGAATGCGAGAACCTAGAAGTAAATCGGGGTCTCTATCGACCTAATGCTATCGGGTACACCATATAGTCTCACAATCTCTGAATGTACAATCTTTAGCGACTCAAGCGCTTAGGAAATCGCAATAGGGATAAAATGAAAAGACTTAGTCAACCTATCAACGATAACCCAAAGCTGCATCAAAGCATCTGATGCGTGGCAACCACGAAACAAAATCCATGGTGATATGCTCCCACTTCCACTCAGAAATCTCAAGTGGATGAAGCAAGCCGGCGGTCTACGGTGCTCGGCCTTAACCTGCTTTGCATCACGTCAAACATCTCGAAACATACTCGGCTATCTCCCTCTTCATACCATTCCACCAAAGCGCCTCTTCAAGTCACGGTACATCTTAGTACTACCGGATGTATCGTATCTTTGAACTTGTGAGCCTCATCAAGAACCATACGTTTCACTTCATCGAAGAAGAGCGCAAATCCTACTACGGAGCGTCAAGATCCCATCAACTTTGTTTATCGCGAACTTCGGGTGTATTATTCTCACTCAATCCCTCGATAATCTTCATCAAATCGGATCGGTGGCTTGAGCTTCCTTGATCCACCCAAACAATACTAGTGTAGCACGAGCACTAGCAAAGAGAACACTATGCTTGCTAACAACGAGGACTTCATTCACGGACATCCTCGAGCATCTTCCATTCCTACTGTCTCATATTTAACTCCTTTTTGGGAGAAAAGGTATTTCGGAACTCTTGTGATCCGTATACCCCTCAAACTTAGCTCCATAAAGATAGTGTTTCCACTTGTGAGCGTAAAGATAATATTTGCCAACTCAAGATCATGAGTCGGATAATTACGCTCATACGGTGACAACTTCCTAGAAGCATAGGCAATAACCTTGCCGTTACGCATAAACACATAACCCAAGCCTTCCACTTGGTAGCGGACCTCAACTTCGATGGATCCACCAGTGATACCATCACTAGACCAACATGCCCAAGAAAAGCAACTTGTTCTAGCGAGAAGCACACTTGCTAAATTTAGCAAAAATTTCTTACGTCTGTAAGAACCTCTCTCGAATGATGCTCATGCTCCTCTCGTGACTTCGAGTACACAAGGATATCATCGATGAACACCACTACAAAACAATCAAGGTACTCATGAAATACCCTATTCATCAAGTCCATCAAAACGGCGGCGCGTTTATCGAGACAACGGCATCACAACAAACTCATAATGGCCATAAACGTGCTGTCTTGGGACACCCTCACGAACCCTCAAGCTGGTGGTAACCACTCCTCAAGTCTAACTTGGAAAACACAACAGACCCACGAAGGCTGATCAAAGAGATCATCAATGTGGGGTAATGGGTACTTATTCTTTATAGTAACTTTGGTTCAAGCGGCGATAGTCAATGCATAACCACAAACTACCATCCTTCTTCTTCACAAACAAAACCGATGCACCCACGGAGACACACTCGGTTTAAAAAACTCTCTATCAAGCGGTTCACCTGCTGCTCCTTCAAACTCCACCGAAGGATGTCGTTCCAGGTGAAAACCACCACTGAAGCAATCAAGAAAATTATGAAATACCGGTTCATTAAATCCATGAACACAGCCGGCGCATTAGTCAACCCGAATGGCATCACCATAAACTCATAATGCCCGTACCTCGTGCGAAAAGCCGTCTTCGGAACATCTTCGGCTCTAACCTTCAACTGATGATACCCAAATCTCAAGTCAAGTTTGGAATAAACCACCGATCCTTGCAATTGATCAAACAAGTCATCTATGTGTGGTAATGGATACTTGTTCTTGATCGTTGCCTTGTTCAACTCCCGGTAATCAATGCACAATCTAAGGCTCCCATCTTTCTTCCTCACAAATAATACCGACGCACCCCAAGGCGATACACTTGGCTTGATGAAGCCAATGTCAAGAGCTCTTGTAACTGAATCTTCAACTCCTTTAATTCCATAGGTGCCATTCTATAAAGTGGTGTAGTCCCCGGCAACAACTCAATGCAAAATTCAATCTCTCTATCTGGAGGCATCCCAAAATCTTTAGAGAAAACATCCGGGAAACTCACACACAACTGGCACATCTTCAAGATTAGAAGAAGAAACCCGCTTGTCCACTACGCAAGCAAGTTACCTGTGCACCCACGCGACAACGGTTCCTAGCCTTAAGCAGAAATGGCACGTAAACCACTAGGTGCACTATCTCCCAAAACACAAACTTAGGCATGAGTGCAAAAGTGACCCTTTTACTAAGGCAATCCACCAATGCATGATATGTGCTCAACCAATCCATGCCAAGTATAACATCAAAATCGCGAAGTGGTAACACCACCAAATCCGCATGCAACACATGTTTATCCACAAGTACATCGCATGCCCTATAAATATCTGAAGCCAACAAACATTCCCCAAGAGGGGTAGATACTTCAAGCACATAAGGTAAAGACTGAGGCATAACACATAGCTTGTCAACAAAATGTGATGCAACATATGAATGCGATGATCCTGGCTCTATAAGTACACGAGCCTCATTACCGAAAATAGAAACGGTACCTCCAATCACTGCTGTAGACTCAGGTACTCCTCTCTGATCTAGAGCAAATACACGACCCTGCACCTTAGCTTTCCCATCGCTATCTCTCTTTGTTCCAGCTGTAGTCTGACTAGAACCTCCTGACTGATTATTCTTCAGTTTAGGACAATCCTTCTTCATATTCCCGGAAACTCCACAGTAGTAACACTCCATTGGTGCTCCATTCTTACTCCAGCATCTATCTTCTGTATGCCCAATCTTGGAACAATAAGAGCAAACCAATGCCACACTACGATCCCTCTGAGTAGATGTAGTACTAGCCCCCTTGCCACTAGACTGACTCTTCGCATGTCCTTCATAATGAGATTTTCCACTTCCTTTCTTGCGATCACTGCCTCCACTAAAATTCCCAAGGTTACGATCCATGACTCCGCCGAGAAAGCGCTTAGAGGCTGTGAGAAGAACCCGAAATAGGCATAGTACGGTGCTCATCAATGTCTCTCTCAATAATGTAGGCTCTATCAACGGCCTTCCTGTACTCCACAAACTGGTGAGAAAGAAGCTGTTTCCTGTACTCCGTCCTCAAACCCTTTACAAATTTATGTGTCCTCCTAGCCTCATCTGGAATCAAATGTGTGCAGTAACGAGCCAACTCCGTGAATCTGGCCGAATACTGTGAAACTGTCATACTCCCCTGCACCAAATCCAGAAATTCTTTCTCTCTTTTCTCTCGAACCACTTCCGGTACATAGGAAGCTCTGAACTCTCGAACGAAATTAGGCCATATCTGTGGGACTCTATGCAGTTCCCAACTCTCCCTCAAGACTGCCACCGTGCTCTGCGGCACCCTCAAGCTTGAACACGCTAATACAACAACTGGTTCATCATCGCAACCCAGTGGTGCAAATATTTTCTCCAAGTGCTCGATCCAAAGCTCGGCTTTTGCAGCGTCCGGCTCTCCATTAAACTGCCTCGGCTTTAACTTCACAAATCTTTCAAGCATAGAATTATCATTATGTCTAGCCTCCTGCCTCGGCCTCTCTACTTGTGGCTCTGGCCGTGGTCCTCCTTGTGGTTCCACTCTACCAAAATCTCTCTGATTCATCTCATTCATCATATCAAGCATTCCACGATACATGGTTGCCATCGCCTCATACTGCTCTTCTGGTGTTCGCAGTGGAGGAATATTCTGTTGACGGTTATCGTTAGCATTTCTGCCACCGCCAATACCTCTACCAGCACCTCTACCAGGGCCACCTCCGGAACTAGCTCCTACTCTAGTATCCACCATTTAAACCTACAATAACACTCGACGTTAATAAAATGAATCTATCACACAAACCAACCCCCAAAGCCAAGGAACCTATCCCGGCTGAAAGCTAAATTTATAATCATAGCTCTGATACCAACTGTGACGACCCGACCCGGATCCCAAGACGAAATCCCAAGGTCGTGCCGCCAGGGGAACAAATAACAACAAACAAGTAGCAAATAATGGGTAGGGCCATAACGGCGATACGCCAACAACTCAAAACATACGCGGAAGCAAAATATAATATAACAGTGGCACCCGAGCTAACAAGCTCAAACTAAAAACAACCAAAGAGATGATTAATCTCTCGGTCCAAAAATTCGACCCGCGTGACGCAACATTGGGCACGTAGGACGAACTCCCTGTTATGCAATTCAAATATAGCACAATATAAACCAAGTCGTCGGCGAAGCTACTATTTGAACCCAACATTAAACTAAGTCTAAGACTCTAGTCTAACAACTCAACGGCTAAAAACATGCCGGAGTACAAACATAATACTTTAACTAGCAATGTAACATGCTAAACATAATCACCAATTAACCAAGCGCGACTAAAACCAGTCGGCTACCAACAACATAAGTACTAACAATTATAAGTACTAACAACCAGAAAACATATGGAGATATAACCATAACTATACATCAAGCACGACTTCTACTTGTCGGCTACCAAAAGAATAAGCTAACAACATAATTACATCATTTCAATTCACATTAAGGTTTGCTACCCAATCATGAAGTTTACATAACTTCATCTTCCCAACGACCTCACCAAAAACAAAATAAACATCTAAGTAGCAACCTTTCCAAAAGAATTCCTTGCCAACGTAACCTTCTTGATTTACTTGGATCCGCTCGCACGGCTCGGATCTAGGGAAAAACAACCAACAAATAAAAGTAAGTCACAATGACTTAGTAAGTTACTAACCGTAACTTCCTACCATGGCATAATGCTCAATCATAAATTATATCATGCTATCGTCATGAAATAACTTTATATAAATCATGTTATGGCATCCATGCTCAACATTAAATAAATATGTTATCATTAAAGTATAACATCTCATCATAAATCCATGTCAATGCATTAGTCTTAACAATAATGATTTATACCTTTGGCATAAACAACATTCCAATAATGTTCATGTGATAGCATATATGCTTAACAACATTAATCAATATGTTATCTATCAAGTATAACATGTAAGATACCAAAACAATCACCATATCATATCCAATTCACTAAGCACGTTATTCACTTAAGCACTTGTGAAACAATTCATATATAAGTGATATGATACCATTACCCAAATTCCTCCGCGCGTGTCGCTCCTGCAAAAACACGTGCAAAACCCTTATGTGCCCTCGATATCCTCTCGTAGATATCGACGCCCCGAGACAGCCTCCACTCGAGTTCCATAGTTATCAAAGTCATGTGTATTACTACAACTAAGATAAACTACTTCCCCACCGTGGCCATCAATGGAGGGGTGTGTGCAAACCCGGTACGGCGATCCATCGCGATCACGAATCTCTCAATTCGTGAAGACGATGTATCGTCCTACCAAAGACTCAACAGACCGACGCCAGCTGGACTCAAAACCCAAGCACAAGTAATATATACTCATATGCTCAAAACAAGTAGGTAAACACTCTACCATCAAACTAGTCATGCAATTCATCCACAACTAGCATAAATATCACAACCGAGAATCATATAAGCTCTCTTAATCAAGTGTGCTTCACACACTTCAAAACTTCTTGGAGGCTCGACCTCCATGAATTCTACCCAAAATTCCGTAGGACTTAAGATTATAGTTCCTAGGATTCATACTAACCCAAAGGTTGACTCCGTTGAGTCCAATCTATATTTTCCGAAAATTCAAGGAATAGAAGCATAGGCTTCAACATCCCCATATGTTCATAACTATCGCCAAATCCATAATCCCAATGTTCAATAAGCTCACACAAACCCCACAAATTACTTAGCAATGCAACTTAGAACAAATTGGCCATCTTGTGCATAAATTAATTCAAGTTACCTTACCAATCATAGTTCCCAATTCATGATTAAATCATACAACATGGTTTAATATACTTCATTAAGCATATAAAACATATTAAACAAGCTCACATCAATAATTTGCAAGCTAAAACAAAATTAGGGCAAGGCACCCTCCAAGTATCTCAACCAATTCAACTTCAATGCTCATGAGTAATCAACATAACCAAGTTCAATAGACTAGTTAGAACATGAATTTCACATATTTCATGGTCTCACATAGGTCAATCAAGTTCTATCATCAATTTGTAAACCTAGGGTTCATTCATCTTCTACAAACCCTAACAATGGCTTCCATTGACCTCAAATAGCACAAATGGTTGTTTCCCTAGGGTCAATGGAGCCCAAAAATCAAAGGAAGAGAGGTAGAACTTACCAAAACTCAGCCCTTACAAACTGAAATTTCGTGCCCTAGAGATGATGTCTTCTCCTCAACTCTTTCTTCAAGTTCACGGGTAGGAAGGGGGAAAGAACGACCCAAGGCTGTGGCTTCCAAGCTCAAGCCCTTCAAGAATCCAAGAATCTCCTTCTCAAGTCTCCCCCTCGCAGTAAGAGCAAGGAGAAATCGCAAACCTGTCTTGGCCGAACAATAAGGGCTGTTTTGCTTTTATATGGGGGATTAATTCCCCTAATCAAGTCACTAATTAACCCCTAAATCTCCTAATAGATGTTTAGGACTAGGATTAGGCTAAGTAAGTGGGTTTAGGATAGGTTTAAAATGGGTTTAATGGGTTAAATTTCGGACAGCGCACAAAAGAAGGCAAAATCCCGTAATTCTGCATTTAGACCCTTGCGGTCGCATCCTTCTTGTTTGATGCGAGCGCATCATGCTGCCTCCAGCATTCCAACTTTTTCTTGTTTCCTTGCTCGGTCCCGGACTCTCCCGCATGCATTCTCGAGTCCTTCCAAGCCAAAAATGGTCTATAAATCAACCTTAATAACCTCCAATCAATAACCAATGTAATCAAGTCTCAAACCTCAATAGAACAAGGCCAAGAACTCAGGCAGAACTCTCCCGAACGACAACCGAAAAAGTCAAACTGAGAAGGGTTTATGCTAGAATCAAACTAGCAACCAAACCGACAATGCAACAAGCATCTAATCAACATCCAAGGCATATTAATGATGTTTTGAATGCCCTCTAACAATTATCCATGTGATAACAACATAAATCACAAACCCGAGATTCAAAGCATCTCGTGAAAGAAGAATGCATACGTGCATCTCAAACAACGTCAACGATCATGCTATTGACTCTAAACATATACGGGAGCTAAATGAACATGTTTATGATGATTATAAGAGTATGAGTTCATGCATAACACAAGCAAGCAACATTTCAGGGTTTTACAATTTTATTTACAATATAATTGCTCTCATATTTTTCTTTTGAGCTTTGATTTGATGTAGGGGTTGAGCAATTATTCAAGTTTGGGGGTGACTCGCGGAGATTCATGGAGCGACGTATTCATGGCTTGGACTTCAAGTGCACCGACTTCGAGGGAGTTTTCTCTTCTCTTTTCTTCCCCCCTTTATATGCATTTTTATGATTATGAACATTGTGGGCAATGTTCGGTTATAAGTTTGGGGGTGGGGTCGGTCTTATCTTTGCCCTCGATTTTTTGGAAAATTTTGAAAATTCTTGGAAAATTTCAAGCTAATTTGGACCCCATTAATTATGCTTTGATTCATTCATCTCATCACTTTGGTGCTCATAGAGTTGTATGTGCATTATTTTCTTGGATTTGGCCTTGAGAATGTTACATGCATAGTTGAGGATATTTTGTGATTTTTGTGCTAGCCTTTCCCTCATTCATGTTATATAGTGCCCATGTGTGGATATCTTGATAATTGTTTTAAGCTAAGCTCTAGCTTTGGTTGTGCATGTGTTATGAGTACCTTGTTGTGAGTTGTGATGCCGTTGGATGATTTCAAAATTGATGAATAGTTTGGCTTGTAAGTATGACAATAGCATGATATAGGCCATGTTTGACTCGTTTGTGCCATATCGACCTACCCATGTTCACATTAAATCCCTAGTGTCCCATTTGAGCCTTAATAAAAGAATGGTGTGTGCAAGAGCACACAATGACCCCCATCCGTCTTCATTTTGATCACCTACATTGACTTATCCCATGAGCCTATACACTTTATTCAACCCTTTGAGAGAGCACTTTGTGAAATGAATTGCTAAATCTATGTCTTGGAGGGAATGCGTGCTTCATGGAAATATTGTTATTCATGTATTGATGTGGTGTCATTTAATTTTGGTTGATGAGTTGGGGATTGTTTATCTTGCAAAAAGGGGCCCTTGTGTATAAAAAAAAATCAAAAGTGAAGGGCAACCCAAAATTGTGAACCATTTGTGCTTTAAAGTTATTCAAAGAAGGGAAATTGTGGGATGAAAAAAATCATTTGTGGTAGTTTGGTATACTCTCAACCTCAAGTTCTTGATATGTAAAGAAAAAAAGAAAGAATGAAGAAGTTAAGTTTGGGGGTTGTTGAGAAGAATGGTGAGTTATGATGAAGTATATTGTTTCATGAAGTTAGACTTGAGTATGATTTTGAAGACTTCACTTGTGCTTTCTTGTCTTGATTTCCTTCCCTTCATTTGTAGCTCAACCTTGGCCTAAAGTTACAAGCTTGCAAAAGTCCTATTGATATTGTCATGCCATGAGTTATTGCATTGTGAAGTATTTATCTCTTTCGGTTTCATGGCTTATGCTTGGTATTTCATTGAACGTTCAATCCTAGCTAGAGTGATGCTATTTAGTCATGGGCTTGTGCTTCATGTTTTTAAGTAAGTGTTTGAGGAAAGTTTGCTAGCATTAAAATCACATCATACATTGGTTATGCATTTTTATAATCTTGAGTTTGATTTCTTTCATGGTAATGCATATGGGATCTTGATTGAGTGCCTCCTTCATTCCATCTTTGTCTCGAGCTTATCCATAATCCATATCTCTCTTTGCTCGGGACGATCAAAGCTTAAGTTTGGGAGTGTTGATAAGCTTTTAATTTTCTATTATTTTCATTAGTTTTCGGAATTTTTATTAATTAATTTTGAGCTTTGGTTAATAATTTATTGCATTTGACATACTATTTTTATGTATTTTGTGCTTCATGTAGGTATCTCAAGCATATTCAAGGTTTTATGGCTCAATTAATGCAAATCGGGGCAATTCCGGGCATTAATGTTAAGTTTTGTGGCTTGTCGTTAAGTTTTGTCAAGTATTTCAAAGGCGGCGGCTTAACAGAGTAACGAGAAGCTAAGCGAGGACTGTTTTGCAAGGCACGGGAAGGGGAGGACTTTCGCGCTCAATCCGTAAGAATAGCGGGGAGCAATTCCCTGAATCTCCCAATTCATTAATGTGTTGTCATAGGGAGAAGCGGCCACGTCACCGCCGCCCACCATGCGACCCAGGTCGGCCGTCTTGCCCTTGCCCCCCAATCCCCACACGAAGCCAATTCAGCACATTCTTCCTCATAGCCTCCGGCCCGTTTTCTCCTGGAGCGACCAAGCCTAGTTCCCTGCCTTGATCCAGCGACCCAGCCTCTCCTTTTCTCCCTTTTTTGCCCTCAATTAATTCTGGCCCTTCCTAATATACCCCTGCCTCCTTTGCCTTTCTTTTATTTCCTTCCAGCCGGCCATTTCGAAGAACAGTGAGATTCAGGAAGTAGCAGCCTTCAGGTTTTAGGGCATTAGCCCTAAAACTCTCCCCAATTCCATTTCATTCACTCTCCATCTCTCCACCAAAATAAAAAATGCATCCATTTTGAAGGTTTGGAGCATCAAATCAAGGGTCAAGGGAGCAAGATTAAGTGAAGTCAACCCAATATTGCAACATTAATTGGTTTAATTCTTCCACCTCTTTAATTATTTTAATGTTGTAATTTTTGGAGAAACTTTGCATTTATTTTGATACTTTGATGATGAGCTAAATACATTTTTGGATTGTGATTATTATCTATGTTGAATGTGATGTTTTAATTTAATTTCTCTCTATTTGATGTATTCTCATATATTTTTGGTTATTATCATTGTGTGTTTAATGCTTTTAATGAAGTCATGAATCATTAAATGAGCCCTAGAATGATAGGATACGAAGCGAAAGCCCTTCCTATTATTCCGAAAATCGTGATAATTGTTTACGTCTCTAAGGCACGTCGATTGTCGAAGGTCGTAGATAGTCATTGGGTGCTTGATCTACCACGCGGCTATTTTCTTCCCTAGGCTATGTGTTGCGAGGATATGAGTCCGTAGCAAGGATGAGTGATAGCTAGGTTTTTCTATACGTAGCGAAAGCCCGTAGAAAATATTAGTGCGCATCACTATGCAATATCACAATCCTACCTTTTTAACCTTGATTTGAGTTAAGAAAAATAGAGAGAGTTAAATTAGACATTAGCTAGACTAGAAATATCACAATCCTACCTTTTTAACCTTGATTTGATGTTGCCACCGTTTCACTGTCGCGTTAATTTAGTTTATTTTCTTGCATTTATTTTGTTTATTTTACTTTTATTTTAAATCTAATTTCCGTTAGCTTAGATAAAATTATGTGTGCCCAATTTTAGTACTTAGGATTTATTTCTAGCTCTATCCTCGTGGGATCGACTCGTACTTCGAACTTTATTACTTGATACGACCGGGTAATCTTGCCCGTGTTGCGTTCGCGCACATCACTATGCAATTATAATTAGCTGATCGTTCAGTTAAATATCCTTTGGGTATAGTGGAAGATATCCTAGTTCAGGTTGATAAATTAATCATACCAGTTGACTTTGTGGTTTTAGAGATGGAAAGGAAGATATGCACCAATAATTAAGTCCCAATATTGTTAGGCAGACCATTCATGGCAACTGCCAATACAATGATTAATGTGAAAAATGGTAAACTCACAATGTCAGTCCTAGGTGAAACCGTTGAAATTTCTGTGTTCGATGCTATGAATAGACCTAGTGACATAAGTGCCTGTTTTTCAATAGATGAGATTGAAAAATTATCAACCGAAACTTTTGAAGAAGAGGAAGAATATGAGAGAGATAGATTCATAGTTTATGATGATAGCCCTATCCCTCCCATAAAAATTGACATTGAGGAAATTGAAAGAGAAATAGAAGAAGAGGAAAGATTAGAGAGAGAAAAGTTAAAAGATAGTAAAAAGAAAGATGAAGAAGGTAAAGAAATAAAAACAGAATCAGAAAATAATTCTGATGAATCAGAAAAGGTAGTAGAAGAAAGTTATGAAATTAAAGAAGATGAAGTAGAGATTCTGAAATCTCTCTTTGAAGAAATTGAGATAGATAATTTTGAGGAAGAAAATAAGGAAGAAAAGCAAGAAGAGAATAATGAGGCTAAAATAAAAGAAACTATAAAAGTAGGAAACTCTGAATTTATGCCATCCATTAATTCTCCCAAAGTCGAAGAATTAAAGTCATTACCATCCCACTTAAAATATGCATTTTTAGGGGAAGGTAACACTTTGCCTGTTATTATAGCAGCCGACTTAACGGAAAAACAAGAAGCGAGTTTGTTAAAAGTTTTATGGACACATAGAGAAGCTCTAGGATGGTCTTTAGCTGATCTAAAAGGAATTAGTCCCTCTATGTGTATGCATAAAATACATTTAGAAGAAGGTAGTAAACCTTCAAGAGAAAGGCAAAGAAGACTTAACCCACACATGGAAGAAGCTGTTAGGAAAGAAGTTCTTAAGCTCTTAGATGCGGGTATAATTTACCCTATATCAGATAGTAAATGGGTTAGTCCTGTCCAAGTAGTTCCTAAAAAGTCGGGAATTACAGTCGTTAAAAATGAGAAAGATGAATTAGTCCCTACAAGGACTATAACTGGTTATAGAATGTGTATCGATTTGCGGAAATTAAATGCGGCAACTAGGAAAGATCACTTTCCTTTGCCATTTATTGACCAAATTCTTGAAAGACTAGCCGGTCATGAATATTATTGCTTTCTTGATGGTTTTTCTGGATATAATCAGATCCCTGTTGCACCCGAAGACCAAGAGAAAACAACTTTTACATGTCCCTTTGGTACTTTTGCCTTTAGGAGAATGCCTTTTGGATTGTGTAATGCACCAGCTACTTTTCAAAGATGCATGATTTCTATCTTCTCAGATTTGGTTGAAAGATGCGTAGAAGTTTTCATGGACGATTTTTCAGTTTTTGGAAATTCTTTTGATCACTGTTTAGAAAACCTTACATCTGTCCTAAAAAGATGTTGCGAAACTAATTTAACTTTAAGTTGGGAGAAAAGTCACTTCATGGTAAAACATGGAATTGTCTTAGGGCATGTTGTTTCTAATAAAGGCATTGAAGTTGACAAAGCTAAAATCGAAGTTATTTCACAACTACCCCCTCCCACTTCAGTTAAAGGAGTTCGAAGTTTTCTTGGCCATGCTGGTTTTTACCGAAGATTTATAAAAGATTTTTCCAAAATCTGTAAACCTCTATGTAATTTGCTAGCAAAAGATACAAAATTTATTTTTGATAAAGAATGTTTAGAAGCTTTTAATTTATTAAAAGAAAAGTTAACTACTGCCCCAATTTTATCCGGCCCTGATTGGTCACTTCCTTTTGAAATCATGTGTGATGCATCAGATTTCGCGATTGGAGCCGTATTAGGACAAAGGGTAGATAGAAAGCCTCATGTGATCCACTATGCTAGTAGAACTCTAAATGATGCTCAATTGAATTATACCACTACTGAAAAGGAATTTTTAGCAGTAGTATATGCTTTAGAAAAATTTAGATCATATCTGCTAGGATCAAAGGTGATAATTTTTTCTGATCATTCTGCGTTAAAATATCTGTTAAGTAAGAAGGATGCTAAACCAAGATTAATTAGATGGATGTTATTGTTACAAGAATTTGACATTACTATCAAGGATAAAAAGGGAACTGAGAATGTTGTAGCCGACCATTTGTCTAGGTTAGAATTCTCACCCTTGCTTGAACGTCAATTTCTTGATGATCCTATCCCCATAAATGACAATTTTCCTGATGAACAACTCTTAGCCATTAAAGATTCTGACCCTTGGTATGCTGACTTTGTCAACTATTATGTGTCTGATATCATTAATCCGGATTTTGATCATTACGAAAAGAAGAATTTTTTGGCGGAAACTAAAAATTATTTTTGGGAAGCTCCTCATTTATACAAAATTTGTTCTGATTCTTTGATAAGAAGATGTATTCCAGAAAAAGACCAACAAGGTATCATGGAATTTTGCCATGGATATTCTTGTGGAGGTCATTTTAGTGGAAACAAAACTGCTCGGAAAATTTTACAATCAGGTCTGTATTGGCCTACTGTTTTTAGAGATTGTGAACTGTTTTACAGAACATGTGACAAATGCCAAAGAACAGGTGGTATAGGAAAGAGAAACGAGATGCCCTTACATATTAATTTGGTAGTTGAAATCTTTGACGTTTGGGGTATTGATTTTATGGGTCCCTTTCCTGTGTCAAATAATTGTGAGTATATTCTAGTAGCAGTTGATTATGTTTCTAAATGGATAGAAGCAGTAGCAACCAAAACTAATGATGGAAAAACAGTAGTCAAGTTTGTAGAGGATTTATTTGCTAGATATGGAGTCCCTAAGGCCATAATAAGTGACCAGGGAACTCATTTTACCAATAAGTTGTTAAATAATGTTCTTAGAAAGCACGGTGTAACTCACAAGTTAGCTACACCTTATCATCCACAAACATCCGGACAAGTAGAGGTTAGCAATAGGCAGATAAAAGCAGTATTAGAAAAGACTGTTAGGCCTAATCGTAAAGATTGGGAATCTAAACTTAAGGATGCTTTATGGGCATACCGAACTGCTTTTAAGACACCCATAGGAATGAGTCCATATAGAATGGTATATGGCAAAGCTTGCCATTTACCCGTCGAAATTGAGCACAAAGCCTATTGGGCAATTAAAGAATTGAATTTAGATTTGACATTGGCTGGAGAAGAAAGATTGTTTCAGTTAAATGAGTTAGAAGAACATAAGTTAAATTCGTATGAGAATGCGAAGACATATAAAGAAAAGACCAAAAAATATCATGACATGGGGTTAGCCAACAAAATGCTTCATCCAGGTATGAAAGTGTTACTGTTTAACTCTAGATTGAGGCTATTCCCTGGAAAATTAAAATCCAAATGGTCTGGTCCCTTTAGAATTGTACGAATTTATCCTCATGGGGCTGTTGATATTCAAAACCCTAAAAATAATGAAGTGTTTAAAGTGAATGGACACCGACTCAAGCCATATTTTGAGCCGATGTCAGTTGAACGAACAATTGAGTTAATCCGTTTGGCTGACAATGAACCACCCCGAGATTAGGCTTGCAGTTTGGTCGAGCCAAAGACGTTAAACAAAGGCGCTAAGTGGGAGGCAACCCACTATGTTGAATGTTATTTAGTTTATAGTCGGTTTAAATATGTTTTTCTCCGTTAAAATTAATTTTTGGACATTTAATTTCTTAATTAAATATGCCAAAATTCAAGTTTGGGGGAGAAAAACATCTTAGTGTTGTATTTATATGTTACTAATAATTTTTAGTTTAGAGTTTTTGTTTAGTTTTTACATACAGGAAATATTCAAGACATAACGAAGTTAACGGAAGGGCTAAGATGCAAATTGCTGAAAAGAATAGAAAAGAAAACAAGTGGAAGAGTTCTGTCCACCTTGCGGACGCAAGGTGTGAAGGACCTTGCGACCGCAAGGTCCCCAGTAAATACGGACTTCGTGCACTGTTATGTCAGACATGGGGAATGAATGAGAAACAGAATCGCTTTGACTGCCCACCTTGCGGACGCAAGGTGTGGCAGACCTTGCGACCGCAAGGTCCCTGTATTTAATTTGTGCCGGGTTTTCTCTTCAGAAATCACACAGAAAACTTCCCTCTTTCCCTCCAGCAGCAGCAGCAGCAGCCCAACCTCCTAAAATTCCAGCAGATCGTCTCCAATTCCGGCACATACTCCAAGATATTCTCTCTCCCTCTTCAAACTCTTCATCTCCCTCACCCATCATCCATTTCACTCCATTAAAATTGAAGATTTTGAAGAAGAGAAGGAAGAAGAACCTCCATTGTTGCCGACGAAGATCAAGCTCCTCTCTGGCTGCACTCACTCTATTCAGGCTGCATTCAAGTAACACTATCACCCTTTTTAATTTTATACGAAAAATATTTGCATGCTAGGGTGCTAGATAGTTTTTAACGTAGATAAATTTTTGCATGCTTAGAATAAATTTTTAATTTTAAAATTTTAAAACACATTTTTAATTATCTAAAAATTTTTAGTTTTTAAAATTTTATTTCAAACACATTTTGTATTTTTATTTTTATGAAAACTGAAAATTAAACTAAAAACTAAATTAAATTAAAAACTACACTACCAACAAACTAACTACGTGAACTAGCTTGTCCCCGGCAACGGCGCCAAAAACTTGATCGATGTTTTATTTAATCTTTTTCCTTGCAAGTGAACAAGACTATTATAGAATAGTATTGGAAGCAAGGGTCGAACCCACAGAGACAAGTGATCACGAATAGTACAATTTATCAATAGCAAATTATTAACCTAAAGGGGGTTTTTATATTTAATTTTACTCTAACTACTATTTATAGATGCTTAACTAATTAGATAGTAATAACAGATATGAAGATCTTATGGTGGGTGGCAATCTAGGATTCTGGGTTTCACTTGTATCTCCTTTATGTTCAATTCATAATAATATCATTCAATGTCTTGGGTTCGTTCACTAAAAATAGATATAGTCTGTTGAACAATTGGTTCAGCCTCCATCCCCGCAAAATTCATCCATTCTATATCCTAAGCACAGGAACTGTTAATCTAGCTGTCACCTAGATTTATGATCTATCTGTCACCTAGATCATGTAAGAACCTGGTCCTAACTTATCACTCTCGTGCATCGATAGGTCCAATTTATTGTGTTGGTGAGCCAGTGTACGACATATGCACTTGGTCATGCAGTTATCCGCACCTCTAAGCCTTTATTATTTGCGATTACATTCATTTGTTCAAAGCAAAATAATATAGGGGTTGATAAACAACACAATCAACAAGCATTGAATGAACATATATATAAGAATCAAAACATAAATTTGATACAAGTTACCTCCCACCTCCTAGATTATGGATGATTTAGTTCATCATAGACAATGAACAACACATGGAGATGATCGGATACATGATTTGATCTTCAATACTTGGAATTACAGAATCTAACTATATTATACAATCTAAAACTACCTAAAAACTACCTAAAGAGAGCTTCCAGCCGTCCTCCTTATGCTTTGGCTCGGCATCTGGCTTCTATATATACTCGGGAGTTGTAATCGGATCGAATGACTGTGTGAAAATCCGAATAGGTCGCATTCTGACCACCTTGCGGTCGCAAGGTTCTGGGTACCTTGCGTCCGCAAGGTCTCCAGTGTGGGTGGCCTTTTGATTTCTTGGTTGCTGGCTCGAGGACCCGTACTGCCTACCTTGCGGTCGCAAGGTCTGAGGCACCTTGCGTCCGCAAGGTGTCCAGTGATGACGGCTTGAATAGAGTGAGTGCCCTTCTTGAAATTTACACTTAAAACCCTGGAGTTTCGCGTATTTTCACAAATAATCCTGAAACTTACAAAACTCACCGAAAACATATATTAGTAGCCAAAAGCCTCGTGAAATAGCATAATTTAAGTCATAGAAGTATATAAAATCGACGTATAAAATACATCGATCAGGCACCCCGATCCTTCGTTAGCTTGATTTGCGTGTTATGCTTACGTTTCTTCTTTTGCACTTGTATGGTTGGTTGTTGAGAGAGTCTAGATGGGTGGGAGTGACCACATTGAGACCAAAACACTATTAAGAGATGCCCTATAGTTGTTGACTTGCTAAAGTCACAAGTTGTAACTCGACGATAGTTGGAATGCGACGCGATTGAGAGTTTGCTTGTGTTTTGCGTTCGTAACCTTGGTTTGGTCCTAGACCTTTACATGATGATTGATTAACATGTTTATATGTATTAGACTTCAAGTTGGATGTGTTCCTTAAGTCTATTGATAAGTTGGAAGCTTTGGAGATATCATTCGTCTTTATCGCGTAGTTCGGGGATTGAGTCGAGTAATCGTCTCTTCTTCGGGAGCCTTTATTCTCCTTGTTGTTGTTTAACTTCTTAAAAGTATTTAAGCCTATTCATTAGCCTTTAGACTTGCTTTAAGTCTCCCTTTCATTGCTCGTTCGATTGCTAGTTCATTCGTCGTTTCGGTTGCATGTTTATATTAACTAGAAATTTGCTTTTAGGTGATGGTTGGTTGTGATGACTTTTGAAACCATCACCTAATCTTCTTTTTCGCGATTTCTTTTTTTCATCGCTTTTTCGCAATCGCCTTATGTATATACGATTGCTTAACAATCTCTAGGTCCATCGTCTTTTAATATTTGAAGGGAAATAGTCAAATAAATTAGGCCCCGTGGAAAATAGAAAGATAATGTGATGGTTTTCGTAAATAAGTGATTGCATTTATAATCGCAAAATTTGACTAATGCTGAGCGATGGTTTTGTCATCGCATTCATAAATAATAAAATAAAAATAAAAAATAGAAAATAGAAAAATACTTTTTCGTGATTGTTGGTTGTGATAGCTTTTGAAGCCATCACTTAATCTTCTTTTTTGCGATTGCTTTTTCCATTGCTTTTTCTTCAATCGCCTTAAGTTTATGTGATTGCTTTACAGTCGCTAGTGTCATCGCCTTTGAATTGGTTGCGATGACTTTTGAAACCATCGCTTAACCTTCTTTTTAACGATTGTTTTTTTCATCGCTTTTTCCGCAATCACGTTATGTTTATGTGACTGCTTTACAATCACTAGTACCATCACCTGACACTAAAAAGAATTCAACATAAAATTTATTTTTATTATAATCCTTTAAAACATAAACAATCGCAAATGCATCTAATGGACGTGTAGTGGTTGATGCGGAATTACTAATTATTTATTACAAAATTAAATCATGTGCACTCCCTATTTTAGGCAATTTTTTGAAATTTTCTGTAGAGAATCTGTCCAAGGGAATGTTCTAATGATTTTTTGATATATTGTACTTGTACATGCATGTTAGTTAACTCTCTATAAATTTCTATAAAATTCCAAGGTCAGGAACTACTTTAATCAAGCTATGAATCATCGTTGCGTTAGTGGAACTGTTATCAGAAAATCTCAGAGGTAATCTGAATTTGATGTTAACATGAATATATCTGAATTGATGAGCTCGCACTACCCAAGGATATGATGCAACTGCTTATCAGAAAGCAATCATGTTCTCAACATATACTGATATGGTAATGAGGCCCATCAATTAAAATGAGAACCATATCAAAGGTAAAATGATCACTACGAAAAGACTTTGGATTAGCAAGGACAATTTTCCTTGGAAATATAAATCAATGGTAATTCCAGAGGAATTTACCTAGGAATTTGGAAACCAGCAGTTTGAATATGGTTTTTCACCATAACAAATAACATTGACGTGTCTATAATATATTCAAGCCCGCTATATGGATAACTTGACTAAATACATGAAATTTGTTTTGCAGACAATTTGAAGATTCTTCACAGGTACCAATATGAGCTTTGAAAGAGTAATAGACACACACAATATAAACCATGCATTATCAAAAACTAAAAAAATAAGCAAAATAAAATAAACCTAAATAAAAAAAATAAAATAACAAATTTAGAATAACAAATTTATGAGAGTCATCATTGAGTGGGTCTTCATCTTCAAAAGATTGTAGAATAACAAATTTATCAAACAACTCACTTATATCCAACATAGAGTTAGTAACACAATTATATTTAGGCTGTCCAACATTAGTACTGTTTTCTTTGGCTGAGGCCATCTCCAACAATGACTTTATATCCTCAAAATGAAGTATTCTGGTATTATTCTCTTCTCCAATAGGCGCTTCAAAAGTTGCTTCATTTTGAAGTAGACATTCAAACACTTCAAATTCATAGTACCAATTTATCTACGTCATCTTCCCTCTCCTCTTTTCTCTTCTTCAAATTCAGAATATACTTGGAATATTCCTTTTAGAGTAAACTTTGAAGTTTGAAGTAGTACTGTTGGAGATGGCGGAAGAAATTTGGTGAAAAAATTGCACCAGTTTAAAGATTTGGTGCGATTTTTGCTTTAAACTGTTGGAGATGGTCTTGGAGTTAAATGTTGAATCTTGAATAGGGGATTTTCCCGATTGAAGGGGTTGAGATGGAGAAGATTCTGGATTATAGCTTGTTTACTTGGAGAAGGATTGAATGGAAGGGAATTTGGACTCAATCGAGTATGACTATTGGGGGGGAGAAGATACGTAAGATGGGGGCTGAGGACTTTTGGTAAGATCAAATTGGACAGATTTCGGCGAAGCAGAAATGTTGCCAGGCTCATGCAGAGAGACCAACAGGGTGCTAGAGGTGCTGGTAGAGGGAATATCTGCCATAGCCGGCAACTTGATATGACACTATTACATAAGTAAAGGAGATCTAGTCGAACGATAATTGAATCGCTCGAATTGGTATCCTAGTTAGATAAATATGAACTCTAATTTCATATGATCATATCTGACATGAGACGCAAAAAAAAACGACGAATGTCCTGTTGGCCAGTCAACGTGCAAAGGTCATGTCATCATACCTGACGGACCGCTTAGAAGAAAATTTACTTTTACTAACATTTAGTTTTTAATTAATGGTATTATTTGATCGATTGTATTTTGAAATATTAAAAAAAATAATGGTATGTTGTATTACTTGATTGAATGTTTTAAGCAGTTTAAATATTCACATAAAGTTGATAAGATAAGTTTCATTTATTAATTTATTTGTAAAAAAATAAATCTTAGAAACACTAGTAATTAATTTTTGAAAAAAAATAGTTTGTAATATTGATACCTATTTTTTTATTTTTTGAATGGAAATATAAAGCAATCAGTGAAATCCCTCTTTCTCAAAACCCTCTTTCTCAAGACTCTGTTCGTCTCTCCCTTCCCTGCACACAACGGCGCCGGTGTCAACCTGTCCGGTAACTCTCTCTCTTTTGTCTCTTGTGCTCACTCTTGATTTCAAAATTCTTGATTGTTGATATGAATGATACTAGAGAAATAGGAAGGATTAATTTCCCTTGCAAGGTTTGTGAACTATTTTTGCATTCCATGAAATTGACCTCAGTATGTCTCTAATCCTTCAACACTTAAGCTATAATTTCGATTCTTGTTTGAGATTCAGTTAGGGTTTTATAATTTCAATTCTTAGGCTTTTCCGCCACTAATAGAGCCTCTTTCCCCGTGCCCGGATAAAAAAATAGTCTTATATTTATGCGCGACCTAGCTCCAGTAAACTCTTCTGGTGAGCTTGACCCTTGAGAATTCTTTGCTCCTAGCTCCTGCACCGGATAGTGAACATCTTTTAGCTGCTAGCACAACGCAAACCTTAATCCTTGTACACGGGACATATACAAGACACCAACAATTATATACTGACAAAACTATCCGTAATATACCATCTGTTCTGTAAGTTAGACTATATTATGTTTGGAGACGGCACGTGCTAGAAGAACTGTAGCAGTATGAAGACTTGGAAGTTGTGTAAGTTTGTAGTGGACCAAATGGTAAAGGTTGTCAAGCCTTAGTTGCTGTTTGATTTTGAGAGAAAAAATTTGATTTATCTTGTCATGTATGCATTTCCTTTTACTATCCTTTTTGTAGATTATAGTCATAATTGCTCTCCTAGAAACAACATTGGTAAACTGATCTTCTGCTTATCCTTTTTCTATTATGGCTCTTGGGATTTTGGATAACACTTCAAAGCTTTTGTAACTGTACCATTCTTGTTTTCCATTCATATCAGTTCTTCTCCCGATCCTTTATTATTTGTGAACTACAAAACGCAAATAAAGTACACTGGGTTTGGTACCTAGCTAGTGTATCCTTCGCATATCAACAGCTTAAAAATAAAATAAACACATAAGTGTTGGATGCAAAATCCTTGTCGTATCCACCTACTTATTCTAATTAAAACTTTTATAATATCAACAAACACTACCCCTAAAAAATTATTATTATTATCTTGTTTAGTTTTATGAAATAAGAATTAATTTCATAAACAAGGCCCAAGTTGCAAACACCATTATACTATATGTCAAATCAACATAATCTACCCTGGAAACATAAATCTATTTTGGTACTATTTTAGTTTGTTTAAGTTTTTTGTGGCTATGATCAAATTTTTATGTTGTTATTTCTTTGTATCTAGTCGTATGTTTTCCGTGAATTGAATTTATCTGAATCCCACACTCTCAAAACCTGCCAAAATAATTATCTATGCCATACTATAGCCACACCAGTACTGGAATTTGTATTTATCTGGGGTAGTTAGACACTGATTATGTTTCCCATCAATTGTTCTTTAATGGATTTGATAGTGCATCAAATGCCAGATTGCGAATTTGGCACATGTTCAAATCATGCCAAAGATGTGAATTTGAAACGGTGAACTTCATCTCTCTCTCTCTCTCTCTCTCTCTCTCTCCTTATTTTTTAATGATTTGTTAACATCTCACATATGTGCTTTTACCATATTCTGTTTCTACTCCTCCTTTTTCATAGGTAAGCTTTTTACCATGGGGCCACACTTTCCTATAAAAAAAACAGAAGTTTGTTTGAGATTGGTTCAGGAACAAACAAAGTCAAGTCGAACACCGTTTCAAGTTCACTAAGATTATCAAACAAGCTTAACATTGGAGTCTTTGGACTGTATAGAGTGTTGAAAAAAGAGTCAAGTAGCTGACCCAAGTGAATGGGACAATGCTAACCTAATTTGAGTTTTGTTTAGTATAAAGAAGGATATGAGTGTGTGGTTAGTTTGTTGATCAGAATGACTGATCCTAATTCACATCGATGTTTTGCACTCTTTCGTTGTACTGTAGTTCATAATTAATTTGTAGACATATAGCTTATGCTTCCATATGCTTGAAAAGGCTTTCCCTAATCATCTAACTATACCAGGTGGTACATTTGTGAGGAAACAGCTTTATGCCTTTGGATTGGAGTCTTGTACATTACTTACCTTAAGGCTAATATATCCAAGACATGGTATGTTCTCTAATCACCATTTTAATCACTTAAATGTGTTTCATTTGTCCTTAAGATGTCCCAATATAATTGAAAAAATCCCTTTGGATCATGATTTCTTTGAATTTCATATTTGTAGGGATTGTATCTTTCTTAAAATGTATTTTATGTCAAATAATAATCTATGTCGAAAGAAAGAGAAAGAAACAAAGGAAAGGAAAAAAAGAAAATTGAAAGCGCACATTATTTGATGTCAAAGCGTATGCAAGTTGTTGCAGTTATATGTTAAATTGAACCTCAAATTATACCTGTGACTCATTCTTATATGTGGGTAGATATAATTATGATCTTGCTGCTAGCTACGTTGTTCATCTGCCTGATTTTTCTACTCCTTCTCCTCCTTTTTCATAGGTAAGTGTATCTCTTTGTCTTGAGAATGGTACGCATTATTCAAACTCATTAATTATGCCATTTAAATTTAGATTGTTATGGTGTAGCCACGGGAAATAGAATTTTTGGTAGGTAACTACGTGTACATTACACTTGAAGTGTTTCTACATGCTAATGTTGCCTGTTCAAAAAGATCTTTATTTTCCTTGGCCTTAGGTTGATTTTTTATTTTTTTTGGCAAACACATTTAATGTTTTTTTTTTTTTAACATTCTTACTATTGGTTTAACATCTTGTATAACAATAATCTTCTGCCACAACAATCTGACCTAAATCATACAGACTTCTCTCCACATAATTATAAAGCATCGACGCAAGATATAAAGACAAACAAAATTCCTGAGACAAAATATGTTTATTTCCATCCACATGACATGGCCACATTTTGCTCCTGGTTCATCAGTCCCCATGGATGGTATACCTCTCCCACTTCCTAGTTGGGTCATATATCTCCCATCTTGAAGCAGGAAAAATATGCTTGTTCTTTTCATACCAGTGCCTTTCAACAACTTTCCCTTCATGGGACTCATCCTTTTCTATAGTTGCATCAGCAATTGTTCGCACATCTTCATGCACATCAAAGTGGAAAAGCGGACCACTTTTTCCCCTTGCTTTGTTAACAATCAGCTCATACCACTTTTTCATACCAGTGCCTTAGGTTGATTTATTATGCTTCTGATGGTTATAAATGTTCAAAGCAAACAAATTTAGTTATCATCTTAGGATTACATATGTTCTATGATTTGGGGGACACTGCAAAATATGTAAAATAGCCATGTCAGTTATGCGTGTCACCATGTGTGGACCCACAAAATTAGGATATCTAGAATGAGACTAGGATTTCGTGTCATGAATGATCAAGTATTTTCCAAACACTTGAAAGTTTTATTTATTTGAAAGAACTCAATGCAACAGAATCTCAATATGGAACGATGTTACTGCCAATGTTGTAGTGAATGTTGCAACAATGACAGTAATAATGTGAACTGAAAGTGTATAACGTAAAATAGCAATGAAGTTTTGTTTTCGATTTAAAATCAAATGACTTAGGAAGACGTAAAATCACATTAAAAACAATCTACAAGTATCAAACTTGTAGATCAAGCCTCAAGGCAACAAACTATATTAAAAACAACACTGTTTTTGAACTTAAATAATTAACACAAAATTCTCACAAGATATAGAATCTTGGAGAATCACAAAACCCACATAAACTACTAGAACAAACGTGGGAAGAAAGAATCAAAACAAGAACAACTTCCAAGAACAATCACACGAACTGGAAGTGCTAAACACAACTTCAGGAAACACAAGGTCGGTCCTCGAAGATTTAAACAAAACAGAATCAAATAACAATATAACAATACGTAATGGTCTTTGTACTAGAAGTTGATTTCTTCTCCCTGCTCTAAGCACACAAGACTTCGGATATGAAACTCTCTTACCTTTCTCGAATATGGTCTCGCTTCTAGGCTCTCTCCATATACTAAACCTGCCGACTTCTCATCTTTTTATAGGTTGCAAGGCTTGTCAACCAAGACTCCAAGGAATCCTGCAAATACACGGCCAACCAACACATCCTACTAGGAAAGAGATTAAACAGAAAAATATACAAGATTTTGTTTCCTAATTTGTTTCCTAATTTGATACCATCAATAACTAAATACTTATGCAAAGATTTAGTTACCCAAAAATATCACCTAAATCTAATAAGAGAATCCTAATTAAATCCTATCACAATAATACCAATTAAAATCCTATTTTGACCAAGAGAGTGAAAACAAGATAAATTAGGCAATGCCTAAATTACCCTTACAATCACCCCCTTTGTTCGAGCATTCTTGGTCAAATCCACGTAAAACCTGCAAGAAGATTATGATGAACACCCCCTGAAATGAAGATCAGAAATATAGAATAGAGATATAATCAATAAACCACAATCACAATTAACAACCTGTTACATGTGTCTCAAACTCCTAACCTGATTATTACAGACACAAATGAAGAAGTGTTTAACCAACCATCAAACATCAGTTACATAATATCGTAACCACAAGATAGTATGTAATCACAGTTAACTTTCGGAAGTACGCTTGGCGCCTCAGAACACTTCCGCATTCGTGACTTCATCACTTGCAGCATCATCACTACCAACCCTTGTTGCAGCCTCACCCCCTATTTGACCAGAATGGTGTCCCAGCCAGGAGGAGTAATGAGCAGCCAAAGAAGTGAGAAAGGCCTTGATGGGCAAAGAATGTGAGATAGTCTCAGTATCGTACGCCCGCAGTTGCTCTTTGACAAATAAAACTGACATAGGAGCTGTAGGAGGGGCAACCAGAGGGGATGTTGCACTGGATGTTGCAACATTCGGAGGAACAATGATAGGTACAACAGTGAAACAGAAGAAGGAGATGCAGAGTATGAGGAATAGAAGGATCGCTGAAAGGTGTATCCGAGTCGAACCGAGAGGCAAATTCACGAGCCTATCTCCTTTTAAAAGTTTTGAGGAAAAATGGAGAGGCTCAAGAACAGGCGAGAGACGAGTGGAAGAAGAAGGTTTGTACCCTTGAGAGAGTAGGATCTTGTATATGAGAGAGGGAAAAATGAGGGACCGCTTGTCACCACCCGTTTACCATGGATGATATTTTCCTAAAAACATACCTAGATCAAATGGTTTTTGAGAGCCAAGGAGGTACAAGATTTTAGCATGCTCTTCGGTTATAACATTTGTGTTTTTGGACAGAGACCAATTTGCACAACAGATTTTATGCAAAAAGGCATAGAGAGAGGACAACTGAGAAGTACTAACAGGAATACCTTTGGCTGGCCACAATGAAATTCTACCACCCGAAAGTTCACAAATACACAAATTCAGGTCGACATTGAAATCAAGAATACCAGAGGGATGAGTACCAAGCATGGAATTTATGACTGTGGGGGAAAATGAATACCATCGACCTCTCACAAACACTTTTTCAAAGCTAGAATCAACGTAATCGAAATTCTCTTTTCAAGATTGGCATAAAACTCATGAATTAGTTCACGAAGATATGGAAGCAAGAGACAAGGTTTTCAAAAGATGTCGGCGTAGAAATAAGCGCATGCATTATAGGTATCCAACATAGAACTCGTAACATTTCGCTCATCAATGATATTTCTAGAAATATTATACCTACGAGCGAGCTTTTAGAGATAAATGAAGATGAGTAGGGAGTACCAAGGGGTTTCATTTTTCTGGATGTTGCAACAATAGGTGCAACATTGAGACGCATGCAGCGCCTCCTTGAAGATCGCACGAGACTCATCGATTCTTCTTCACTAATACAGGGTACCTTTCGGAGTAGCATAGTTCGGTCGAACTATCGTCAAACCCCGAGGAAGTCGATGGAACTAGGTGCGGCTCTGAGGAGGAGCAGAGGTTGAAGGACTCCGATGAAGAGGCACGAGCTTGGCGCAATCGAATTAAATTCGTAACAACTTCATCATCAATGACGTATTGTGCATCCTTTGATGATGGCCTTCGAGGGGAGGAGATTCGTAAGGGAAGACTACCCTTGGAGACGGAATTGATAATTATCATCTTCAACCCGGCCTGTGCAGAGGAGAGGCCGGTGACACGTAACGCCACGAGTAGGGGGAATTGAACTGCTTGGAACGAAATCTTCATCATCGTAGTCGCCAAGAATAACGTCCTTTGAAGAATCCAACCAACCTTATTTTTCTTCGCAGCCTTGAACATCGGGCAGTGAGGGGTCATCATAGTTGGCCTAATTCCTCGTTGA
>CM028377.1:43046845-43075827 GCA_013146195.2 Codonopsis lanceolata
TTTCAGCCTAGCTTAGCATAATCCATTCGCTCTATTGGTTACGAGATGGGCTAACTTCCCCACCGGGGCCAACAAGTGAGGTGTGTGGGGTCCAGTGCACGGCGATCCATAGGTGAATACGAATCTTACGATTCGATAGCGATGTATCGCCCTACCCCGACATAAAACCAATCCAAATATTGCCACTGGACTTACATGCAATGCACAAGTAGATATTTACTCGCATGCTCAAACAAAATCAAGACCGACCATAGCGGACTTATCAAATCAAGTAGGACATAGAGCTCTACACACACCAATTTAATAATGCACATATTTGCACATACTTAACAAATCCAACTAACTTATAAGTTTAGTCAAAGAACCACATAATGAGGTACTCATAATCATCAAGTTATCACCCAATCCAAGGTAGCATATAAGCTCAAGAAATCACAACATGAGGTCTACCGTAGTCCTCTACTCTGGATTAAACCAAAGACTATTATCTAGTCTAAGAACAATCATAAATCAAGACTTAGCATTTTAATCTCACTTAAAGGTACACCTGACTCAACCATAGTCCCAACCGTCATATATATTCGACTTCTTCAAAGCCAATCTCAAGGGTATCAAAACTAAGCCGTAGTCATAACCTCACAAGTTCTTTGATGTGCACGCGACCAAATTCCCTAAGAGAGAACTCATTCAAATAATCATTTCTTAAAGATATACGAGATCATAGGTTGGTCTCTAATGCTCCAGTGCTCAAACGAGCACGCTCTAAGTAAATCCCCAATAGGCCTCTATATCGTGGGTGTCACCAAACTACACAATTCAAGATGCTCGTACTCACAATCAAAACCAACCCAACCCGAACATCGTAGGATTTTAACCTAAGGCTCACCAACATAATATTGAACCTAAAAACGACTCCATTGAGTCTTAATATCACACATCATTAAATACCTATTTCATAAATCCCCAAATTAACACATCATTCACATTTATAACAATTTTCCCAAAAATCATTCGGACTAGATTCCTAAGATTTAAATCCATAGAACTCAACATAATCATATACCCATTTTATAAATCACATAATCTCAATTAAATGGTCATACTCATATTATCTAGTGAGATCACACATCCAAATTCCAAAACTTATGCATACTTTCATAATAAACCCAAATAAAATGTAAACATGATTTCTAGCATGCTCACAATCCTAGAAACACAAGATGAGGAGTAACAATATACTTCAACAATCATAGAAGTCATCCTACATATGCTTTTAACAAGTTCACATGCTCAAATCACAAGTTAAAAATCACACAAGCAAATATGTGTACTCATTGACCTCAAATAGCATAGAGTTTGTTTTCCTTAGGATCAATGAGTACAAAATCAAAAGAAGAAGAAGTAACTTACTTGTATTCTACACCCAAGAAAGCAAATGGAAAGATTGATCGGTTGAAAATGCTCTACTCTTCAAACTCTACACTTCTTATGGAGGTGGCTTGAGCAAATGGAGAAGGAATGAAGGAGGACCAAGATGAGAGCTTCAAGAAGCCATGGGAGAGTCTTGGAGAAGATGAATCTCGTTTTTGGAGAGTGAGGGAGAGAAATGAGGGTCAAAACATCTCCGATTGTGGCTTAAATGGGTTTAAAACTGAGTGGGACAAGTGTCACCACATTGTGGTTGATAAAAATCTGATTTTGGGCTTGTTAAATCCACTCAATCACTCACTAATCCACTCTTAAAACATGTTAATGATGTTAGTGTATAAGTAAGGAGGGTTAGGGAGGTTTAGGTGGGGTTTAGAAAAGGTTTTGGATAGGGGTTTAGGAGCAAAGTCGTAAAACAAAGAAAACAGCAAAACAGGTTTCGGGGCACCTTGCGGTCGCAAGGTCCCCTATAGCTTGCGACCGCAAGCTCTCCAGAAACCTTAGGTGACTTCTTCCATTGACCTTGCGGGGGCAAGGCCATTCCACCTTGCGAGGGCAAGCCCGGCAGACCCGAAATGGCTCAAAATTCAACCTAAAAGACCCCCAAACACTTAACCAAACCTAACAAGGTTCAAACCTCATCCAAAGTAGGTCTAGAACTCCCTTAAAACACTCACAAATAACCCCCGAAACAACTCCCGAAACAACTCGGAGCGAAACCGGGAAGAGGTGCAACAACGTGCAACCGGAACGACGAATGAACTAGCAATTGAACAAGCAATGAAAGGAGACTTTAAAGGCAAGTCTAAGGGCTAATGAAGAAGCTTGAATACTTCTAGAAAGTTGAACAACGACTAGGGAAATAAGAACTCCGAAGGAGAGACGATCACGCGACTCGATCCCCGAACTACGCGATAGAGACGAACGCTATCTCCAAAGCTTCCAAATCATCAATAGACTTAAGGAACACCTCCAACTTGAAGTCTAATACATCTAAGCATGTTAATCAATCATCATATAAAGGTCTAGGACCAAACCGAGGTCACGAACACAAAATGCAAGCAAACTCTCAATCGCGTCGCACTCCGACTATCGTCGAGTCACGACTTGTGACTTTAGCAGGTCAACAACTATAAGGCATCTCTTAAAAGTGGTTTGGTCTTAATGTGGTCTCTCTTACACATCTAGACCCTCTCGCAAACCAAACATACAGTCCATCAAGGAAGAATTGCGAGTATGGCACGCAAACCGAGCTAACGAAGGAGCGGGGTGTTACACTCTCTCCACCTTAAAAAGAATTCGTCCCGAATTCTAAATCATGATACAAACCAATGTTAGATCCGCACTCAACCACAATACATCGAGACAATGATTACGGTGTCTCTTAATCCTGGGTGAACACTTGGTCTCAAAACCACCAACCCAGACTCGAACCTCTGAGTCTACCACCACATGCTAAACCAAGTACACGAAGATTGAACTATAATAATCCAAATTCAAAAGTCCACGAACACTCAATAGACACATCAACATTAACACTTACGATTAAAATACTATGACCCACACTAGAGTCACGAATACACATACGAACAACACTATGCCAATCATGTAAGCAAAACCCCAAATTTCAACTTGAAAAACACATTCAAGGACACTTCAACATCCAACTACCGAAACTATTTGTCTCGGGGAACAACATCAAATTCAAGCACAAGAGATTCTAAGTTAAAGAAATAATAATTGCCTATGGAGCAATTCACAAACAAATTAAAGGTAATCGAATCGGCATTTCAAACCATGTAAATCATACTCGCGATTTTCCTATCGCGTATAACAACACATAAGAGCACATTAATGAAATGTTTTGAAAATTCGTTCCATTTCTGTCCATTCCATTTGGTAACGGGTATAGTCAATTTCTAACTTAATTCTTACCAATCCTAGTCCAACGACGAATACCTTTTGCTCACCAATTCAGGGTACCTACTGAATTAGCTTCAAACGTTTCCGTCGTAAGGATGCGAAGGTTCATGAATAAAAGGTTTTAAGCATCCTTCAAACAGTCTCCTATACTAATGAAATGAATGAACAGGAGATAATAATTATGAAATTAGAATTTAATATACTACAATGTAAATGCATCAAGTTGGTGTTTCCTACAACTAATGCACATAATTGAAGAAAATTAAGCCAAATAACAAGGTATATTACCTTGGCAAACAACAATCATAGCTATCAAAAAACTCGTGTACCTAGTACACTCAACCAAGATAATTCACTAGAAATTACAAGAAACCGACACGTCTACCGATACTCGTAACGTCTATACTCCGCAAAACTATCCTTTCTTAGGCTCTAGACCAAGTCTACAACCAATGCATACGCTAAGCATCCTAACACAACGTTAACGTCTCAATACTCACGGTGAAGCATCAATCTCTCCCGTGCAGCCGAAATCAACTGATAAATCGTAGCACTTAACCCTTGCACTAATCGAGTGTATCTCTTACTCGCATAATAACCCTTAACAACAATATAGTATTATATTATTCATTACATTAAACATATCTTTATAGAATACACAAACATCCTACCAAACCAATAAGTGTAAACATACGATTCATGTTTCATATATATACATATACATACATATACATACTATGGCCCTTTTTATATAGCCACGCAAAACCACATCTATAAGTATATATATATATATATATATATATATATATATATATATATATATACAGCATCGTCTTATTCATATATAGACTAAACAAGAATCCATACACCACGTGCAATTACCTATCGGTAATTCACAAAACAAACCATGTCATATATCGATCTCACATTGGGGTATTATTCCCGATCGAGCAAATAACCAATATTACACAATACACCATATAATGTATGTATGAATGCACATGAGCTACCGATTAAAGCGCGTACTCATAATAACGGTAATAGTAGCATCGATATAATTTATATACGAGAATATACCTTATAATTTCGGATAGATCCCAAAACTCCGCAATGGCCAACCGCCACGCGCACACGACCTCAAACTCTAGGTTGTCCACCACTATCTCTCTTGGAGCCACTGGATTGTTGACTAGTACTCCCAAACTGATTAACTCTCCTCCTCGGGCAATCTTTACGAACATGATCGCCGCCACAAACAAAGCATTTTCCTGTTGTACCCCACAGCACCTATCCTCGGTGTGTCCTGTCCTCTTACAAAAGTTACATGTCAACTCGTCACCTTGTCGTCTCCGAGTAGAAGTAGTAACACCACTCCGGCCACCCGAACGCAACTTTCCTTGACTAACTATCTGAGGTGCTGCCTGCCCTCTATTACCATCATTGCCTTTAATAGTACTCGAGGTTCTCTTTTGAGCATACTCCTCGATGTCCAACTCCATCGCATACGCACGATCCACAGCCCCTTGGTAATCCGTAAGCTGTAATGGAATAAGCTGCCTACGATATTTCGTCCTCAGGCCTTTCACAAACCTCTCGGTCTTCCTAGCCTCATCCGGTACCAAGTAACCACAATAGCGAGCCAGCTCTGCAAACTTTGTTGAATACTGAGCCACGGTCATATCCCCTTGTTCTAACACTAGGAATTCCATCTCTCTTCTTTCTCGAATTACTACCGGACTAAACCGTACCATAAACTCCTTGACAAAGTTCTCCTACACTCGAGGCACTCCATGTCGTCTCCAACGATCTCGTAATTCAAACCACCAATGCTCGGCCGCACCATCCAATCTAAACACCGCTAAGGTCACCATTTCTTCCGATGTACAACCCAAAACTACAAAGATCTTCTCCATGCTTTCTAGCCAATGTTTCACCTTAGTAGTATCCGGCTTTCCATCAAAACTTTCCGGTTTCAACTTCAAGAACCTTGCAAGAACAAGTAGAATCGTCTTTCAATCCAAACATCGTTGAGGAGTCACACGCGGATCATTAACATTCTCTCCCTCTCGCCGCAACGAGTTGTATCGAATCGCATCTACTAGAACTAGCTCCACGCCAAGTTCCTGACATAATACGCCTACAAAGAACACTCAGCGTTAATAACTCAACAATAAACCCAACCCAAACTAGGCCAAGGAACCTATCCTGGCGAAATAGCTAACCTATAGCTCGATACCAAGCGTAACACCGACCAGGACTCAATGCGAAATCCCAAGGTCGTGCCAGTCAAGACAAGCTAAAAGACGGACAAGCACCGCTAAGCATAATGGTACGCGAGTCAAAAGATGAGCTATCAAGCTCATCTAGGAAGGTAAAGCCATAACGGCGATCGGAACAACCAAAAAGTACTAAAATCATGGAAGCAAATCATAAGTGGAACCCAAGCCTTTAATCCTAAACAAAGGAACGCAAGGCTGAGAGATAACTATCTCTCGACAAATTGACGACTCGCGTGACGCAACATTGCGCACAGGTAACAAACCATCGGCAAACCTAAGGCCGGCACAGCTACAAGATCCCAACCTGATATAAAAACCACTCGACGGCTATAACATGCCGGAGGGACAAACCAACTAAAAGAATAAGAGATTTAAATACTAGACAACTAAACCAATGTCTCTCGACTAAAGTTGTCGGAGATAGAAATAACAATGACAAAATACTAGAACAAGCGAGCTAATACTTTGCTCGGAAAGACAACGGAATAAACTTCTAAATAAATACAATAGCTCGACCAAACAAGTCGGCTCCCAAAATAAACGACAATAAAATACTAACATAACTACCCAAGTAAAGTTTACATAACTTTACATCCGTATCTCACAAGATAATAAATACAATAATAATAATAATAATAACTCCAAGCTATTGCCCGGAAGACCACCTGCTATCCAACAAGCACCCGAAGCTGCAACGCGCACTAACGAGCTTACTGCAAAAACTAAGGAAAACAAACACACGAAATGAGTCATAATGACCCAGTAAGTTACTAAATGCAATTGTATGGCATAGCATGGCGTGGCATGGCATAATGCACAAGCATGTATAAAATCATGGCATCTTAATAGCATACCAATAATAAACTTGTATTAAGTCATCAAGTAACATAAACTTCATAAACCACATAGCACATTATCTTTCATATAAGTGCTTATAGTAAGCCACATAAGGGATAGAGAAGATACCCAAATAGTGTCGTTGTGTTGCTCCTGCAATACACAATGTTATACTGGTTCGTGCTACACGATGCACGTGATTGATACATCGATTCACTGAGCGGCTACGCCTCAAAAGGCAGCCCTTTCTCAGTCTAGCTTAGCATAATCCATTCGCTCTATTGGTTACGAGATGGGCTAACTTCCCCACTGGGGCCAACAGTGGAGGGTGTGTGGGGTCCCAGGTACGGCGATCCATAGCGAATACGAATCTTACGATTCGTATAGGCGATGTATCGTCCTACCCTGACATAAAAACCAATCCAAATATTGCCAGCTGGACTTACATGCAATGCACAAGTAGATATTTACTCGCATGCTCAAACAAGAATCAAGACCGACCATAGCGGACTTATCAAATCAAGTAGGACATAGAGCTCTACACACCAATTTAATAATGCACATATTTGCACATACTTAACAAATCCAACTAACTTATAAGTTTAGTCAAAGAGCCACATCATGAGGTACTCATAATCATCAAGTTATCACCCAATCCAAGGTAGCATATAAGCTCAAGAAATCACAACATGAGGTCTACCGTAGTCCTCTACTCGGGATTAAACCAAAGACTATTATCTAGTCTAAGAACAATCATAAATCAAGACTTAGCATTTTAACCTCACTTAAAGGTACACCGGACTCAACCATAGTCCCAACCGTCATATATATTCGACTTCTTCAAAGCCAATCTCAAGGGTATCAAAACTAAGCCGTAGTCATAACCTCACAAGTTCTTTGATGTGCACGCGACCAAATTCCCTAAGAGAGAACTCATTCAAATAATCATTTCTTAAAGATATACGAGATCATAGGTTGGTCTCTAATGCTCGGCTCAAACGAGCACGCCTAAGTAAATCCCCAATAGGCCTCTATATCGTGGGTGTCACCAACGGTACACAATTCAAGATGCTCGGGTACTCACAATCAAAACCAACCCAACCCGAACATCGTAGGATTTTAACCTAAGGCTCACCAACATAATATTGAACCTAAAACGACTCCATTGAGTCTTAATATCACACATCATTAAATACCTATTTCATAAATCCCCAAATTAACACATCATTCACATTTATAACAATTTTCCCAAAAATCATTCGGACTAGATTCCTAAGATTTAAATCCATAGAACTCAACATAATCATATACCCATTTTATAAATCACATAATCTCAATTAAATGGTCATACTCATGATATCTAGTGAGATCACACATCCAAAGTCCCAAACTTAGGCATACTTTCATAATAAACCCAAATAAAATGTAAACATGATTTCTAGCATGCTCACAATCCTAGAAACACAAGATGAGGAGTAACAATATACTTCAACAATCATAGAAGTCATCCTACATATGCTTTTAACAAGTTCACATGCTCAAATCACAAGTTAAAAATCACACAAGCAAGTATGTGTACTCATTGACCTCAAATAGCATAGAGTTTGTTTTCCTTAGGATCAATGAGTACAAAATCAAAAGAAGAAGAAGTAACTTACTTGTATTCTACACCCAAGAAAGCAAATGGAAAGATTGATCGGTTGAAAATGCTCTACTCTTCAAACTCTACACTTCTTATGGAGGTGGCTTGAGCAAATGGAGAAGGAATGAAGGAGGACCAAGATGAGAGCTTCAAGAAGCCATGGGAGAGTCTTGGAGAAGATGAATCTCGTTTTTGGAGAGTGAGGGAGAGAAATGAGGGTCAAAACATCAGATTGTGGCTTAAATGGGTTGAAAAACTGAGTGAGACAAGTGTCACCACATTGTGGTTGATAAAAATCTGATTTTGGGCTTGTTTAATCCACTCAATCACTCACTAATCCACTCTTAAAACATGTTAATGATGTTAGGGTATAAGTAAGGAGGGTTAGGGAGGTTTAGGTGGGGTTTAGAAAAGGTTTTGGATAGGGGTTTAGGAGCAAAAGTCGTAAAAAACAAAAGCAGGCAAAAGCAGGTTTCGGGGCACCTTGCGGTCGCAAGGTCCCCTATAGCTTGCGACCGCAAGCTCTCCAGAAACCTTAGGTGACTTCTTCCATTGACCTTGCGGGGGCAAGGCCATTCCACCTTGCGAGGGCAAGCCCGGCAGACCCGAAATGGCTCAAAATTCAACCTAAAAGACCCCCAAACACTTAACCAAACCTAACAAGGTTCAAACGTCATCCAAAGTAGGTCTAGAACTCCCTTAAAACACTCACAAATAACCTTGAAACAACTCCCGAAACAACTCGGAGCGAAACCAGGAAGAGGTGCAACAACATGCAACCGGAACGACGAATGAACTAGCAATTGAACGAGCAATGAAAGGAGACTTTAAAGGCAAGTCTAAGGGCTAATGAAGAAGCTTGAATACTTCTAGAAAGTTGAACAACGACTAGGGAAATAAGAACTCCGAAGGAGAGACGATCACGCGACTCGATCCCCGAACTACGCGATAGAGACAAACGCTATCTCCAAAGCTTCCAAATCATCAATAGACTTAAGGAACACCTCCAACTTGAAGTCTAATACATCTAAGCATGTTAATCAATCATCATATAAAGGTCTAGGACCAAACCGAGGTCACGAACACAAAATGCAAGCAAACTCTCAATCGCGTCGCACTCCGACTATCGTCGAGTCACGACTTGTGACTTTAGCAGGTCAACAACTATAAGGCATCTCTTAAAAGTGTTTTGGTCTTAATGTGGTCTCTCTTACACATCTAGACCCTCTCGCAAACCAAACATACTGTCCATCAAGGAAGAATTGCAAGTATGGCACGCAAACCGAGCTAACGAAGGAGCGGGGTGTTACAAGTAAGGTGGATACCTAACTAAAAGGCTAGGGATCACTTATAACCGGTGGATTTGAGTTTTGGCGGAGTTTGGACGGGGTTTGGAAGCTTTGGTGGGCTACACACATCAATCTCACACCTCTCACTATTATCGGCGTCGAAGGAACGCGTGGAGAATTCTTCAGCGTTTCTCCGCGGATGAAATTGTGCACTGAAAGGGGGAGCCCAGTGCCTCTATTTATAGTAGGAAGGAGGGATTCATCGGGAATTATAAATTCCCTCAGCCCGCTTCAACCGTTTGTACAACAGCCTTCGCGAATTGCACAATGCATTAAGTCTGAGGCCTACTGTAGCTATGTTGGTGCCGACACCACCATGGCATGGCGCGGCGCCCTCCTTGCTTTATGGCCGCGCCATGCTAATATTTAAGTTTCATTTTCAGCACTTTCACCTCTCGCAATTCACTGTTTTTGCGCATCCTGCTTTGCCTTTCGCATTTTCGACTCCTGTAACTTGACAGTTGTTAATTTTGAACAGTTCTTGATATCACATGTCATAGTCACATATCAGGCGTACGAAATTGGGGTGTCTACAATATGGGAAGATAACTGTGGAAAGGGCCAAAAGCCCGCAAAAAGGTGTTGAAACCAGAACCCTCAATTAAACATGTGCCGCCTCGGGCAGCAAAGCATATATCTCAGTCACCTTGGCACAGGTAGCCCGAACTCGTGTCAAGGGCGTCCGCAGCTGCAAAAAAGAAAAATGGCACATCAAAAAAAAGGCATATTAGAAAAAAAGAGGTAAGTTTACTATCCTTTTATTTTCTGCGCACAATATTAATAAGCATGTTGCATATTATAAATAAAATATTTGCATAATAGTCTCCATTCTGCATTTGCATTCAAAAAAAAATTTGAAAAAGAAGAAAATGCATCTTTTTGGCATTTTAAATATTTTGAGCATTTTAAAAAAATGATAATAATCATTATTATTGTATTTTAGCATTTAAAAATATTGATTTGCATCTTCTAGCATCTCTAAAAAAAAGAAAAAGGAAAAGGAATTTTTTAAAAGAAAGATTTTCCTCGCATTAAAAATTTTGAAAAAAAAAGAGAAAAAATATAAAATGTATGTCTTGCATTTTTGCATTTCCTTGCGCATGCATAATAAAAAATGCCCATGCATCATATTATCAAGCATCCCATAAAATTTCTATTTTCGCATTTGCATCAAATGATATATGCATTTATCATTTGCATTTAATGTCTGAATAATTGCATTTTCGCCTTAGCAAGAATAAAATAAAAATGTCGCAAATCATAAAAAGAAAATATTCACTTGACATTTATTATGTCTATGCAGCATAAGCATCTCATAAAAATAAGTTTTTATCGCATAAAATATCATGTCATGTTTTGCATGCATCCGGAAATGTATCCGAAAATATGACCGAAAAAAAATGCATCATATTTAAAAAGTCTATTTCACAGGCATGCATCATGTTAAAATATTTATTTCAGCCTAGAGCATCTATCATGTAGCAAAGTTGCATTAAAAATATAAATCAATGCATTACTTGGTCAAATAGTGCCCACTAGTTAAATTATGCATCGCAAAAATAAATTGCATAAATTTCAATGAAATTGCATCATTTTAGTATATATATTGCATGCATAAGCATTATAAACATGGTCAGGAATGCTCCAAAATACCCCGATATTTTATCTATATACAATTTTACAATTAAGTCAATTTATATTTGACCAAATAATATTTTGTTGACTTTTGCATAACAAACATATTTTTACTCTATTTAACTAGGTTGAAAACCTCAATATTTTATCTATTTCAGATTTTTATGAATAAACCGGTTTAGTATCACTTTAATAAATTGGATTTTATATATATAAAAAAAGAGATAATATTAAACTTATGAGAAGTTTGAGAAGTTATATTATATTTTAAAGTTGAAAGCCTAGCTTTGACAAATTGACCGAGTGCATTATTTTATTAATTGAAGATTAAGAATCAGTAGTTTGTAATTGGCTCACCTAAAGACTTGCTACATTTCTAAAATATAAAATATTTATTTAACAACTACAAGTGGGTGTAAAACTTGATGATATTTTAATATATAATGGGTCTAAACTTGTTATGGATACTTGGGGTATAATTTAATTAGTAGCAATTCTATCCATGTTTGTCCTGTGCGTGCCGACCAAATGAGTGAAATATTAATCTCAATCCCTTGCTCTACCTAGTGGCTCACCTAGACTAGGTTGTTTACTCGCCAAGGTTAGTATGGGCTGATTATCTCTTTGACTTACATGTGTCGGGTTTATTTCATACCACCTCGTGCTATCAACTGATTCCTCTGTGCTATATTGGTGAGTGGTATAAGCTACTCCTCTTAAACTGCTGCATGTAGAAATTATGGTCTTTCTCACCCGATTTTGGCAACACGTATTCCGCCAACCGCCTCGATTACTCCTTTATAATGTCCTACTACATTATTTTCTTTCTAAAACATCATTAGCCTAGCCGAGTATATTCAGAGAGTATATTGTCCTCTCCTTTATTTATTAAGCTCGGATAAATTATTTTGGTACCTTGCGGGTTTGACTCGAGGACTATCGTAGAAGATTTTTAATATATTTTACTCAGTAGAAATAATCCTCTTTTAAGGTAAGGGAATTACTTGCTTTTGTGTGTTCATAATACCATGTTATTATAATGTCCATGCTCGGAACTATGTGTTACATGCATAATTTAGTCAAATACCTGATGTATGAATATTATGAATAATTTATATTAGTTGAATCATGCTGCAGGAGAATACAATGAGTTTACTTTACAACTCATTGGAATTCTTTATGTGTAAATTTCCTTGTTGAGCACTAGTTTCAAACATGAAGTGCTCGTATGAGCAGTCTTCAATTGCGCAATTGAACAGTTTATTATGGGGAGAGTATGGGAACATCTGGCTAGGTCACGGGGCGAAGAGCAGCGCTAGTTAGCAGTGGGACCCTACTCGGACCCGGAACCGAATTCTCCACTTTGGCCGAGTGGGGAAAATACCATTGAATAATATGTTCAGGATCACGACGTGTTTGGGGTTGTAGGGACCTAGCCTCGTGATGACTTGTACCCAGGTTGTGAATAATTAATTGATATGATAAAGCGAACAAGAGATTGATCAAGACATACAAGCTTCAACAACAATAGTGGGGGTGACAAGGTTGGAAGTGATTCGATCGGAGATGTATCTCGATCCTGTATACTACATGTGTTTAACTTTCAGCTCTTCTATGTTATTTGTGAATAGTATTGATGAATATGTTATTTGCTAACCTGGGCATCATGGCATTATTTATGCTGCATACATGCATAACATGCGTAAGTATAGTATACCTTACTGAGTTTCGACTCACCCTTTACTATTTGTTTTCCTTAGATTGTAGTCATGTCGGAGGGTGACTCGTATGGTTTTGATGGTCCCTGGAGTGCTAGCATGTATTCTCTTTTGGGGTAGCATTCCTAGAAGTTTTTGGTCGACTTTATGGTTTTTGCTATACAGGAAGACATGTAGTCTTCTATTTTGGTTTTAACGCTTCCGCGTCTGTAAAAAATTTATTAGGCTTGTGGCCTATGTATATATAAATTGGGTTGCTTAATGTTCTTCTATTTGTTTTCTTTTACGTTCAGTAGGTTTGTTTAAGGATATTTACATGTAGATCACGAATGAGTTAGGTCCCACAAAGGGGCAGAATTCGGGTCGTGACAACTACTTTGCTGTAAAATGCCAAGAGGCTCAAGAATGGAGGTGACAGTATTGAAAATATGCAGGAACTTGAGATTTTGACTTCAAGAGAAAAGTCCAAGTAGTCCTTATGTAGTCTTCCATAATGGTTAAGAAAGAAGTATGACCCTGATATGTGTGATGCCTATAAGGGCCCCACACATCACAATGAAGGAGAGCAAAGGGAGAATCAGAGTGAGATTGACTAAGAGAGAAGGGTTGTCTTGTTTGACTAGTTAGATGGCATATGTCACAAGGAGAGATGCAATTGTCATGTTTAATAGAACATATATTTAAATGCTTTACAGATGAGAGGGGAATGTGACCAAGTCTAAGATGCCATAAAGTAATATTTTTAATATCAGAAGTAGAACATGTCATTATAGAATTTTGCAGAAGGTCATGACTGTCATTATTACATTTAACAGAAAGAAGGCTAGAACAAACATTGCAGAATGAGTTGTCAGAAGTGTGCCTTGAAAGTAAAGTCCTATACAGCCCCCCAGCCAATCTACCAATCTCCCTAGACTCCTTGTGAATTGGGTCCTAAAGAAAGCAACCAGAGGAGGAAAAAACAAGATTACAAGAAGTGTCAGCAGTCAGTTTGCTCCCATGGAAGATTGAATTTGAAGGATGGAGCAAATAAAACATCATATAGGATGATATTTTGGGGAAGGATGACTGTACCTTTGTGAGTGATCTATGTTGTGTTACCATTTGGCAGCAAAATAGAAGAGTTAACAGTAATAGGATTGACAAGAAGATCAAAATTAATAGTGATGTGGTTTGTGGCTCCTGTGTCAATTATCCATTTAGTTTCATGCAAACTATGATTTAAGGTGATCTTAGGAGATAAGAGACTGGAACACCACATAATCATACTTGCCATATGAGACTTAGGATTGTCAGGCATGCCTCCAATGTGTGAGAGAAGTTGCATCAGTTGAGTGTATTGAGAACTGGTCAGACCTAGAATTCCAGACTTGTTTTCGATGGCTTCCCCACTTAACTTATCATCATTAACCATATTTGCAACCACATTCTTTACCTTGTTCTTGGGCATCCTGCTTAGGTCAGGTTTAATGCCATGCAGTTTATGCCAATCTGGGAAACCATGAAGATAGAAACACCTATCCTTGGTATGTGAGTCGCCATGACAAAAGTCACACCATAATTTCCCTTTCTGTGTGCAAGTGTTATTCACTGTACTCCCTGTACTGGGCCTGCTCTTATTATTTCTGAAACCAATTCTACCAGGAGTGAAACCTTCAGCAGACTTAGTTAGCAATGCAGTGGATAAATCATTGATGTTGAGAGTTTGAGTTGATCCACAGTTGCTACATTTTCTCTGTGTTTCTTCCTAGATTAACAGATTTTTTGCCTTATTTAAACTTGGCAAAGGATTCATCATTATTAATTGACCCCTGATGGTGGTATAGCTATCATTAAGTCCCATTAAGAACTAAAACAATTGTTTTTCATGATCATAGGCTTCCTGCTTCCGTATAGAACCACAGTTACAATCACATATGCATTTTGGAAAGCTATTCAAATTAGTCAATTCATCCCACATACTCCTAAACTTTGTGAAATAAGGCTCCTTGCCCCATTTTGGGTTGGTTGGTTGTCCCCCTCAAGTTTGTATCCTTTTTTCTCTAATATATTCCCGCAGGTGCCGCCTTGCTTTTCCCAAAAAAAAAAAGTAGTTTCTTAATCTCAAAAATCTTAGGGGCATTACTTTGGGAGAATCTCAAATTGAAATCCTCCCACATAGTCTTTGCAGTAGGGAAATAGACAATGCTAGATTTAATTTCTGGAGACACTACATTCAACAGCCATGCAATTACCATGTTGTTACACCTATTCCATTGATCCATATATTTTGATTGAGATGGTGGCTTCTTATGTTTTCCATTGACTAAGCCTAATTTGTTTTTGGTTGTTAAAACAATCACTACAGATGACCTCCACTGATTGAAATTGACAGAGTCATTTAGAACTTGTGTTACCAAAACCATACCAAGATGGTCATTTGGATGAAGAAACAGTGGGAAAGATGAATACAACTGTAGAGTTGATACCTCCAAATCATATTCATCTACAACTTCTCCTTCCTCGTGCTCATGATCTTCAGATTCCTCATCACTGCTGCTTGACATTTGATTAGAAGAAGAGACTGAATATGGAGATAATTCCTAAAATAAAATCATAGATTTTTGGCGGAAGAGAGTTTGCATCAGAGATTGCTCTGATACCATGTCAATTGATAGATTGAGAAATAGTTTGAGAAGAAAAGTGAATCCCTTTTCCCATTGATAGAAAAGTTGTGTCTTACAATGCACAAACCATGACTCCTTTTATACAACTGGATAGAATATACTGGGAGGAAAAAGAGCACATCTACGACATTGAGATCTAACCAACTAACTAACCAGATCTACCAAATCTATCCTTCAACTTTATCCCTTGAACACTCGACACCCTTGCTATTTGTGTTATTTGTAAAAGTGCAGTCTGTACCCTTGTTAACTTCCTTCCTTTCTCCAGAGTCCTTGTTAGAGACTTTAGAGTCTATATTATCAACACCCAAGTATATAAACAATAAATTGAAACACCACGGAACATGGCTATTAATTTTTATTAATAATGGTATAATAATACATCTTATTCAGGACTGTGGCAACAACATCTTCCATCTTGACAAACTGCATACCAGTCACTAGGGGGAGTACCCGAGTGGCAAAAACTGTCACAATATGAATAAAACAGATTATCACACCTCAAAGCAGGGTTGCAAAGCACCTTGATTCGTGTGGCCTTACCTTCTGTTGCTGCTGCTGCACCACACCAAGGAAAAAATGACAATTATTATCAGTAATATTATATCTGTATATATATATATATATATATATATATATATAGAGAGAGAGAGAGACTGTGAGAGACAGAGAGAGAGTTTACTAGAAGTGATTGAAAAAGATCCCATTAAAACTACAGCAATGAGAAAAATGATAATGGTCTTGCTATAACTCATCTTCTTCTTTTTTCCAAATATGTCAAATATTTGTATGTGAGAATAAACTGTTTTGAAACACTTTATATAGTTGGACACAAGCTTTGGGGCCTGGGGGCAGTTGCCCCCACTTAGGGGTTTTTTTGTTAAAGAATTTTTTTAGTTCTAAATAATAATCTGTTGTATTTTACAATCTGTCCCCACTTCTGTTAAATTTCTATAATTTTCCTTCACCTGAGTATTAGATTTATGTAATTGTTGTGAATTTAGATGATATTATGATAATATTGTTTTATTTCCTAAATTTGTGTATTCAATATCATGGTAGGAAATGTCTATTTATTTAATCTGAAATTAGGGCATTTTAATTTGGTTGATTTATGAGATTTTTTGTATTTGCTTAGATTTCCAAATTGTGATTGATTTGAAGGAATTTGGTTTTAGGGATTATGAAAAAAAAATTAAAACGGAAACTATCAGAGCGTTAAATGATTGTCAAGACGTACCTACAAAACTGAATTTGAGATCAATTTTTAAATGATTGTCTTATATGCTTTATTGAAAAATATTTGCTTAAGAGTCTTACAAATGATGATGTTATTAAACGTTTTTAAAGTATGAAAACGCATAGAGAACAATTATGATTTGTAAACTTTATTGAATTTGTGCCCAGGCTGAGAAAATATATAAATCTCTTGTAAGACCGTCTTACGGTTTATATATTTTAAACCATTTTTATTCTAAAAAACCATCGTTAGATTTTTAGATCTGAAAAATTAAATTTATAAGTTATAGTATCTTCTTTTTTTTTACATATATATAGACATTGCATGTATAAGTTTATTTATTAGTAGATATTTTCAGTTTTTTAATGATTTAAAAAAATCTAAACAACGAAATGCTTCACATATTCATAATTGAATATTACATTCTCTAAATTTTCCTAAATAAAATTGTAAGGAATTTTTTTTATATAATAAATCTATATCCTGAATATATAGGTTTGTTATTTTTAGATATGAAAGAAGTAGATAAAAAAGCACCTCATAGTTGGTAAGATCTTGAAGAAAGAAAAATGGTTTATATATTTTAAACTATAATTTTTCTAAGTCAAAATATATAATTATTAAACTCTATTTTCAAAAAAGTTTAAAAATTTCTAAACATTGAGATAATTGAAATATTCCAAATATAATATTAATTTCTTAAAATAATAAGAAAATAAATTATAAAATCTAACAAATCTTAAACAAAGAACTTTGTTATGTTTAGATCTGCAACATATAGGTTAAAAAACAACCACATTGGTTGAAATTAGTGTCATTCAGTAAATTTTAACTTCTAATTGTCATTTTCTTTCCCTAAGGCAAAAATCATTGGAAAACCATGTTTACAAAACAAAATTGAAGAACAGTTGAAGTATTGTTTGAATAGAAAGTCAAACATAATTTCTTAACGAACTCTTTCCTTTCACTATGAGATCTTAGAAGGCGTTGAGGAATTTGGGGATATAGGTCCTCAGTGTTTTTTTGGAACAAAATTTGAAACGAAGGGTCATCCAAAATGAAACGTTAAACAAACAAATGAGAAAAATTGTTAGGGTTTTGTGTTTTAGACGACAAATGTAATAGGGTAGAATTTGTGTTTGGGTATTTATATTTGGCTAATGTAAGTTTGAATGTACATGGCCTATTTGCTTAGGGTTATTTAATTTGGGTTGGATTGAAATTTTTATTAGTTTTGAGTAGGGGAAAATTGTAGACCGGTTCCCTCTAAAAAAAAATTAACAGCTCCGCTCTTCTTCTTTTTTTCAATTAGGAAAAGTCACTTCTTGCATCGCATTGCATGAAAGTGCTTTATTTTGTGCATTACGATGCTCAAAATCTAGCATCACTATGCATAAAATGAATTTTTCGATTACAAAAAAAAAAAAAGGAACGGGACCAAATTTCTCCCATCAAATTATTTCACCATTTTTTGTTGGCGCTTTTTATTTGCATGTTTATAGATTTAGGTCATTATTCATTATCCAGTCGATAAGAAATATCTATTGTAATATATGAAAATTATATTCCATCAATATGAAGACGAAAAACTAAATTAAAAGAATAAGAGATTACTTCAATTAATAGCCAAATATCATTTGATCAAAATTAAATATTTATTTTCAACCACTTAAATTACATCATTTGATTTTAATTTTATTATAAAAATAAAGAAAAATAAAATACTTGATGGTTAATTAACATTAATACACTAAAGTTTGGGCAACACGTTATTGAAAATACATTACCCATATTGCAGGGTTGTGCAGTGGAACAAGACTAATCATTACAAAGATTGATCATTACCTTGAGTAATGCAATGACACGAGAAATTGAAACCAAATTGTGAAACCATGTCTTAGAAGGTCGAGTTCTTTCAAATGACAGTTTTGGTGGCATCATTTTGATTCCAAGAATGTCACTGACATCTTTTGATACTAGAATTTCATTCAAATTCCAGATAGGATAGTTCGATGATAGTGTCTTAAACAATGTCTAGAAATAAGAGTCATGATCAGTCATTGCCTAATGTAGAACTTCTTCAAAAAAATATTCTTTTAGTCATGACCAATTATATGTCGTTTTGTGTAGAGTTACTAATCCTAAACGTTTTCAAATTTTGTTATGAGATAGTGATAGTAGTAATAGTTGTACAAGTTCAACGAAAAATGTTGTTTATTAAGAAATATTCTAAAATTTATAATAATATTTTAAAATTTTGTTCATATTAAAGTTCTTAATTTTTATATTATTCAACATTATTTAAGTATATAATTTTCTATCGTTATAGAAAATTAATGCAGATACAAAATAATTATATATAAACGATAGATTATGTCAATTATTTATTAAATAATGACACAAGATCGTTGGAGCCATATTTTAAAATGTCGAGTTATTTCAAATTATGATTGTTAATTATGATATGAACATATGATAATAAACTTATATATACTTCCAGAATACTATCATTTATGGGAAACCATGTTTTAGAAAGTCAAGTTCTCTCAAAGGGTCATTTTGGTATTACTGTTTTGATTTCAAAAATGTCCAGTGACACCATTTGTTCATAGAATTCTATTCAAATTCCAGAAAACTCAGTTTTCACTGATGATATCTTACGTAATGTCTTATAAATAAAAGTTATGGATGGTCATTGTCTAACGTAAGACTTCATTTGAAAAAAAATGTTTTTAGTCATGACATGTTGTATCTCGTTCTACCCAGAGTTACTAATCCTAAAGATATTCGAACTTTGTTATGTGATAGTGATAATTGTAATAGTGGTACATGTTCAACAACAAATGTTGTATATAAATAAGTATTCTAAAATTTATAATAACCTTTTCAAATTTATTTGATTCTCTATCTTTAATTTTACTATTTATTAATTTTTGTTTATTTTATTCATAATAAAGTTTTTAACTATCTATTACTCAACTTTAATTGAGTATATAAATTTACAACCATGAACAAACCGTGCAATACACGAGTGCTTCATTAGTATACTATACACAGGTTGATAAGAGAGAGAAAACATCACAGAAACGGTGGATGTTCTCTTCTGAATGTATTGTTGAATGAAGCTACATCGAAGCTTTCATTCATTCTGTCCAACACTGTTTTCTGTTTACACCTCATACTGTTTTGTTAAAAGCTTTTGATCATACATCAGTCTAGGTAGTCTGAGGTGTTAGGATTATTCAAAGTCATATCTACTTCATAGAGTTTTTGCATAAATTCCATTTTGTTAGTTTTTCCTTGTAATGATTTTAAACCGATTTTACTAGTAGAATATTTTTAGCAATGATGCTCGATCAATATGTTGATTTTAGATATTGATCAAAAGGTATCACTTGTGTTCATTTTTTGTTCCTTCTTGTTTTGTTTATTTAAATTCCGCAACATTGATATCTCAATAAAGTCTTCAATGAACTATTCATTGTAAGCTTCATTGACTAGATCATATATCAAAAATATTTATTTTTTTCTATTTTTATTTTATTTCATTATTTTGTTTATCCTTGCTTTAATCTTGTTTCTTTCAGAAGAGATTTGCAAACCAAGTCCCTCAAAGTTTGAAAAACCTGCAGCTAAATCCTCATAGCATGCAGTTTGCAAATTGGCCCTTCCAATGTGAGAACCCGAACCATACTTGTTTAACATGCTCTCGTTGTTTACTTAACATGTCTAATATGTTCACCATTCATGCTTGTAAGATATCTTCCATGACTACTTTGGTTGTGTGACTATTGCTAAGTTATAAAGGTTGAAAGACTTCTATGCCTTGTACGTGCTTGTCTTGGGTCCTTGTATTCATGCCTTGACGTTTCGAGTTCCTTTCTAAGTCATTGAGAGTCTTAACTTCTTGGCTATAAGTTTCTTGGTATTGAACTTAGTCTTTAACAAGCTTAGATTGAGTTTCATGCTTAGTTTGTTTAGCATTCATGATCGCTAGTTGTTTACATCGTTCCGGCCGTTCGTTTTCCTTCATTCCTACTTGTTTCGGGAGAGTTTCGATTGTGTTTTGAGTGTTGGTTTATCCCCATTGAATTGCTTGGGTTGTTTGAGGGTCATTCTAGGCCAAATTTGAGGGCTTTCCAAGCTGGAGACCTTGCGGACGCAAGGTGATTTGGGCTTGCCCTCGCATGGAGGGCAGTAACTTAGAGTTGTGAATTCTGGTGACCTTGCGGAGGCAAGGTGAAAAGGGGCTTGCGGCCGCAAGCCTCCTATACCAGCACTTCGGGATTTTCTGATTTTTGAATTTTGGCTTGAACCCTTAAACCCAATTCGAACCCTCACTTATATTATGACCTCTTTAGGTTTATTATCAACCTTTAGATGTGTTTTAATCAAGGGACATAATGAATTGGCCAATAGAAACTTTAATAACCCAAACCATGGATTGAACCCTTTGAGCCTTCTTCCTCCCCAAACTCAAATATTTCAGCCATTCTTCACTTCCACCATTGTTGAGTTGGTTCCTAGAGAGAGAAAGTGACCTTGAAGATCCTTCATCTTGTTTACTTGATTGCCGGAGATCCGGCCATCGGATTTTCGATTGGAGACCACCAAATCGAAGTCCTTGCTCCCTAGTTTCTTAATCCTTGCTTTATTTTGTCATCCAACCGTTTGATTTCGAATAAGGTAAGCACCCAATCCCCTGTTTTTGTATGCTCAATATCAAGCATGCTCCCTTCATGATAGTCTCTATTTACATGCTTAAGAAGACATGCACCATGTTAATAACTTGAAATTCCTTAAGTTAATTTTCTGTAAATTTTGGGTTATTGACTCACAATTGATAATTTGGACTTGTGTCAAGTATGAAATATGTTCTAGAATGAATTTGGAATAACTATTGTTCTTGGACTTGTTGTGAATTGTAACTTTAAAAATGATGAACATGTTAGGGTTCACAATTTGGGAACTTTGATCTTGATGGACTAAAAGTCATGAATGACTTAATAGTCTAATTGTAAATGAATCGAGAACATAGAAAAGAGTCATGAATTGCATATAGCATTCATCCTCTACTTGGAAATAATTTAGCGATAACTCAACGGAGTTGCCCTTAAAGAGTCATTGAAAAATACTGACTCTACAATTAATCCCTATGACGTTTAGAGTTCAATTCAATTGTAAATTAGCTCTTGGAAATTCTTAACGTGATTGATCACATGCTTGACTTGTATATCGTAGAGTAACATGCCTACTTGATTGGACGAGTCGCTCTTATCGACCTCGCTCCCTTACTTGATTTATTACGTGAGTAAACATCTACTTGACTCGGACGAGTTCGCTCTTGTCGAACTCGCCCCTTACTTGATTTTGTGTGACAAGTAAATATCTACTTGGCATACCATTAGTCCAGCTGGCATAACGTGAATTGTCTTGATGGTCAACTATGCATCGCCGTCATGAATTACGAGATTCATGATAGTGATGGGTCGCCACACCATAATCGTGCACACACCCTTCACTACTGATCATAGTGGAGAAGAGTACCTCGTCGTAACCAATGGGCGCTTGGAACAATACTATCGTGGTCGATGTATCATACACATACATCCGACAAATACAATCGTGATAACCTTGTCTATTTCAGGTCTACGAAGCGGCACCGGTTCTATAACATATCCTTATCCTATGTGATTTATTTAAAGCACTTATGTGAAACTAACGTGCATCGCGACATGAGAACTACGTGCTAGTATGATCTTGCTTGATAATCAAATATGATAACGTGCTATGTATGCCTTGCATTATATCCTGTCATGCATATTGGTGGCTTACAAAATCTTTATGACTTACCCCCTCCCTTTTACTGTTTTAGATCCTAATCATCCAGGATCGTCTCATCGAGGTTGATTGTCTACTCTTTTTCGTGATCGCGCTCCTAGAGGTGGTAGCGTTGGCTTTTGGTTTCTCTTTTGCAAGGACGCTTGGGTTTAAGCAAGTCATTTAGACTTAGCTTGGGAATGTGTACATTATAGTGTCTTGTTATTGTTGTAGACTAGGACTTATAGTACTACTTATGTTTCTAGTTGTTTGTCGGCACTTGTAGGCCGAGCCTTGCTTGCATGTATTGGTTCACTCGTTAAGACTTCCGCTGAGCATCCCATTAGCTCTTAATTACTTTTATTGTTCCTCTAGCGTGTTTAGCCGTTGAGGTGTATATATATTAGCATGAATTGCTTAGTTGTTGGGTTCCGGTTGTAAATTCGCCGATCACTTGGTTTACTTGCTATTAACTGTTATATCAGGTTCTAAAGTTTTAAATTATTCCGGCTTTTTAGTGCCGAGTTGTACTACGTGTCCAATGTTGCGTCACGTCAGTTTTAATAATTGAGTCCTTGCATGAATTGTAGTCCTTATTTGCACGACTTCACCCGCGTTCCCTCCTCGGGGTCGGGGTTGGGCTGTCACATCCAAAATCAATCATGGCTTAACGGAGATTGACATTGCTCAACAGAGTTGCTACAGGCGACCCACCGTCTGACACGACATAGCATCATTCCCTATAGCACTTCATCATGCGAGCAGTAACATAGTATCTGCATTTTTATTTTAATGTTTCACATGGACATCATGATTTTCACAAAACCTCTGATTTTTTATCGTTTCCCACAAGAGGTGTAAACTCAGTGTCTTGGAAACGATCCACAAATAATCTTGCTTTTACAAAAAAAAAAAAAAACTGATTTTGGTCATTCCCACGAAGGGCACAAATCCCGGGACTTGGGAATTATCTGCACACTTATCTTACATAGCTTTCTTTATATCATGTTTTTACACCCTGTCTTTACATTTCTGTTTTACATCATGTCTTTACTTTCCTTGTTTACATTCTGTTTTGAATTTATGTCTTCACTACTTTATTTACATCCTAGTTTTTACATTCAACATCACTTTTCTGATTCTGGAGGAAGCACAAGTTGAAAGTCCATCACTTTTCCCATTCAGGGGGGAAGCACATTTTGAAATCTCACTACTTTTACATATTTTAGGATTAATCACATTTTAAAAAATCTCACAGCTTTTTCCTATTCTCGATAAAGAAGGGTTTTGAAAAATCTCTCGGCTTTTTTTTATTCTGGATAAAGCATTTTTTGAAAATCTCACTATTTTTTTCCTATTTTAGGATTAAACACATTAAAAAAATCTCACTACTTTTTCCTATCCATATAAAGCACATTTTGAAAAAATCCATTGCTTTTCATATCCTTGATAAAGAACATTTTGAAAATCCATTGCTTTTCTCTATCCTGGATGAAACTGTGGTGACCCGACCCGGACTCCAATGCAGAATCCCAAGGTTGTGCCGTCAAGACAAGCTAAAAAGACGGACAAGCACCTGCTAAGCAAAATGGTGCAAGTCAAAAACTGAGACAACAAGCTCGAAACAGGAATGTAAAGCCATAATCGCCATATGGAATAACAAAAACTAAAGTTTGCGGAAGCAAATCATAAGTGGAATCCAAACCTTTAATCATAAACCAAGGAACGTGAGGCTGAGAGACAACTATCTCTCGACAAATCTACGACGCGCGTGATGCAACAATGCGCATGGGCAACAAACCATCGGCAACCAAAGGCCGGTGAACCAACAATATCCCAACCTGATAAACTGTGACGACCCGGCCTGGGCCCGAGGTGGGACCGAGGGTCGGATCGCCCAAATAAGGAGGAAAACAAGTAGGCAATTAAACATGCAAGTACTTAATTCACAAAAAACGACGTGACGCAACATTGAGTCGCAGACGCCTCTCACCAAAGTGGATATTTTTAAAACTTTTAAACCTGATAAACAATTAACCAAATATAACCAAGTCTTCGGCGACACTACATGCCGGAACCCAAGCTAACAGTTCAAAGACAAGAATTAATAAGGAGCTAATAGCATGCTCAGCGGAGGACTAATACGTGGAGGAATACTAACAAGTTAACCAAAGCTCGGCTTACACAATGCCGGCACAAAAAGGGGTTACCAGTACTACAAGTATAAAACTACTAGCAGTTAACAAGATTTACAAGCAAGTTATACACGAATACCCAAGCATAGTCTAGTTGACTTGCTTAACCCGTCGTCCTTACAAAAAGATATAAAACAAGAGAAAGAGGGCATCTAAACCGCTCATCGAATCATCGGCTACCAAAAAGGGCGAAAGAACGAACACCGCGAGTCATCGAGCGAGACTGCTTTGCTAGGATCTAAAGCAAAGAGGGAAAGGGTAAGTCATAAAGACTTGTAAGCTATCAATCATGCATGTCATGGCAATATGCATCATTCAAGGCAAGATATCATTTTCAGGCAAGATATCAATTTCAGGCAAGATATCCTATTCAAGCAAGATATCATATTCAGGCAAGATATCATAAAGGTCATGTATTCAAGATGCACATTGTTTCACATAGGTGCTTATAATTAAATCACATAGGATCAGGATATATCGAGGCCGGGCAGCTACGTACACGCGTAGCGTTATACGGAAAGTCGGGTATCGAATGTGTGTGTAGTACATCGATCTTCAGGAGATGCCGGGATAGTCAATGGTGCTGTTTGATTACAACAAGGGCTACTTCCCCAGCTGTGGCCCATGGTGGGCGTGTGTGAACAAAGGCAATTATGCAGTGGACTCATGCAAATGCCAAGTAATGTTTACTTAACAAAAATTCTCAAGTATAGAGCGAGATTCGACAAGAGCGATCTCGTTCAAGACAAATAAATTATTCTCATCAATAACCAAGCAGGATTGAGTTCGTCAAGAGTAACTCACATATCAATTAGTCATGCTATAATATGACATTCAAAGATCAAGCAAGGTAATCGGTTCAAGTTCAAGTCTAGAATTATTATTCTTTAGGAAGCGTTTAGAAACGTCGAAGGGATGGGTCGTGAGCCGGTATTATTCAATTGCTCGCTAAGCTTGACTCAGTTGAGTCATCTATAACAATTCATCCAAGATAGATAAAGCTAAATGCATCATGAACCTTTTCTAAGTTTTCATATAGGATCGGCTAAATCATGAATCTATTAAATAACCGTAGTTAAGAATGTTCATCACTAATAATCAAGCGAGGAAGGAGTTCGACAGGCGAACTCAATATATCAAATAGACATTCTATTTTATGACATCAAGAATCAAGCCGGGTAACCAATTCAAGTTTCAGAGTCTAGAATCATCATTCTTAGGGGCGTGTTTAAGACATCGTAGGGATGATCATTGAGCCGGTATTGTTCAATAGCTGCTTAAGTTTGACTCACGTGAGTCGTCTCTACCAATTCATTCTAAGGGGTTAAGATGCTAGATGCATCAAAAATCCTTTTCTAAGTTCTAAGTAGATGACCATTTGGGTCATTAATCCATTAATCAACCGTAGTTAAAATTATCGATAATTAGTTCAAGGGCCTTAGAATCATTCTTTCAAGGTTATTAAGGTGCAGGGTCGAGAACATTATTTTCTCGCAAGGGAACATAGATCACAATTTATACTAGGCCTAGGACACAATCCATAGGATGATCAATACAAGGCATAGGAAACCCTAGAATCATAATTTCCAAGAGTTATCAAAGAGTCGTAAGTCCAAGAACATTTGTTATTCTTTAAGTAGGCATAGAACATATTCAATTCGGCGTAGGACTCGCTCAATAGGATAGACCGGTTGTAGCATGTGAAGCAGAAGTCATTATCTCGAAGTCATCAAAAGTTATTGGTCGAGAACAATAGTTGTTCTAAGGGGACATAGAACTCTTTTAATTCTAGGCATAGGTCAATTCAATAGGATAGACCATTCATGGCATATGGAACCCTAGGAGTCATAGTCTCCAAAGTTTGTCGAAATCTATTAATTCCAAGATCATTAATTGTTCCTAAGGGGCATATAACATAATTAATTCTAGGCATCGATCTCAATCAACAAGATGGGCATTATTCGAAATCCCAAGAGATCAAAACATCCACAATCATAATTTTGGACATGGAAGAAGCATGGAGATCAAATAGAAAAGGAAACATGGCAATTCTAGCATGTATCCTAAGGAAATCGATAGCTTACCTTCACGAGGAAAAGGAGGTTGAAGCACAAAGTACAGGATGAAATCGTTCTCCTCGTCGGTAGCTTCACTCCGGTAGTCTCGGTTTGGCAAGCGGAGGTCGGGAGCTCAATCTGGGGAGACACACACTAATCTCACCTATTCTCTACACACACACCATGGCAGAGAGAGAGAGAAATCGGTTATGAGAGATTAAGGCAAGTCAACAAGGGAGGCCTTTTTATATCATGCATGTAATTGGTGGAATTCCAAGTGTCAAGGGGAGAGGAGGTGGAATCCATGTGTCCAAGGTGATTGCTTAGGATTAGCACTAATCTAGCTTGATTAGGGTTTAATAGGTTGGATTAGGACTAATTAAGAAGGGGTTTAAGTGTTAATTTGGATCACAGTGGAAGGAAGAAAAATCCCGTAGAGGCATGCGGAGGCGGGGGCGCCTCGTGAGGGGCCATGCGGCCGCCTCGGATCTTTGGGGCCCAGTTCCCTTTGTTTTCATTGTTCTCGGTATTTGAGGCGGGCGCCTCGCTCGAGCATCTTGACACTTTGAACTACGGGCATCAAAACTTGACCTAAACAAGTCCTAAATGGTCCCAAGCTCATAGGCAACCATTCTAGGGTCTAACACAACTCAAAACATGTGCTCCAAAGCCATCACCGGAACAAGGGTAGGACAAGGCTCGAGTCAAGCGGCGATTGGTTGTGAATCAAACCGGATCAAGGTCAATATAACTAGGGTAACATGGGCATGGAATAGGCTTGTTAAATCATGGTTATGACTTGAATACAAGTCCGGAACTCAAGGAACAATTCATGCGTAATCTGCATAAAAGCGGAGGCAGTGAAATGCGCTAAGGCCAAACAAGGCAAGAAGGTTTCTAAACTTCCCAACAAGCTTACTATGATCAAGGCGGCGTTCAGGTCAGTCTATGAGAGACAATCGAACCCTAACAAGTCTCGGTTGAGTGCAAAGCCAGGCCAAGAGGCAACACAGCGGGCGTAACGAGGAAGGTATCTTTAAGCATAGAAGGAAATCAAGCGATAAGGAATGCAATAACGATAATGCGAGTCGGGCATGGACTAAAAGAGATATCTCATGTTAACGCATGAAACAAGCACGTTATTAGGGCATAGAACAAGTAATACAAGTAAAGGGGTTTTGGGTTCTCATCCTCCCCCACTTAAAGGAATTTAGTCCTAAATTCTTCAGGAGTCGGCAGTAGGAAAGGGGTATTTCTCTGCATATCAAGCTCGGTCTCCCACGTGGCTTCCTCAATATCATAATTCTTTCACGAACTTACTAACGAATTAACCGTTCTCAATGTTTGTTCCTTAGTAACAAAAATCCTCGGTCCTTCATCACAAGAAAGATCGGGTTAGAATGAAATCTCATCGTAAACAAGGACATGCGATTCCTCTATCAAATACTCGCGTAGCGTCGAGACATGGAATACATCGTGAACATTCGATACTTGGCGGCAATGCTAGATCGGCAGCTCGAATCCTTTCTAGGATCTCGAATGGGCCAATGAATCTGTGAAAGTTTATATTTCTTCCAAATCGCTTAGTACCCCGGCTACTTGACCACATGAGAATAAAGTCATGACTGAATTTCTAAGTCGCGTTTCCGATTGTTCGCGTAGCTCTTACATCTCTCTAGAAATGCGAGCAATCTATCTCTAATAAGCCTCGTATGGCGTCATTTCAATACTAGGCTGTGCTTGTTATAATAAGCAAATTCGGTTAATGGCAAATGAGAATCCATAGCCTGCTTACGTAACCCAGCCTTCTAACTTGAGGCATCGAATAAAATCACAAGGTTCTTGAGAAACACTAGGCAATGCTAGGATAGGTCGCAAGTAGTCAACCTCTACCGTGACTTGGGTACGAGGATATCATCAATAAACACAACCGCAAGCTATCAAGATATTCATGAAAACCTATTCATGAGTCCACCCAAAGCTAGCAGTGCGTTGATTGACAACGGTATCATAACAACTTCATAGTAGGCGTATTGCACGAGAAGGGCATCTTATGAACATCCTTCCTTCAAATTCTCAGCTAATAATAGCTACTCCTCAAAAGTCGAGCTTGGAATAAACAAGCGAACCCGAAGTGGATCAAAGAGAGATTATCAATGCGTGGCAAAGGGATACATATTCTTGGTAGTATTC
>CM028377.1:43075927-43144363 GCA_013146195.2 Codonopsis lanceolata
GATTTTATGTTTATTTTTAGTTTAATTTTATTTGCTTTTGTATTGCTCGTTTTTGTATTTATGCCTTAGTCGAGTCACTTTCGAAAGAGTCTCCTGAGTTTGTGGGTTTATAGAGGAGTGTAAATAGTGTCACCCTCCAAAAAGATTTTTCATTTTTGTTTTGTATGCTTTTGTATTTATGAGTGTTTATTATTTACTCGTGAGCAGAGCAAAGTTTAAGTTTGGGGTATTTGATCGATGTATTTTATACGTCGATTTTATATGCTTCTATGACTTAAATTATGCTATTTCACGAGGCTTTTGGCTACTAATATATGTTTTCGGTGAGTTTTGTAAGTTTCAGGGTTATTAGTGAAAATATGCGAAACTCCAGGGTTTTATGTGCAAATTCCAAGAAGGGCCAAAAGAGTAAAAATGAAGAAGAAACGGAAGCTGTCAATTCTGGAGACCTTGCGGACGCAAGGTACATCAGACCTTGCGACCGCAAGGTAGGCAGTATGGGCAGAAAGCCAAGCAACCAAAGGCCAAACACACTGGAGACCTTGCGGACGCAAGGTACCCAACACCTTGCGACCGCAAGGTGGTCAGAACGCGATATCTTCGGATTTTCACACAGTGATTCGATTGGATTACAACTCCCGAGTATATATTGAACTTAGATGCCGAGCCAGAGAAAGAGAGAGACGGCTGGAAGCACTCTTTAGTAGATTTTAGGTAGTTTTTAGATTGTATATCATAATTAGACTTTGTAATTTCAAGTATTGAAGATCAAATCATGTATCCGATCATCTCCATGTGTTGTTCATTGTCTATGATGAACTAAATCATCCATAATCTAGGAGGTGGGAGGTAACTTGTATCGAATTTATGTTTTGATTCTTATATATGATCATTCAATTCTTGTTGATTGTGTTGTTTATCAATCCCTATATTATTTTGCTTTGAACAAATGAATGTAATCGCAAATAATAAAGGCCTAGAGGTGCGGATAACTGCATGACCAATGTGCATATGTCGTACACTGGCTCACCAACACAATAAATTGGACCTATCGATGCACGAGAGTGATAAGTTAGGACCAGGTTCATACATGATCTAGGTGACAGATAGATCATAAATCTAGGTGATGCCTAGATTTACAGCCTCTGTGCTTAGGATATAGAATGGATGAATTTTGCGGGATGGAGGCTGAACCAATTGTTCAACAGACTATATCTATCTTTAGTGAACGAACCCAAGAAATTGAATGATGATTATTATGAATTGAACATAAAGGAGATACAAGTGAAACCCGGAATCCTAGATTGCCACCCACCATAAGATCTTCATATCTGTTATTACTGCTAATTAGATAAACGTATAAATATAAATAGTAGTTTAGAGTAGAAATAAATATAAAAAACCCCTTTAGATTAATAATTTGCTATCAATAAATTGCACTGTTCGTGATCACTTGTCTCTGTGGGTTCGACCCTTGCTTCCAATACTATTCTATAATAGTCTTGTCCACTTGCAAGGAAAAAGATTAATTAAAACATCGATCAGTACCATGTGCGAAGTAAGGGACGATGGCTTCGTCCACGGCATCCTCGAAGGCCTGGGACTTCTTGTAGTTCTCCACAACGGACTCCTCGGCCTTCTTCAGCTTTTGGAGCAGCTCCTCCGCATGCTTCCCGTCCTTAACAGCCTGCATCTTAAGAGAATCCCTCTCCACCTGCAAGAGATCTCTTTGCTTAGTGACCGTGGCCAAAGCGGTCTTCCCCCTCTCCAGTTGGCCTGGTCCTTCTTCATCTGGCCCACCAACTCTTTCTTTTTAGCAGTCAGAGTGCTGTTTTGGGCGACCAGCTTCAAATTGCGTTCAAGCATTTGAGCCTCTTTCTTTTTGGCCGCCATAGTGTTAGCTTCCAGTTGGTTGGCCAGAAGGGCCACCTGCTCGCATTTTTCCTTCACCAAGCTCTCGCGAGCCCGGTGGTCAGCCTCCACCTTTTTGCGAGCTTCCTTTTCTTCATTGTACCGATCATAGAGATTAGTACATGTGGAAGCGATCTGCGAGCAGAGGACAGATAGTCAGAACGGGAAATAAAGAAGAAAAAGAAAGGCAAACTACGGGCAAATACTTTACCTCGCTCAGGCAGAGCCCTATTCTCGACCAGGACATGGCCGGCAGTGTCTCGATCCAGGGCTAGGCCGTCATGCATGGCCCTCTCAATGACGCCTTTGCCCACCAGGCCTCCAGGGCTTCCGCGGGCATGCAGATCTATGCCCCTTAGCAAAGGGGCATCCCTAGATATCTCTTTCACCAGCGCCCGGGCAGCGCTGGTGGTGGAAGGCATCACAAAGCTGGGTTGCCTCCAAGTAGCTTCCCCGCTCTGAACAGGGGCAGTAGAGACGGGGTAAGGACTTGAGCCCCGACGACGAACATCGCGAGCAGGAGGAGGAGAAAGACTTTTCTTCCTTTTCCCCTTTGCCTTGACATCCTTGGCGGGGGGGCACCACAGAGATGTTGGCAGCTGACAGATCGGCGGCACTGTCAGTGACACCCACAACAGCCTCTTTCAGCGTTGGGGCGACGACTTTGGTCGCCGTTGTTTTCTTCGCTGGGCTGGAGAACTTGCCCGGGGCCCTCTCTTGGGTTTTTTTCGCAGGTGGGCAAAACGGCACCTTGGGCAAAGCCACGGGCTCGTTGGCCTTCAAGTCGGTTGCCCGCTGGTCAGCCTGCTTCTTCCTCAGCCTCAGCACCGCCAAGTTCTTCATTCCTGAAACGAGACAAAACAAAACGGGATTAGCAAAGGCACGAACAAAAGAGGACTAAAACAGAGAGAGCATATTCATAGCTAGCAGGCAACCATCTCGGTCTTCATAAACTGGTCGGCAGTCTGCACCCGACCCTAGTCTCCGGCACTCGACACATTCGTGCTTGAACATTTTCCCATGACAGTCACCCCAGTATGGATGAGGGCTCTCAGGTACATGAATCAAAAGGGGCTCCACCTTAGGGACTTTTGCCTGCATCACCCCAGCTAGGCACAAGTTTCGCGGATTACAGACCAGCTCTTTCCAGTCGAGTAGAAATTGCTGGCCGACGCGTTTTTCATTCTCCTCAACAACCCCTACGGCAACTTTAAACGCCACTAGCCGGGCAATCTCCCCCGAGCTGAAGTCTTGCTTGGAGGCCTTGGGGATCTTTATTTCGCTGGTCGCCATGGGTGCAAATGGCCAGCTGACTCGGGAATCGATAAAAAGGACTCTCTTGTCCCAAGACTCCACTTTCCCGGGGACCTCAGACAACAGCCTCAAGAAGTTGGAGTTGGCCCTCACTCCGATTCTCCCGTCTGTGCTCGGGGCAAAAATGAACAACTTGCGAAGTAAGTTTATATCCGGCTCGGACCCCAGCAGTCGGCTCGCCACCGTGAAGGCCGTGATAGCTCGGACAACATTCAACATCAGGTCACATGGCACTGCCTTCGTCTCGAGCAGAAAGTCCACCAGGAAGGGCTCCAGCGGAAGACGCAGTCCAACACGGAAAAAATCGACAAAGAACAGAATCTTGTTTCCCTGCTCGCGGGAGAGCTTAACATTCGCGGGCACGTCCATCTTACTCGCCCGGTAATAAGCAGAATCGATGCTGAGGGACGTGAGCCACGCGGTCACCTTGTCCGCTGTATCCAGCGTGGCCCAATGAGCGGCATACCGGCTCTCGTCCGCGTTCACATACCATTCCGACTCCTCCTCTTCCTTTTCTTCCTCCTCAACAACTTCATCAAGTGTGACCTCCACTTGAGAACCACCGACCAGGGTATGGCAGCCAGCATGGGGAATGTTGTCCCGGTCACCCGCATCAACCTCAAATGTGGCCTCCACTTGAGTGCGGCCTGTTCTCTTTAGTCGCCGGACAATCGGCATATTATCTGCCTCGTCAGCCTCTGAGGCCTCTCCAGCAGCCTCACCTTGCTTGGCCACACGATCAACGTTGGCTTCTTGCTGCTCGAGGCCCTGCCCGACAGCAAAGCCCCAAGTGACACTCTCCTCTCCAAAATCTTCTTCACTGGAGGAATCCACTAAATCAACTATTGGGGCGCGCACACGCCTTGGGACCGTTGGCCCGGCCACGGATCTCGCTCCTTCGTCGGACTCACAACCAACAGGAGGGGTTTTCTCGCTGCTTAAGGAGTCGTTCTTCCCACCGTAGCTGAAGGCCTCGCAGTCATTTTCGAAGATCTCAGACATCTACAAAGAGATCGAGGAAGAGGAGTATCAGTCTTCTGCCCGGGTAATTGACAAAGTAAAGAGGGGGAAAAAGATCCTAAGTCTAGGTCCACCAAAGGGGCTAGGCCCGCCTAGCGAGCAAGACCATATGCTCTTTTCCTCGATCTCTACCTAAGGGCGGTCCTACCCTCTTAAACCCTAACAGAAGTAGGTGAAGATGAAGGGAGAAAGCCGAAAACCCTCACTGAACCCAGAAAAACCAGAAAAATCGAAAACGGAATGGGGGAAAGGTCAAAAACTTACTGTTATTTCTGGGATGATGCGTCTTCTCAAAGAAATCACACGGGAAAATCTGAACCGATGCGAAGATTGTAAACGCCGAGGACTGAATGAATGCTGGAAACGGATGAGTGACTTCGCCGGAATCTGGGACTAAGCGAGGCAGCAGCAGCAAAAGCTCTCCAGAAATTTTTCTTTCTAAAAGCTTGAGGGCAGTAAAAGAGAAAAGGGGAAGAAGGGTCTGCCTTTTATAGGCCTATGCTGAATGGTTTTGGGGGGAAAAGGACGGAGACCGAAGCGACGTCTGGGAATTAGCGGCCCATCATCACCACGCATTAAATGCACCGCTTCGGGCTTCATGCCCATCAAGTCACTTCTGCTTCTGACGGCTCACGCGCCTCTGCCTCCACTCGCCCGGTACGCCCTCATCAACAAGCTTCCTTGACACGCTCCAGGTGTATTCCACTAAGTTTCCAATGCCTTCCACACACATGACTCCCGAAGTCTTCGCTACCTTCTGAAAATTCACAAGTGTTGAAGCCCGCGTGAGTATCCAACCTGAACGCTCCCCGCTCTGAGCATGAATGCTCGCCAGACAAGGAGCTAGGAGCCACTGATATGCCCGGCCCAAACCTGGTCACGAGGAAGGCACGAGCTATCGTCACGCACCGGTCACGAGCACAATGAATATGAGGCCCACAACCCTAGCGAGCAAAGTAATGGAAGCATTAAACATCGAGCAGTGGAACTCCCGTCCAAACCTGGCCGGGCATAGGCCTTGCCTGTCCGACCAGGGGCCATGCCCGGGAACCACTATCACATCGAGCAAGTGATCAGATTCGTCCCATCCAAACCTGGTCGAGCATCGACCTTGCTTGCCCGACCAGGGGCCACCCCTTGGATTTATGCCAAGTTCATAAACAGTGCACATTGAACAGCCGGGCAGAGCCCTGCTCGCCCGGGTACATATCAAGCAGGAAGCACCGGAGGCTTGCTCTCCAAGCCAAGTCAAATGTTTCCATATTTGAGCAGTGCACTTACCTTATCTGCTCCTACATCTACGCGGCCAGCTGCCTATCATGCCTAACATCAAGGGATTCTCTCCTTGATTGATTAGGTAACTATGGAAACTGAATCCTAGACGGATTCAACCACATTGGGGGCCTATAAATACCTCTCCGTAAGCCATCAACAAGGTACACACACTTTCTTGAGCCTTGACACTCTGTCAAATTGCTTTCAGACATACACACGATACTTACTCTCACGCCTGGAGGGGTTTCGCGAGGCCCTGCCTTGCACTTCCACTCATGTTTTCTTGTGTTCTTAGCCAGGTTCAAGGAAGTCGATTCAAGCACAGATATCCTACCCCACACACGGACGGCCCAATTTGTGTTTTTGCTACATCACCAACTAATAAAACAACAAATGTTGTGTACAAGGAATTTTTTTAGAATCTATAATAATGATTAGTGATATACTGATGTGTATTTGTTAATAAACTGATTCTTCTTATTGTATCATTCAAGATTTTTTATCCTCTTTATTTTGTTTATGTACGATTTAGTTGAAAAAGAAGAATGATCGTGCATTTAAGGAGGATATGAAGGAGGATATAGGTTTTCAATTGAAGAGGTTGGCTCGGTTCTTGGGCTGCGCTTTTACTATAGAGGAGGAAAGTGAAGGAGTGATACAATAGTTGGCAAGGCTACGTAGTTTCAACAACTTGCAAGAACTGGAAGTGAACGAAAAAGGTAAGTCTATTGCATGTTTTGAGAATAAACACTTGTTTAGGAAAGGGGAGGTGGGTGACTGGGTTAATCTTCTTCGTACTCGTTTGTTGCAGTTTATTTGGAGTGATTTTTGGTTTTTGATTTTTGATTGAAAAGTCATATTTAAAGTGTTTGTTTCAGCTTTATAAGCCAAAAGCTAATAAATAAGGTACAACACCGTTTATGCATTGAAAAACCAAAGCCAAAAAGCTAACATTTTAAGTTTTTTTGGGTTTTTTTTTTAAAGATGAAGACAATTATTCATTCATAAATATTTGATTATCCCCATTTCATCATTTTATGAAAAATACATAAAAAATATGAATACTAATTTTGAAGTTTTTTTTTTAACAAATAATTATAACAACTCATAAACAGCTTTTCAACATTTGTAACAAACAGTTTATCATGCAATCGGCCACAAGTCATTCGACCATCAGCTTAAGCTATCAGTTATAAGTCATAAACCATCAGCCACAACAAACGAGCCCTTACTCGAGAGATGGCTAAGAGGCTATCCAAAGTCATGGGAGAAAAAATGAGTGGTTCGAGCCTGTCGTTTAAGGTTGGGATCGATGTTTATAACAAAAGTATACGTAGGTCTCTTGTGAGACATCTTACGGATCCTAATACGTAAGATAGAACCATACTCTCTCAGAAAGTTGCAATTCAACCCATCAATACACGATGGGTCAGACCTGTAAAATAGTTTTTCTTAAGTTGCCTTAAAACAAATGGGATCCTATATATTGCTGTTTGGAATTTGGATGGGTGATTTATTTTGAATTTTTGTAATTTTTTCTTGATTACCCCATCCCTAATAAAAAAAGAGAGAGGAAGAATGTCTTGTTAGCTCAAACTAAATGGAGCTGTATATTGTACGTGTAAAATGAAGTTTATACAAGCCCACAAAATATCGATGTTGAATTAATGAAATGGTTTTTAAATGGTTCGATCGGTACTCCTTGGCAATCGCCAATCAGTGACTTAATTTTGTAGTTTTGGATTTTCTCTTTCCTTAGACACAAACTTTTCCTTTTTTTTTTCTCTAATCATTACGAAAGAAAACTCAAAACCGATCGTAATCTATTAATAATAACTAAAACAGAAGCCGCTACTGCCACATGACGGCTTTCTGTTAAATGTAAAAAAAATTTAAAAAAATTACGTGCTGCCACGTGTCACCCTCTTATAAATTGTAGTTTTTTTTATTTTAATCATAAAACTTTTATCACATTTGATAACTACATTTTAAAATTTTATCACGAAATTATTGATAACTATAAATATTTACTTTTTGATAACTACATTTTAAAATTTTATCACTAAATTATTGATAACTACAAATATCTACTTTTTGATAACTACGTTTTAAAATTTTATCACTAAATTATTGATAACTACAAATATTTACTTTTTGATAACTACGTTGCCCGCTCTCGCTTCTGTACTCTTTTTTTTCCTCTCTCTCTCTCTATCTATCTATATCCTTCTTTCATCCTCATCTTCCAAACGAAATTGATTGGTACACCATCCATCCTGTGCTTGGTTCATGGGAGACCTAAGATTCCCTTTGGCTCTTGCATATCTATTTAGTTATGCATATGTTAAGGTTGTGGTTGTCTTTACTCTCTACTAATCGGACTTTAAGTCAATTTGTAGATTAGATCTGACTAGTGTCACTGAGCCGCCATTGTTCAATGATCAAATCATAAACCCCGACCGCAACTCGAACTGGGCGCCAAAAACATCCTATCCAAAAACTTTACAAAATTAGAGAGAGAGAGAGAGATAATAATTAAAATTTAAAAATTTACTTTATTCACACAATTAATCATCCAAAACAAATATCTTGTCCTATTACATATTCTATATCTATTCGTTTAGGTTTAAATTTTCAATTTCTGATTAGGGCGACTCGGTGAATATGGCGCTAGAGAACACCGTGAAAGAAGCCCTAAACGCTGCGCTGTATCATCATCCGACGATGCCGCTCGATTGCAAGCCGATCGATGGCTTCGTGGATTTCCAAAGAACTATAGATGCTTGGCGTGTGCGCCCGCTTTCGTCTTTTTTTCTATACTTCAATTTATGGTTACGATTTGAATTTGATTGCAGTGTATGAAACGGTCATTGAATCGCTTGCTTCGAGTAGAGAGTGTTCACCAATGCTTGGTTGAGTGAAGTCGTTCGGGTGTGTTAATTTTTTGTACCTCGAATGCGAGGTGAACTTGAATTTGGATACTAGGTTTTGATGTTTGCTATACATGTAGTACAATTGAAACTTTATCCGAAAAATTTGAAAATTTGAAACTTTTCTCGAACTACAAGTTAACGAAATCCAAACCGCAAGACCTACAACTTTTATGATAGTTTGGCGTAGATAATAGAGTTTAGCGTATAATTTAGAAAGGGAATTTAGGATTTCATATGTAGTCTCCAAACTACTTTATTCTCGAGCCGGGAGGTGAATGCCCTGGCTATATTAGCCGCATAACTTTCAAGAGCGCTGTTTGCCTTAATGGGTTGATGAACTAATTCTCGCAACTTGTTTTCTCGATGCTTGGGAATTGGGATAGCAAGAGGTTTCCTCGATTGGCTTGTGATGTGTAATTCTTCCTCATAGACTCACGATCATCCGTCTTACAATGTGTGTCTGCGTGTTGGGGGGCTAGCTTCCTTTAGTTGGGGTGGTTGGTGAAGTGTGGGTTTTCATGGATTGTATTGCTTTTTTCTCCGGATGCAAGTTAGGGGTTTTGGAACATGTGGTTCTGTGTGTTATGGCAATCATGGTGTTTGCTATTTTGTGGGCAAAAAGAAGTACCGTGTTTTTCGTGGATCGATTCAGAGCGTTTTGGTCTCTTCTTTGGGAAGAGCGCTTACCCTTTGGGCTTAGGGGACCCTTTCAAGGATTGCCCATTTTCGAGATACAACGGATTGGATTGCTTTGTTTTCTTTATTTTTTTTCCTTTCTAGTCAGTAGGCTTCATTCTTTTGTTTTTTAGTTGTTTCTCTATTGACGGACTTCTCGTCCTCTCTTGTATTCTTTTCACCTAGATTAAAGCTTTTATCCAACCCCTCCTCCCCCACACGCGCACACACTCACTCACAAAAGAAGCATCACTTACATCTTTATCAAATTTGTGTAATTGTATTAATATTCTGGTAATGGAAAATTCTCTCTTTTATTTGGCAAAGCGAGAATTAGAAATCATGTTAATGTAAGTAGGGGTTACTTGCAATAAGGATTGTCGAAGACAACTCAATGAAGATATGCTAACGCTAAGATTTGGGCTTAAAATAACACATGGGATTTGGGTTTAAGATACAAAGGAAATTCAGTAGCGATTCCACTATGCGGGCTCTGTCTGGGTAATTTTTCTGAGGGGAGACATGTTTACTCGACAAGTCTTTTTATAACTAAAACATAAGCCATTACTGTCACGTGGCGGCTTTCTGTAAAATGTAAAAAAAATTTAAAAAAAGTATGTGATGCCACGTGTCACCCTCTTATAAATTGTAGTTTTTTTTTAATTTTACTCATAAAAGTTTTATCACATTTGATTTTGTAATTAGTTTAGGATAAATTTTATACGGTTAGTTATGATAAGTTTGATATTATCACAATTGATTTAAAAAATTTAGAGATAAAAAGTTAGTTTTTATCACATTTGATTTTGCAGTTAGTTACGATAAGTTTTTATGCGGATATATTTTTTTTTCAAAAATCAATTAGTTTAATATATATTTTATCAGATTTGATTAATAAGGAAATTTTAACAAACAAATCTTTTTTAAATTCAAATTATATTTATCTGTTTTAAACAATCTCTTTCAAATTCAAATTATGTTTAAGATAAAGATTACTAAAACAAAAGTTGTTGCTGCCACATGACGGCTTTATGTTTAAAGAAAAAAGATTTAAAAAGATTTTGTGCTGCAACGTGTCATTTTTGAAATGGTAAAAGTTTTTTCTTTTTTCAAAATCAATTAGTTTAAAATAAAAATTCTAATTCTAATTAGATATGATAAAATTCCTAAAACTAATTTGATAAGATAAAACAGATTTAGGATATAGTTTTACGAGAAAATTTATGATAGAGATTTTGGTTTTTGGTTTTTTTTTTCTTCAACTATCGCTTATATAAACTAGATTTTATCCTATATAATTTATACAAGTTTAATTTGACTAAAACTATTCTATTTCCATCTTTTTTTATTTTCATAATTTTTAATTTATACAAATTATCCACGGGATAATTCTATATTATTTATTATTCTACTAATCTATATTTATTAATTATTAATTACTAATATATTAATTATCTATCAACTATTATTAAAATAGAAGTCGCTCCCACGTGACGACTTTTTTGTGTGACGCTTAAAGTTTTAAAAGAATTATATGCTTCCACGTGTCACCTTCTATACAAGTTTATAATTTTTTTCCTATCAAAAATTAAAATCGGATAAATTTTAAAACCGGTGCCTCCTTTATATATGGTAAAAGTTTTTTTGTTTTTTACCATTTTTGTTGCCAAAATCGGTTAATACCTGATATATTTTATACTCCTCCGTCCCTAAATAATCGTTGCCGCATTGTTTTAAGAAAAGTAATTGACTTGATTATTTATATTGGTTTAATGTGTAGTTTCCTTTAATGTCCATGTATATGTGGCCCATAATTAAAGTATAGTAAAAAAGTAAGGGTAAAGTGGTGAAAGTGATGTTCTAAAAAGGTAAGTTTCAAAGTGGACAATTATTTTGACAAAAAGGAAAGGATTAGGACGATAATTTAGGACTAGGGAGTAACATTTTATTTAAACACGTGCCTCCTTTATATATGGTAAAACTATATCCTAAATCCTTTTATCTTATCAAATTAGTTTTAGTAATTTTATCATATCTAATTAGAATTAGAATTTTTATCTTAAACTAATCGATTTTGAAAAAAGAAAAAACTTTTACCTTTATATATATATATATATATATATATATATATATGATATGTTTTTTTACCTTTATATATTTTATAACATTTTATTCTGTGAAAAAACTAAAACATTTAAAGGGATTTTGTGATGCCACGTGTCACCATCGAAATGGTAAATGTTTCTTTTTTCCAAAATTGATTAGTTTAAGATAAAAATTTTAAATCTAATTAGATAAGATAAAAATCTTAAAACTAATTTGATAAGATAAAACAGATTTAAGATATCGTACGTTTCACAAGTAAATTTATGATATGAATTAAGGATTTTGTTTTTATATTTTTCAAATATCGCTTAATTAAACTAGATTTTATCTTGTCAAATTTATACAAGTTTAATTTGATTAAACTCTTCAATTTCCATCTCTTTTCATTTCATACTATTTAATTAATACACATTATTCACAAGACAATTTTATGCTATTTGTTCTTCTACTAATATATATATATATATATATATATATATATGTGTGTGTGTGTGTGTGTGTGTGTGTGTGTGTGTGTGTATCAATTATTAATTACTAATCTATTAATTATCTATTAACTATTATTAAAATAGAAGTTATTGTTGCCACATGACTACTTTGTGTTGAATGTACAAAGTTTTAAAGGAATTATGTGCTTCGACGTGTCAACTTTTTGTGAAGTTGTGATTTTTTTTCTTTTTCTTTGCTGCCGAAAATTAAAATCTGATAGATTTTAAAACTGGTGTCTCCTTTATATATGGTGAAAGTTTTTTTTTATTATTATTTTTCTGCTAAAATCAGTTAGCATGTGATAGATTTTTTATTACATTTGATTTAGACGCATTTCACTTGATTAGTAATTCGAATTTTCATGGTAAAAATGTTTTTTTGCAAATAGATTTAATCTTTCAATTATATATTCATATGATCCATTTTGAATATTTAACTTATTTTTCCTTGCTTTCATATTATTTTAATTAATTTTTTAAATTATTTATTACAAGTTTAGAAAACCATCTTATTATAAACAGTTTTTGCACAAAAAAACTATTAAAACCGTGCATACAATACTATATATGTATATAAATTATTATTTTAAACCGGTTTGTACCGGATAGATTTTATTACATTTGATTTAGATAAGCTTTATTTGATTATGGCTCCTCAATTCTCATGGTAGAAGTTTTTTAATTTTTATTATTTTACAAAACTTGGTCAATTTAAGATATATTTTATCTAATTTAATTAAATGTGTTCCACCAACACCACAAAGTTCTAATTTAACTATTTATTACAAGTTTTAAAGGAATTATGTACTTCGACGTGTCAACTTCTTGTGAAGTTGTGATTTTTTTTCTTTTTCTTTGCTGCCGAAAATTAAAATCTGATAGATTTTAAAACCGGTGTCTCCTTTATATATGGTGAAAGTTTTTATTATTATTATTTTCTGCCAAAATCAGTTAGTATGTGATAGATTTTTATTACATTTGATTTAGACACATTTTACTTGATTAGTAATTCGAATTTTCATGGTAAAAATGTTTTTTTTGAATAGATTTAATCTTTCAATTACATATTCATATGATCCATTTTGAACATTTAACTTATTTTTCCTTACTTTCATATCATTTTAATTTATTTTTTTAACTATTTATTACAAGATTAGAAAACTATCTTATTATAAACAGTTTTTGCACAAAAAAAATTATTAAAACCGTGCATACGATACTATATATGTATATAAATTATTATTTTAAACCAGTTTGTACCTGATAGATTTTATTACATTTGATTTAGATAAGCTTCATTTGATTATGGCTCCTCAATTCTCATGATAGAAAATTTTTAATTTTTATTATTTTACAAAACTCGGTCAATTTAAGATATATTTTATCTAATTTAATTAAATGTGTTCCATCAACACCACAAACAACCACTGCGAAATACTTCCCCTCCATCAAACACACCTCCTTGACGATTCTGTTTTCGTGGTACTTCCCCTCCTCTTCTTCTGTCTCACACTCACACTAGGAATATTTGTTCGATTTTGTTATTGCCATGAATTTTTGGTTTTATGATTCGGTGTGATCTCACACCTTTTTATTTATTTGTTAATATTTATTAATTATGAGGACATCTGTTGTTAGCTCATTCAAATAGTTTGCAGATTATATCTACAAAATTATATTTCAGAAATAATATTTAGTCAACCGTGCATCGCACGGGTAATAACCTAGTCAAGTCACTAAATGACGATGCCAAGCATACCTCAATATTTTTAACATCTTTAAAAAGTGTAAAATTTTATTTTGAATTAACTTTGATTATAAACTTCATCAGTTGAGCATCAAAAATCAAAACAATTCTATAGTTTTTTTTTAAATATATATAAACCAAAATTTGATACCTATCTGTCACTATTCATAAGTACCAAATTTTCATCTTCAACCATATGTATCAAAATTTGATATAATTATAATTTTGAAAAAAATCATATCTAACACATATCATGAAATAAAAATAAAAATAAAATACTAATGAACAATAATTTACCGACACTTATCATGACATAAATATATGGTCAGAGTGAAAGGTATCAAAATCGAAAACCTACTACTCTCGCATAGATATAAAAAAAATACATTGAACAGACTACTTCGTTTCCCTCTTCGTCTTCCTGAGTTGGTTTGCATCAATTGAGAGAGAAACATTGAACCAAGAAAGCACACGAAGAAGAAGAATAGAGACATCTCCCACTGTGAAGTGGAGTACAATGTGATCTGCATCAAAAAAAGATCTGGTTCCAACTGCCTTTACTTCTGTCCATTTACGAGCTAGTATCGAGTTGATCATCATGACCTTGACAAATCAATGATAAGCCATATGGCCCAAACCCTTGTAAGTGGGGTCACATCTAATGAAGGTAGTCCAGTGGAAAGAGGATTGAAAGAAAAACTAAAATCATGGTTGAAATAACAAGTCATGTTTGGATTGACTAATAATTATAGTTCACTTTTACATGAAATATTGTTTTGGAATCAATTAATTCTTTCTGGTACCTTTATCTATTTTCAATTAAATATGGTGAAAAGCACAGCTGTGATGCAATGCAAGGCTCTAATTCGTACTCTCCTTTGCTTATCTAAATTCTAAGCATCCTGATGCACAATTGATGCATTAAAATAAATCCCGATGCAACCAAGTATTGGGGAACAAACTAAATCCCGATGCACAATTGTTGCATCCTTATTTCTGATGCACAATTGTTGCATCCATATTCCTGATGCACAATTGTGTCCATTTTATACGATAAATTACAATTAATTGCAATTCTTTAATTCTCTTAGGACGATTCCATTTTCTCTTTCATTGCGAGGCTCTAATTCATAGTCTCTTTTGCTTATCTGAATTCCAAGCATCCCGATGCAACAAAATAAATCGCGATGCATACTCGTACCTGATTACTAAAATGCTTACTGTCACAAAATGGAATCGATTTAACATTCCAACACATAAATATACTCACCAAGTCATAATTCAACACAATAATAATTGATTCCACAACATAGCTAAACGATGAACCCTATCGAAAGGGAAAGAGTTAACCTCTTTTTAATCATTTGATCAAACTTCCATGTCTTCATCATCACATTTATCATCACCATTCGTAAGACACAGGGTCTCCAACTCCGGCTCATTAAGAGAGATTTGCAAATTCAAGTACAGTTAGATCGTCAAAGGAACCATTTGCATCTGGACCAATATCCCACATCCTACTCTTTCCTTATATTTATTATGGAATTCATCTTGACATAAAACAAAGATTGTTGTGAACAAAAATAATATACTTAGCCCTTTTGGGTGTCATCATGTTCGATTTTCATCCTGTTCGATTTAATCCCGATGCAACAAATATATAGGGAAGCACCGTGCGCCTAAATTAGGATGCCGACTTTAGTTTTGCGATGCATCGTACCTGAATTGTAATGCACTAGCTTTAGATTTGCGATGCACCACGTATCTGATGCACACATATTTTCCTTTCATTAATAGTATAATTGTTTTCGTCCATAAAATGTTTTTATCCAATTTTTTTTAATAGAGGACAAAGCAATTGCTGAAAATTATTGAAGGGACGGGCCCAAAATTTTTCCCTATTAACATTTCTAACCCTAATCGTGGAGACGTGGCAGACTCAGGCATACTGAAGCGGTCAAGATTCTTTCTAACCATCCGATGCTCCGAAACATCTATAAAATCGGCTCTCTCTCTATTTCGAAAGTCCAAACCCTAGGTTACTAAAACCCCTCACTGAGCACGTAAATGGAGCTCTGCACAACTGCGGCTCGAGCCATCTCCTACTCCAATCAACTTCATAACAAATCATTAATCACTCCAAATCAAGCCCATCTCCCATGGACTTCGTCAATCTCTCTTAAGCACTACTCCATTTCTCGCAAAAGTCCAGGTGATTTTTGATTGGTTCCTCACTATTCCAATTTCTTAACTAAAACCCTAAACTTTGTGTTTGCAGTTTGTCTTTGTTTTGAACTCATTGGAATCGATTGAGGTTTATCGGTTGTTTATTTGATGATTTTCATGTGTGAAGGGTCTAAATGTTTGTTCGTACATTTTTGTATTTCTCATTTCCATTTATTGAAATAGGAGTTCTAATTTGGTTTTTGAGGTCGACTGAAGATTTTATATGCGCTATTTTAATTTCCGAAGCTTTGACTCTGGGCCTCTTAATCCCTTTTGTGCATAATTTATGCTTCACATTTATTTCTAAAGCCGTTTATCTGGAAAGTCAGAATTTGGCGGAGGTTGTATCAACAGTTATTTATTTGGCAACTTAAACAGCTGAAATTAAATTATTTTTTGTTGGGTTTGTGTGAGCTTCTGTTGCTCTGTTTTTCAGGATAGTAGCTGAAATTTATCTTTTTGGCAGTCAAAATTTCTAAGATTGAATCTTTTTGGATCTTTGATAAAAAATGAGTTTAGTTTAAGCTTGTGCAAATGGGAGAACATGAAATGGTTCTCACTATTTTGTGTGTTTATGTCTCTCTCTCTCTCTCTCTCCAGGATCACTATATACAAACTCCTCTTTAAAATCAACTACTTCAGTGGAAACTTCAAGTGGAGCAGCCCAATACATTAAAGACGAACCTGATGGTGTGGAAACTTTCAACAGTGTTGAGTCCACAGAAAAGAGTGGAAATGAGGAAATTGAAGTAGTTAACGAGGAAACTCCCTTGGAGGACCAAGGACAACCATTTGAGTTTTTGGATAAGCTCAAGATAGAGGTCTGATTTCTTTTATGGAGTTCCTTTTCTGTTTTTACTTTAAATTTGCATGGTTGCCTTCTGTATTTGCCCATTTGTTTTCTAATATGCATTGTTGGTGTTATTTTCTTCTTTACTGTATTGTAAATTTAAAAGAAAATAACACACTAGATTGTTAATTAGCATTTCATTTCCTATTCAGTGCATATGATGGATAAAAATGGTCATTTGTACTATACATATTGGATCTTCTGTAGAAAAGAATCCACAAGATCATTAATAACATTTCATTTTGAATTCAGTGCATATGTTAGATAAACTTGGTCACTTTGTTCTACATGTATTGGAACTTCGAAAGAAAGGAACCCAGAAGATTACTAATTTTGCATTTCATTTACACTAGTTTAGTATCTCTTTAGCCCTATCCCTCTTGTCATAGTTTCTTTGTACATCCATTCCCAGAAGAACCAGCTACCGGTTGATTTATACGCTTGTTAGTAGGTGGAACGCTAACTGTGAATGATGATGGCTGTCATGTAGGTTGTTCTACACGTCATTACTATCTTTGAATTGGATCATGTGTGCTACATGTTAATTATATTTGCTCAATGACTTAACCTGGATGTAATGTTGGCATAATGTCTGATTCTATTCACGATATACGGCCAGATATGCCAGATGTTTTACATGTAGACTTTTTGTTTGTTCAAATTGAATGACAAGATTAAAACTGGAAAGGTTTTTGATGCAGTTTCCTCTTATTTATCATTTCTATTTTTCTTACTGCATTTATGCGTTCTATCTTGGTTTGTTGTTACTATAAGTATATGAGTACTAAATAAGACATCTTTATTTATCATGATAAGTTTTTTTTTGGTGGGGGGAGGTATTGGATGGGATTTTGTTTCTATGTTTACTGCTAATACTTTAGTTGAAAGCACACTTGCGCTTGACGACAGATTGACAATGCTGCCAATTCTGTTTGGTTACCTTAGAACCCTCCTATGCTATTTTCCGCATTGTTGTTTTCTTTTATAGGTGTGCTAATCTTCAAACTGAAAATTGCTTGTATATGGTACTATTTTATGTTTTTTAGGTAAATGACTAAATGTGACCCCTTGTTGGGATTGGAACCAAGGACCTCAAGGTCTTTGCTTGAGCGCCCTTGCCATGTCTCCCAACCCTTGGGGTCTTATTAAATGTTTACTCTATATTACAATTTTTTGAACAAGTTTTCAACAATTATTTTCTATCTGTATTGGTTGTATTGTTTTGCATAAACATGTATATATTATATTGATAAACAGGTGTCTATATACGTAAACTGGTTTCTGTGATGAGTGCTAATACTCTTTGAGAGCATAATTTGCTTGATGAAAGATTGACTATGATGTCAATTCTGAGCGGTTACCTGAGAAACCTATCTACGTTGCTATTGATTTATGCTGTGGTTGTGTTAGTCTCTGTACAAAAAAACATCCTTGTTTTGGTTTTATTATTTTTTGTTGTCTATAATCATATTTTTTTGTTTAAAGTCGAAGCTATCTTTTAATTGTTATTTCTTTATGTTCGATCTTGTTTCCTTGCTTAAACAAGTGCATGTTTATTGGGGAGTCTTGATTTATGATGTTAATTGGGAGGTGATTTCTGTGATGATTGCTAATACTTAGTGCGAAAGCAATTATGCTTGATGAAAGATTGACTGTGATGTCAATTCTGAGCGGTTACCTGAGAAATCTATCTTTGTTTTTTCTTATTTTTAGTTTGGGTTTGATTTTGAGCTGGAATCTTGTTTTTTTTTTTTGGTGGGTGGGCTGCTAGATAGGTTATCTGAGAAACCTATCTACATTGTTATTGATTTGTGGTATGGTTATGTTAGTCTCTGAACAAAAAACTTGATTGTTTTGGTTTTATTATTTTTTGTTGTACATAATCATAACTTTGTTTTTATAGTTGAAGCTATCTTTTAATTGTTATTTCTTTATGTTCGATCTTGTTAACTTGCTTAAGTAAGTGCATGTTTATTGGGGAGACTTTATTTATGATGTTAAATGGAAATTGATCTCCGTGACGATTGCTAGTACTTAGTGAGAAAGCAATTATGCTTGATGAAAGATTGACTGTGACGTCAATTCTGAGCGGTTACCTGAGAAATCAATCTTTGTTTTTCTTCTTATTTTTAGTTTGGGTTTGATTTTGTGCTGAAATTTTACTTTTTTTTTTTCCCTTTTTTTTGTGCTAGGTTTTTTGTTTTTCTGTTGTGCTTTGATTATTAAGGTTTGTGAATTCAACCATCAGTTTTGTCTTTGATGTTTAGTGATGGGGCATTGGGTTCAATCCACGTATGATATTTGTTGGCAGTAGACAAAGAATTTGTATATATTCATTCGTCAAATAAAAAAGAAAAGAATTTGTTATTGATTTGTGGTATGGTTTTGTTAGTCTCTGAACAAAAAACTTGATTGTTTTGGTTTTATTATTTTTTGTTGTTCGTAATCACAACTTTTTGTTTAAAGTTGAAGCTATCTTTTAATTGTTATTTCTTTATGTTTGATCTTGTTAACTTGCTTAAACAAGTGCTTGATTATTGGGGAGTCTTTATTTATGATGTTAAATGGAAATTGAATTCTGTGATGATTGCTAATACTTAGTGAGAAAGCAATTATGCTTGATGAAAGATTGACTGTGACGTCAATTCTGAGCGGTTACCTGAGAAATCAATCTCTGTTTTTCATTTTTTTTGTTTGGGTTTGATTTTGGGCTGAAATTTTACTTTTTTTTGTGCTAGGTTTTTTGTTTTTATGTTGTTCTTTGATTGTTAAGGTATGTGAATACAACCATCAGTTTTGTCTTTGATGTTTAGTGATAGGGCATTGGGTTCTATCCACGATATTTGTTGGCAGTAGATGAAGAATTTGTATAGATTCATTCATCATTTTTTTTTGTATGTATTCATAATTTTTTTTTGCCAAGATGAAACTTCATTTTGTCAACTATTTTCTTATCTTCTGACTTGTTTTTTTGCACAAAGCCTTGTACATTGTAGAGTCGATCTTGATTTGTCATGATAAACAAGTGTTGGTTTCAGTGAGGATTGCTAATAATTTGTGAGAGCACGAGTATGCTTGATGAAAGATTGACTGTCATGTCAATTCTGAGCGGTTACCTGAGAAACTGATCATTTTTTTTTCTTATTATTTGTTCTGGGATTTTTTGCGCTTAAAATTTACTCGTTTTTAGTTTTGCCAGTGTATTATTTTTATAATCGTATGAATCCTTAATTTCTGTTAAAGCTTCATCTATTTATTGTTACCAGATATTTAAGGCATTGGGTGCAACACGTACGAAAACTGAACGCCTGACCTGTTTAGTAGACAAGAACTGTAAATTTTCATCTTTTTAAAGCTGTTCTGAACTTCTGATACCATACTATCTATCAGTTATTTAACATTCATTGTTTATACTTTTTTGATGTCTTAAGATCTTGTAGTCTTTTTTCTTGTGTATGAAATTGCACATTGAATGACATGCTTATAATTACTGTTCCATTGCATAAAAATTAAGAAAGAAATATGAAAAAAATTGTTAGAGTTTGAAATGTGTTTTTATAGCTAGTCTTCTTTTTTAACATTTGAAGAATTGGTTTAGAGTGAGGTCATTTTGGCAGATAAAGTGAGAATTGTCACTTTTTAGGCCTATTATTTTTAACTACTTGGTTGCTAAAAATTTCTTCTCTACAGATCACTTATGGTTGAATTCACAAATATTTTTTTGTAATCTTCTTTTCGATTGAGCTTATGTTACCAATATTTGGCCATTTGATGACATTCTCTACCTTTTACAGTTGAATTCTGAGGATCCTGTTCCAATTATCCTATTTGGAGGAGGTGGCTTGGCGGCTCTCTGGTTTGCAACAGCTGTTGTTGGCGCCATTGGTGCTATTCCAGTGGTACGTATTCTTAATATTCTTCTTTCAAAGTTGAATCTATCTTATTCTAAGATGACCCTTTTAATTGATAATTTTGGTTCTAATTTAACAACCTCAGTTTCCCAAGTTAATGGAAGTGGTTGGTCTTGGCTACACCATCTGGTTCAGCACTCGCTACTTACTCTTTAAGGTACAAGTTTGTACTCCTTTTGTGTCTCTTTGTTCCTGTGAGGAAGACTTCTAACCCTTTTTGGTGTTTTTGGCAGGAAAATAGAGATGAATTGGCTGCAAATATTGAAGAGATTAAGCAACAAGTTCTAGGTTCAAAGTAAGATTGCTTGACACAGGTTTGCCAAGCTCTGGCAGTTGCATGCATTGCAAAGGGTTTTTTTAGTTGAGCATGTGTCACTTTTGCCTGCCAATTTGTGGATAAATGGGACTGAGGCAGATATCTTTTTTTTTTTTTACTATAGTTGATGAAAATGTAAGTCGATTTCTTGACCAAATGATTCTCTCTCTGTCCTCTAGTTGATTCCCGTGTGTGGGAAGGCTCTATGTCATATTCAATTTATAAGCAAGCCATGTGGAAGGTTCTTTTTGTTGGAAACATAATGGCTTATTCAAAGGCTGGAAGTAAATTATAGACTTTTGGGTTGTTTAGATTAGATTAGATGTATGCTTAAATTTACCTGTTGTTCAAAGCTTGGCCTGAATATCATCTGAAATATCAGGGGAATATGTTTCGTAAAGTTACACTCTGCTTGTTCAGTGTTTGTACTGTGATTCAAGTTACTGGCATTGTTATGCTCATGAGCCTATACTGGTTTTGGCCTTGTAGTTTTGGTGGCCTCGAGTCGTCTCAATTGTTGGAATGCAGGGATCTTGCAGGATAGAGCTGATTGATTATTTCAAACTTAGCTCTAATACATGAATACCTATATTCATTTCATACTTCATAGGTTATTTTATACTTGAGTCGTTTTGATTTATATTTTGGTTAGCTTGGAAGTAACACTCACCGAGGAGTGAAGTGAGAGCATGGACAATGCTAAAATTAAAAACCAATCAAAGTAAATCATAGCTTATAATGGTGAATTTAAAGTGTATTTAATCTAATTTAGATTTGATTTGACAAATCATAGCTCAAATATGCAGGCAAACCTCACATGGGAACAAATCGATGAACCATAACCATCCCCATCTGCTGTGGTTTGTAATGAACTCTGCAATTTTCCCTTAGCCCACCCAACAATTCTTCCACAATAAACCTTGTAGCTTATTCCCCGCCAAAACCACTATCTCATACGGACTAAATAAAACAACTAATGATTATTCCCACCGTCCTAAAATAAATGATATTTTAGATAAAAAAATTATCTCAATATAAATGATGTAATAGAATTTTAAGAAAAAATGTTTATATTTTTACCAAAATTACCTTTATTTATTACTCTCTAATTCAACGTGTTGTTCAAATTGCGAGGAAAAATATGATGATTTAAAGAGGGATGTTAAGAGGAAAGCAAAAAATAATCCTACAACTTATTATTTATTAACAATAATTGCACTTCAATAATGATATTTCAGTCTTTTTATAAGCTTCATTAATTTTTTTTAAGTGTTGGAGGGGACATGAATCGTATCCCAACCCTTAATTTTTTTAGGGTGACACTAAACGTCGCACCTCATTTACTAAACATTGCACCATTTTAAATGGTCACAATTGAGTACTTCCCGTAAAACAAAATAACCCACTATTTTTCATCATTTTCTAAATACCCCTCTTAGCCAAATTTTCTCACACTGCCCTTCTTCTCAAGCAGGAAACAACGACCCCAATTTTTGACGGCAACGAGCGACGCCCAAGACAATGTATGCTGTTTGTTTCTTCAAGTCGCTAGGCCCTTTGGATTTGGACTTGTGTAAGTCCCACACCCTAATTGACTCTAACATCGATTTCTCTCCCAAACATCAATACAGTTGAGCTGTTTTTTTTGTTCAAGTCGCTAGGGTATTTAGACTTACACCCGTCTAAGTCCCAAACCCTAGTCGACTCTGTACATGTTTACTCCATTCAGCCTAGCGACTTATATGTTACCTAAAATTCTATGACATCTTTCGAGCTCAGAAAGTTTGGCTAATTGGTTGAAGATAGGACCCTTGCCCACATCCTATCTGCTATTACAATCCTTTTCTGTTTCTCAATAATTATATGCAAATACCATACCATTTGTTACATTTTGTATTCTTGAAAATTTTAATGATAAATGGGAAATTCAATAGAATTGAAATCAATCACAGTTTAAGATTTGTGTTTGGTAATGTCCACTCACAAAGAAAGGGATGTAAGATTCTCTGTTTAAACATTCATTCCATTTTGTTTTCATTGGCATGTTAAGGAAGCTAGAATAAAATATGTCTGAATCTGATTGCTGATTTGGTCGTTGTGTCTTGCTTCATTGCTTGTATCTAAGGAATTTTTAATTTTTACCATAAGCATCTTCAACTGGTTACTAGTCTCTTCTATGTTATAAAATTTAACATAGTTAACTCAAGGTGGTCTCCATTTAGAGTCAGGGGTGGAACAATTGAGTTGTTGTGAGTCCAACTCAAGGATAATCACCTTGGGCTTACTGTATGTTGCCATCAAATAGTTCAAGGTGAATTCTTTGGAGAAAAAAATTGCTCCTGCCCTCCAATTATGTTATGATCACAAGCAAGCAAAAAATTATGAACAACTATGCCAACATATTGTACAAGATATTACTTAAGTCAGTGAAAAAATGAATATCACCCTCATGGAAGATATTTGAAAGCTTGTTTGATGTGAAAGACATCATTTGACTAAATAAATAAAGATATAGAACAAAGCAAGAATTACTGCCACTAAGAAAAATAAAACAACAATATTCCTGTTAAAGTATAACTAGTTACTGGTTGGGAAAGAGAGATAAAGTATGGTGTGTGTGTGTGTGAGTGGTATATATGTATATATACTTATCACCATTTTTCTTTCAAACAAAAATACCCCACTTTAATGTGGGGTTCGCCTTTACTCTCTGAGATAAACATCTTTTCAAAAGTACCAACAACAGTAATGAGTCCCCATGGAGTATGTGCCCTAGTTTGCCATCTATAAATAAAAATTGTACTAATTGGGCTTACATATTCTTCCATGGAAACTTTAGAGATGCAGCACAATAAAGAATGAGCAATCCATATTCTCACTGGAATTCAATGAGTTCATCTCTCATCTTGCTCAAACAAAGTAGAGATGTGAAGCAGATAATTCATTTTTATGGAGATGAGTGGACATTAGTTAATTATAGCAAATGATTTCCTCAGTTTCATTTTAATTCTCAAGAATGTTCAAAACTTGGTGGTTTGGAGCTGTCCAGTTTGAGATAGCGGTGACTAGTTATGGTATTTATCGATTCACAGTAAAAGTTGCTAGAGTTATTTCAATCCAGTGGCTGCAGCTTAATTCCCTGCACAATTGTCTAAGTTTGAATTTTTGTCTATGAGATTGCTTTAATTGCTCACACTTGTACAGAAATATATCAGCAATTTTTTTTCCTCCTAAAGGGGGCGTGGGAAGGGATCGAGCCTGATACCTCACACATTGTGAAGTTTCATCTTTACCACTGAGCCACCCCCTTAGGAGCTCATCAGTTTCTCATGACTTGGCATGGAATAATGTGTTAAATTATGTTAAAGGGCTATAAAGTTTTTGGCATGTACTTGATTATTGACCAATTTTTAACGTAAACCTCAATCGGTGCAAGTTATAACTAAACCAACTATTCTAGCACGTTTATAATACTTCTAAGTCACTCTGTTTCAAATTTTATAGTAATCGGAATCTGTTTACTCATTTTTGACACTTAGAACGCATCTAATTTGAAACTTTTAACTTGACTATTGACCTATTTTTAATTTAAACCTCAATCGGTGAAAGCTATAACAAAACCAACTATTCTAGCACATTTATAATACTTCTAAGTCACTTTGTTTCAAATTTTATAGTAATCGAAATCCGTTTACTCATTTTGACCCTTAGAACGTAAAATATCTTATTTGAAGCTTTTAACTTGACCATTAACCTATTTTTTTTTTTACGTAAACCTCAATCGATGCAAGCTATAACCAAACCAACTATTCTAGCATGTTTATAATACTTCTAAGTCACTCTGTTTCAGATTTTATAGTAATCGGAATCTGTTTACTCATTTTTGACCCTTAGAACGCAAAACTTCTAATTTGAAGCTTTTTAACTTGAAGTATTTTATTAGTTTTGAAAAAATGCGAGACATCTGGAAATTACTGCTGATTTAGAAACTGATAATCATGTAAACAAATAAAATTTAGTATCATAAATAATCTAAAAGAAAAAAATTAAACATAAATAATTTTTTGGCTAATTTTAGCTTAAGTCGCTAGGAAATGTAAGCTTAAATGATTGAAAGTCACCAAAAACGTTTGATTTTCATACAAGAAAGTCACTGGACCAGTTAGACTTACAATATTGCAAGTCCAAAACCCTAGTGGACTTAATGATTTTAAGTCCACATACCCTGGCGGCTGCACTAAGGTTTTCACGAAAGTCGCCGACCAGTTGACTTGCAATGTTTCAAGTCCAAAACCCTAGTGGACTTAATGATTTTAAGTCCACAAGCCCTGGCGACTGCACTAAGGTTTTCACGAAAGTCGCCGGACCAGTTAGACTTACAATGTTTCAAGTTCAAAACCTAGTGGACTTAATGATTTTAAGTCCACATACCCTGACGGTTGAACTAAGGTTTTCACGAAAGTCACTGAACTAGTTAGACTTGCAATGTTTCAAGTCCAAAACCCTAGTGGACTTAATTATTTTAAGTCCACATACCTTGGCAACTTCACTAAGGTTTTCAAAATCATCAAATCGATGGTGCATTTCAAGTTATGTACGGGAGAGTTGAAATGTGATTTGGACTTAAATTGCATCAAGTCACCAGCGTTGATGGAAAGGAGGGTCTATTGTTGAAACTGGTGAAAAAAAGGAGGAGTGAAAGAAATAAATGTTTTTTTTTCATAAGGGTACCGTTGGTCCTAAATAGGCTCGGTATAGGCTAGAAGGGGGGGTGTTGAATAGCCTATACAATGTTTCAAAATCTCTTTAAAAAAATTCTTCAAACTGTTCTTCCTTTTTAGAAAAAGGCAATTCCCCTTTTTAAGAAAAGGAATTGAGGCAGCGGAGATTTAAGAGGATAGAACAGATCAAACGTGGTAGATGATGCTGCAGACAATGAATGAAATGGCAGTAGTAGTTATAAGATAATAAGAAGCAATCCAGACAGTACGCAGTGATTTAGAAGTGGTTCGTACTATGAAAAGTACTACGTCCACTACCAAAGTGGTTAGTTTTGCATTTTGGAAGGTGCACTTTGTTTATCCACTAGGTGAGAAATATTGATCACTAATGGATCGTGTACAAAAATTGTTTTTCAACCAAGTGTTAAAAGATGAGAGAAACAATTAATAAATAATTATTTTTCTCAAGTGCTAAAGTAAAAGAACAATTAATAGCAAACTAGAAGAAGCTGAAAGCAAGTAATAAGTATCAGATCTGTAGCTTCAGGTAGTTTTGAGAAGTGTTAGTTCGTGTCCTTTTGATCTCTTGAATGATTGAGTGTATAGTGTTGAAGACGAAGCTTGAGTATTGAATGCGCAAGAGATGTGTATACTTCAGATCTTCAAAACTTGAATATATATTGGGGGAGATCTTTAGGACCGTTGGATAGAGATATGGTTGATTTGATTCCAACGTTATAATGCATTAAATGTATTTGACGCTTTGCAAAATGACTGCATCATCAGATATAAGAGTTGCAGTGATGTAGAAACACCCATTTCCAAACAGAGTAAGTTGCCAGTCTTGCAGGCGTGATAGCTCGAAAGTCTTCTTAGCTAAAAAAGGTAATGTCTTCAGTTTTCATATATCACTGTGCAGGATAGACATTTGTCCGTCTTGTCTATCTGAAGCTAGATAGTTGACCTTTTTTAGAGGGAAAACTGATGAGATTAATTTGAATATTTATGACTAGATAATTTAATATCTTGGTCAATTAATATGTGATTTAATTCCTCATAATTAGCTGAGCTTCGCTTCTGATCTTGAGCAGACTTTCAAGTCTGCTGGTGAGCCTTACTTTCAAGTCTGCTGTTGAAGCCTGCTGGTCCACGCCTTAGAGAAACTAACACTGAACTGTTCTTTTACACCCTTGATTCTAAGACAGTTGCCACACTAATTGGTATACAGACCTATTAGTCACTATGCAATAGAATCCAAAGACGACTCAACCAAATTTAGAACCTGTGAGGGTCAACAGGTACTTTGGTAATTTGGCTTTTAAGTCGGTGCAACTTTTAGTATTTTTAGGGTGTACGTTTTTTTAAAATTATTTTTAATGTCTTGAAATGCTATATATATATATGATGCTTTTGGTGTGACTCGAACAAATGGTGCCTCTGGTGAGGCTTTGAACACCCGACATATCGGTTAGTAGTGAAGTACCAGGGTGCCTCTAGTAGGGTTTGAACACTCGACCTCTTTGTTAAGATAAGTGAGTAGCTAAATGGGGCCTTTCGGTAAGGCTTGAACAACAACGGAGCATCTGAAGAGGCTTGAACCCCCGACCTCTCTATTGAGAGTTGTAAAGTCCAGAGTCTCTAGTGAGACTTGAACACCCGACCTTTTCGTTAGAAGAAGTGAGCAGTACCATATGCAATTTATTAAAACGTTATATATTTTAAGACGGATGGAGTAGTATATAAGCTTGTGAGGCTACTCCACCTAGTATTAATGGTTTTAGGATGGAACCATATATATATATATATATATATATATATATATATATATATATATATATATATATATATATTTCATATCTAGTCTTGATCGATCAAGTCTTTGCACGCACTCGGGCTTACGTACCCTTTGCAACATTTTTAGGATAAATGCAATGGGGGAGGTTTGAACATTTATCGTTGCCAAACCATGAGCTCTGATACCATGTTAAGTAAAGTTTAAGCTGTTAGAGAGAGTACCAACAATGTATATCATGCTTTAGATTTTTGTGCTTTAACAATTCTCTCATATGTTATCAAATCGGGTTGATCCAAGTTTTCCTGTCATTCTATGAGCTGCTTCTTGACAAACGCTTAATATAGAGTCTCGAGAGGCTACTCCACCTAATATCAGCTAGTTTTACGATGGAACCTCAGATATAGTTCGTATCTAATCGGGGTCGATCGAGCCTCCACACACACTCTGGGTTTTGTGTACTTCATATTTTATCTAATTCTCTTGAGTCCGTATCCTCTATTCCAAAATTGTATTTCATCTCCTATTCCATCGTCAGATTCTTGCCACGTGTCAATTAGAATTCTTCACAAAAGGAAACATTGAGCTAGATTTCATGGATTCTTATTGTTATGGAAACACAATCAATTTAGTAATTGATTTTGTTTATTTATGATTAACATGTGACAAGAATCCGACGGTGGAATAGGAGATGAAATACAATTTTAGAATAGAGGATCCGGACACAATTCTCTCACATTCACTACATCCCATTTATTGTTAAGAAAATGAGTTAATTTCACCATTGGTCCATGTACTTTGCAAAAGTCCACTAGAAGTCCTTGTACAAAGCAAATGCATGTCGCTGACCAAAGTAGGCAAATTTTGCACATTGGTAGTCCCTTTGTTGGATGCCATTAAAGGCTGCTCCGTTAATTGATCATGTGCTCGACACATGATCAATTTTTAAGGGCAAACTTGCCTATTCTACCTTATCCTCCTTCAGCCTTTTTCAACCTCCCCCTGATCTTCATCTCCCAGATTCGATAAGTCTCCACAGCCCAGCCGAGCTCTTTCTCCCAGCTTCAACCCAGATATGACTGGGAAAGTGGATCATAGCAAGAACTGCTCTTAGCTCTCTCGCCCCCAGCGACTTCCCTTCTACTCCATCCCTACCATCTGCTCCAGTCTAGATATGCCATCAGCCGCTGCCCTTACTTTCGTATGTAACAGCTCTCAGCTCCGATTTCTCTCCCTGCTTTAGAATACCATCTCTGTCACCCATCTTAGTTACGACCACCTCCATCTCTGAATAGAGCCGTTCAAACTCTAGCCCTGTCATCTCTGGCCAGAGATCTCTTCCTCATCGCCACCTCAGCATCGACTCCATTTCCATCCAAACCCCAGACGACTCCTTCTCAGCTTTCACATTCGTCTCAGACATCACCACTTCATCTCCAGTCGCCATCTCTCACGTTGATGGAGCACAAGGTGTTGCCGGATGTCCATCATGGTTGACTGCAGTAGTAGGGGAATCTATCAAAGGGTGGCTACGTACCTCGAAAAGTAGAGTCATTTGAGAAATTAAACATGGTCTTCTAGCATTTTTATCCCTTGTTTCATTTATATTAAGTTTCTTATCATTGGTGATTGTTTTGGATCCCTTTCTGTATCTTGTAAAGGGTGTGAACATTTATACCTCGTTGCAATACGTGGGTGTGTGTGTGCGGGGGCGTGAGGTTGAAGACAACTGGAGAAGGAGAACGTGGAAAAGAAAAGTTTTCCCTTAAAAAATGATCATGTGTTGAGCACATGATCAATTAACAGAGCAGCCTTTAACGACATCCAATAGAGGGACTACTGATGTGCAAAATTCGTCTACTTTGGTTAGTGGCGTGGATTTGCTTTGTACATGGACTGCTAGTGGACTTTTGCAAAGTACAGGGACCAATGGTGAAGTTAACCCTAAGAAAATTATTTTATTTTATGATGCTTCACCAAACAAATGAAACCCTAACCGAATTTGTAAAAAGATTTGAGGCACGACCATGCAAGTATTGCTTCTTCTTTTTCAGCATTTAGACCTACATGCTACAGATACATGGTATATCTCTCCTCTCTCAAGTAAGGCTTCCGCATGTTTTGATCTAAGGCCAGGCTACCCTTTATCTTTTGGCCGAAAAACAACAGCCCAAGAGAGCAAATGCACTTTCCTAAGACTCATCATCATTAATTCCATTAGGATTAGAAATTTATGGTTAATTCTATCAAGCTCATCATTCATCACAAACGTATTAAGGTAACCAAGACCATTAGTCTTAAGACCATTAGTCTTAGGAAAACACTTTTACCACTTTACACTTACTTTTTATACCTACTTTAATTATGTCAAAATATTAAAAAAAACATTAAAAAAAATAACACATTACATCAATATTTTAATTATATTCAATTACTTTTTTAAAACGGTGGTGGAGTAACACTTTAGGTTTATCATGACAAGTCTAGGAAGGATTGTTATCTCTTCTAGGCTAACCAAAAATGATTATTTTATTCAACCGATGGCTAAAAGGCACGGTTAAACATATTAGTGCAAGTGGATATTTGCTATGGAAATTCGATATATAGAGTAGGGGAAGTTTCCTCTCGAAAACACACAATAATAAGAATTTTTGATTTCTTGTTCAAATATGAATTTTAGTCACAAGATGTGACATATTTACATTACCTACTTTCATCAGGTATTAAGATTATCCATGAACTTATGGATGAGCTTATAATAGGCTTACTCGACCCAAGTGCTTAGTGGGTCATGCATCACACACATTAACTTTCGGGCTAAGGGCGTTATAATATATAATTAATAATTTATTTTCACTAAAATAAAATAAAATCCGTTTTGGTTAGTACTGGGCCAAACCCAATGGTTTTTAGAAAATAGTTATGGGTAAATTTCTGGCCGGCACCTTTTTAAAAGTTTTTAACCCAAAAAGTTCATTGTTCTTTTTTTTTTTCAACTGCAAAAGATCACTTTTTAAAATATTGTTCTAAAAATGTCATCGTCTTCTTCAACAGTTCCGACAATACACTTTGGATTAAAAATCATGATTGTGTGCAACGAAACAATGCAAAAATGAATTAGATAATATTTTTTCATCGCGGTTCAAAGTTTAATTTCCTAGTCTATTTTTAAATCGTGGTTCATAAATTTCATTGCATTATTTTTTGCACCGCGGTTCAAGGTTTAATTTCCTAGTTTATTTTTGAATCGCAGTTCATAAATTTCATTGCATTAATTTTTACACCACGACTCAAAGTTTAATTTCCTAATCTATTTTTGAATCGTAGTTCATAATAAGAAATTTTGATTTCTTGTTCAAATATGAATTTTAGTCACAAGATGTGAGATATTTACGTTACCTACTTTCACCGGACATTAATATTATCCATGTACTTATGGATGAGCTTATGATAGGCTTACTCGACCCAGGTGCTTAGTGGGTCATGTATCACACACATTAACTTTCGGGCTAAGGACGTTATAATACATAATTAATAATTATATTTTTCAATAAAATAAAATAAAATCCGTTTTGGCTAGTACTGGGCCAAACCCAATGGTTTTTTTTAGAAAATAATTAAGTGAACAACCTAGGCTACACAAGCAAGACAAGTGCATAGCGACATTAATATTAAAGCGTGTAGTAGTATCACAAGCTCAAACTCGTAATATATATCATACCTCATGAATAATACTTTATATTTATCGTGACAAGTTTAGGAATGATTGTTAGCCATTCTGAGCTTGCCGAAAACGGTTATTTTATTCAACCAATGGCTAAAAGGCACGAATTTAGTTATGACTCATTTGTGTAATAACAAGGGTAATAGTAAAAATGTGTTCTTCTCCGTGAGAACATCGAAATCATATATTTATTTTGTCAAATTTGGTGTTTGGATGAATAATTTATGTATGATTAAAGTGTGGTGTTATTTGTTATTTTGATTTTGAATTTTGTAACTCCAAAAAAAAACAAATAACTAAATAAATCACACTTTAATAGGTTTTATAATGGACAAATCAAAATGGTTTTGATTAATTACGTAATCAATACGTTGTTGCTTTTGGCCTATAAATCAATATCGATTTCCATATTCGAGACACACAATTTTGACATCCTCTTATACACTCGGCATTTGCATATTGTTTTCATTTTCTTTGGCCTCTAGTTAGTGGTGATAAAGTTTAGGCACATATTCAATTCACCGGAATCCTTAGTGCGTAGGATTATCTGGTTCGCTGTTGTATTCTAGGAGACAGACGTCCAGAATACCTTTGAAGCACATATGAAAGGGGGCGAATATATTTTAAGGACACTGTATTTAACACAGACTTCGGAGTTACAACGTCAGCAGCTTATAACGTCATCAGCTTATGCCAACCTACACCAACTTTCGCTAACCTACACCAGTTTACGCTTGCCTACACCAGCTTACGCTTGCCTACACCAGCTTACATAAGCCTCAACATGCAGTACACAATTATTTTGTTTCCAATTTTATTCTGTAAGTATTTATTCCTATATTTTCCCCATTATTTTTCTAACAATCTTAAAACAGAAACTCATTATTATCATGGATAACAATAAAACCTTCCAATGGGAAAATATAAATTTACAGATTTGTGGAAACTAATTCCAGTTATGTTTCAGATATGACAAAGGGAACTAAGACCACTAAGACCAATGCTACTGCTATTGGAACTTAGACCAATGTGACCTTGAACCCATGATCTTCCAATCCAACTATGACCAATGCTCATGTGACTCAAATTGTGAGCAACCCAATTGTGCCGATCAATCATAATGAGAAGCCAGAGAAATTTAGTAACTTGAATTTCAAAAGATGGCAGTACAAGATGCTGTTTTACTTGACTACATGGAACTTGGAAAGGCTTCTGAAAGAAGATCCTCCCAAGTTGGCTAAGAATGAGACTTATGTTAACGGCTGTGAGTGTCGTGGACGTATGGAATCATTATGATTTCCTTTGCAGAAACTATGTACTAAATCGGTTGACTGACCCACTGTACAATGTTTATCATGCCAAGAAGACTGCAAAGGAATTGTGGACATCATTGGATTACAAGTACATGTTCGAGGATGCTGGGGCCAAGAAGTTTATTGTTGGTCGATTCTTAGACTATAAGATTGTTGATTCCAAGACTGTCCATAGTCAAGTGCAAAATTGCAAGTGATATAACATGAGATTCAGGCTGAAGGAATGGTTATAAGTGAGACTTTTCACGTGGTTGCAATCATTGAGAAATTGCCTCTAGCTTAGAAAGATTTCAAGAACTATTTGAAGCACAAGCGAAATGAGATGAACGTTGAACAGTTGGTTGTTAGACTTCACATTGAAGAAAACAATCGAGGTTCTGATAAGAAGACTTTCACTCATGTGGCTACTAAAGCCAATGTTGTGGAGCATGGCCAAAGCTCCAAAGGGAAAACAAAGGTTGGGCAATCAGGAAAAAAGTTCAATTTGGGGCCCAAGGGAGGAATCTCTAAAAAGAGATTTTATGGAAAGTGCTACAATTGTGGTGGCACGGGTCACAAGGTCACCGTTTGCAAGAAGCCGAAGAGGGATCGTGAAGCAAACATGGTTAAAGACATCTCTCAAGATGTGTCTAAATCTTACTACGGTTATCACTAAGGTGAATTTGGTAGGTTCAAACCCAAGTCAGTGGTGGATTGACACCAGTGCTACTAGATACGTGTGCTCCAACAAGGAGATGTTTAGTACCTTTGAAGTTGCTGAACATGGCGAGACGATTTTCATGGGAAGTTCTCCAACTTCTGAAATCAAAGGTCAAGGCAGGGAAAAATTTGAATCTCAACAATGTGCTTTATGTGCCTGATATCCGGAAGAACTTTGTGTCCGGATCGCTATTAATGAAGCATAACTTCCGTGTTGTGTTTGAGTTAGATGTTGTAACTTTGCCTAAGAGTGGAATGTTTGCTGGTAAGGGGTATGTAACCGATGGAATGTTTAAACTTAGTGTAACCAAAAAGCAGTAATAATAAGAATTCATTTTCTGTTTATTTGCTTGAGTCTTCCAATTTGTGGCATGGTAAACTAGGACATGCTAATTATGGAACCCTGCACAGGTTAATTAACATGAATTGCATACCTAAATTTCAAATTGATTCCAATCACAAGTGCGAAACACGTGTGAAGGCAAAGTTACAAGGACATCATTTCATTCTATTGAAAGAAATTCACACTTGAAATTGATTTTAAATCAACGCAATCACGTGGCGGAAATAAGTACTTCATAACTTTTGTTGATGATAACACAAGATATTATTATGTGTATCTTCTCAAAAGAAAGGATGAAGCTATATAGATATTTATTCCCTATAAAACTGAGGTTGAGAATCAACTCAATAGGAAAATTAAGATGCTAAGATTTAATTGTGGAGGTGAATACGAGTTACCATTTGTTGCATATTGAGCATGGAATCATCCACGAAACAACATCACCTTGTGCACCTTAACAGAATGACATTGCAGAATGTAAAAATCGAACTCTAAAGGAGATGATGAATGCCATGTTGTTAAGTTCTGGACTACCTCATAACATGTGGGGATAAGCTGTGTTATCAGTTAATTATCTTTTAAATAAGGTGCCCCGCAAGAAGCTTGACAAAAGCCATTATGAGATGTGGCACAGAAGAGTGCCATCTTACAAATACTTGCGAGTGTGGGGGGTGTCTTGCTAAGGTTGGTATACCTTTACCTAAAAAGGTGAAAGTTGGACCAAAAACCGTTGATTGTATATTCATTGGTTACACACATAACAGTAGTCCTTATTGATTTCTTGTTCATGAGTCGAAGATTGCAGACATATACAAGAATATAATAATGGAATGAAGAAATGCCTCATTTTAAAAAAAATGTATTTACGCGCAGGTTAAGCAATGAAGTTAGCTCATCTATATGGTTACATGACTCAATAGAAAAGAGCATGATGAGAATGATGTAGAAGAGGTAGAACTCAGATGAAGCAAGAGGTAGAAGAGGTAGAACTTAGATGAAGCAAAAGAGCTGTAGAAAAATCCTTTGGTCCGAATTTTCTAACCTACATGCTAGAAAGCGATCCTCAAAGTTATAAATAAGTTGTGAGCTCTTATGAAGAACCTCTGTGGAAAGAGACAATTAAAAGTGAAATTGATTTCATCTTACAAAATCACACTTGAGAATTAGTGGATCTTCCTCCGGGAAGTAAACCACTGGGATATAAGTGGATTTTCAAGAGAAAAATGGAGGCAGATAGAACAATTGATAAGTACAAGGCCATACTTGTAATAAAATGTTACGTGCAACATGAACGTCTTGATTACTTTGATACATATTCTTCAGTTATGAGAATAACCTCGCGATATCGAAATACATCAAATGGATGTAAAGACTGCCTTTCGAAATACATCAAATGGATCTATACACCAGCCTACACCAGCTTACACCAACATCAGCACGTAGTACATAATTATTTTGTTTCCAATTTTATTATATAATTATTTATTTCTTTATTTTCCCCATTATTTTTCTAACATAAATGAGACAGATTTGAGATTTAACTAATCCAGATTTTCCTTAAATAAAATTAATAAGTTTATTATATTTATATCATCATATTATTTAAAAATCTATGTGTCAAATATGATTTGAACTTGTACGTAAAGATGAGTACAATGATTGTTGATTATGTAAATATAATACAGTAAGTATCTACTATCGAAAAAAGAAAAAGAAAAGAAGAAGAAGTATCTATTCAAATCTAATAAGTATAAAAAACCAAAAATAATATTAAGATCGAACAAGTATTTCCCAGAAAAGTGTTTCGACCTAACGTGTAAATCTCTGGTTGATTGGTATTAGACATTAATGTTCCGTTTGTTTCATGGAAAATGATTTTCAGAAAATGTTTTCCTCATTTTCCGGTGTTTGATAACCTTAGAAAAATGTAGTCAACGTAAAAACTTTTCTAAATCAACGGAAAATGAAGCCTTCTTTTCAGAAAAATGACTTACGAATTCATTTTCTGTAAGTCATTTTCTAAATGTTCGAGCATCCCTCCGCCTCCTTCCACAATTATACATATTTACATACACGCACAATATTTCACTAAACAAATATTTTTTTAGAAATATAAATAGAATTTGTGCACATTATCTATAAATTATAATTTTAATAAATACTCACTACGTTCTAAAATTAGTGTCCACTATAATATTTAAGGACGTTCCAAACATTATCTATTTTCTTTTTTAAAACGTTTTTCATATCAATTATCAATTTTTTTATTTTTATTTGTCCCAAAAAGATTACTTATTGATTTGACACCATTAATGATAAATTGAAGATTACTAGAGGAAAATTACTTAAAGTTCAACACTATTTTATATTAAATATGAGCATTAATATTAGAATATACCTTTTATATTTATTCGCATATTGTTTTCCATAATATTTTTCGTGCGTTTGTCAAACACCAAAAAATATTTTCTGGCATATTTTAAAAAGATTTACCAAACACTTGAAAATGAAATCTTTTCATTTTCCAGAAATCATTTTCCGGAAATTTCTGGAAATTGTTTTCCGTGAAACAAATGAGCCTAAAACTCAATGAATGTTGATTATATTACTTTGGAAAAAATACGTTTAACACCCTCAAGTATACATCGAAACCCCAATATTAAAAATTTCCTTAGTGTATACATAACGTTGTCATTTGCCCCATTTTGCGCCCTCCCATCCATGGGCGTTCGTTGCACGTGCCTTACATGGGGGGGATGGGGTATTTTCAGCTTACGCAAGAGGGATGCAATTAGGCGTTTTTGTCATATATACAGAACATCAATGATGCCTAGTGCAGAACACTAAATAAAGGGGGTCAAAGTGTTAAGAAAAATTGTGTTAGAAAATTAGAGAATTCCATGATGGTGCCTTCTCCAAAAATCAAAACCTAGTTCAAAAGTAGATGTTGTAGTAGATGATGAGAAATAGAAGTTTGTGATGGAAATTGGTTTTCAGTAAATTCGTGTTTGACCACGTTTCTAATTGGGTTTCATATATTAAAAATGGAAATAAGTTGCAAATATGAAATCTACGTTTCAAGTAGATTAGGTTGATATATTTATTATTTCAAAACCAATAACGGGTGAATGAGATATTAATGCTCAAAAGTGTGCAACTTAACTTTGTTAATTGAAGAGTAATGGGGGTATGGAAAACCATATTCCACATTGGCATAATAATGAGCTTTAAGACACTTTATTAATAGGCCCACATTAGGAAGGAGCACTTCGCACGTCGCTAGGAGCTGAGGAGCCTTTCGTTTTGTCAAGCTTAAGCAGCTTGGTAGGTCTAGCTCAAAATATGTTTGCTCAATCAGACACCTTGGCGGTTAGGGGCGGCTATTGAGATGAACCAGTTTGGTGGGTTGGGCAGTTACTATGCAACCACCGAATCCAGAGTTGTAGCTATTGACCAAGAGCCACCACAACTCTTTGATATATCGCTAGGATTTGAGGAACCTTTCATTTTGTCAAGCTCAAGAAACTTGGGGGATCTAGCTTAGACTGTGTCTACACGATCAGACACCTTGGCGGTTAGGGGTGGTTATTGGGATGAATCGGTTCGGTAGGTTGGGTGGTTACTATGCAATGTGACAGCCCGACCCGAACCCCAATGCGGGATCCCGAATCGTGCCGTCCAAATAATCAATAATACAAGCATGCACAAGTAGGATTATAAAATTCATGTGGCGCAACATCGCATACGAATAACAACTCGGCTACACTTGGCCGGAAAAACAACTTAAAATAAACAAGTCTTCGGCGTTACGTAGGAACCCAACAACTACTCCTACAATATTAACACATGCTTATAAAACCTCAACGGCCACAACATGCCGGAGACAACAACAACAATAATAATTAAAAGAGCTTTAGCGGAAGAAACTGTAGTGAACCATAAACATATAAACAGGCTCGACATATAAGTCGGCATACAAAAGATCATAAGAAACTAATATTCAAGTTTACTACAACAACGAAATTCCCAAGACAAGTCTAAGTGACTTGCTTCCCAACGTCCTTTCCAAAATAAAAGACTAATTAACAAAAGTCCCAAAGGAGCAACCTTGAGCTCACAAACGACCAAGCGTGAAATAGCGAGTCTAACGTGGACCGTCTCCTCGGCTCGGATCTAAGGAAACAAAACAAACAAATAGGGTAAGTCGAAAGACTTAGTAAGTTACTAAAAATGCATGTTCATGTTATAGCATGACATTTATCACAGTTATAGCACATAATCATCATATGGCACTTAGCACATTGTTCACATAAGTGCGTAAAATAAATCATACAAGTAGGATATGATATAGTCACGGCCGCTTCGTAGCTCCTGCAAAACATTCTGTTACTGGTTCGTGCCACATCGATGTTCTGTGATTACATCGACTTTTATCGAGATCCTACTCGATCTAGATAGCAAGCCAATGCGGCACGTATTGTTACGGCAAAGGGGCTACTTCCCCTGCGGCCCAGTGGAGGTGTGTGTGAAGTCCCAGGTGCGGCGATCCATAGCGAGCACGAATCCCATAATTCGTGAAGGCGATGCATCGTCCCACCCTGACTTAGATAAACAAACCAAATAATGCCAGATGGACTCAATGTGATGCACAAGTAGATGTTTACTTGACTAAACCAATTAAGGATCGAATTCGACAAGAGCGAACTCGACCAACCAAGTAGGGTATTAATCTCTACCATAAAACATGTCAAGGCAATTAATTGCTCAAAACCAATCTTTCATAACAACTTATTGCAAACAATTAAACCAAGCTCATATTTGAGAAACTCAATCAAACGGTGTCCAAACTTCGTAGGGATTGAAATTAGAGTTCAACATGTTCAAATCTTCCCTAGAGTCGACTCCGTTGAGTCTTTTCTCTAAATTCCCAATTTTGGAGAAATTGAAGCTATGTGCTTCATAACCCAACCTAGGTCATTTCTAGGTTCAACAAGGTTGTAAATTCACCAAGGCATTGCAATGTGATTCATATACATCATAGAGTTCAACTTTGAGGATAGAACACATAACAACTTAACAACATACAATGTAGGCTCAAATTAGGGCATTCACATATTGCACATATTCAAGCAACATATATAATACATGTTTCTAACATGATCAAAACCTTAAATAGACAAGATGAAAGAGTTTTATAAACTTCCATAGGCAAGAAATCATCCTATACATGCTCCTAGCAAGTTCATACTTTCAAAATACAAGTAGAAGGCATAGGAAGCAATTATGTGTCCTCATTGACCTCATACATCAAAAGCTTTGTTTCCTTAGGGTCAATGAGAACTAAAGAGAAGAAGAAGAAGAGTAACTTACTTGAATACTACACCAAAGAAAGCAAAGAAAGAAACTAATCGGTTGAAAATGATCTTCTCTTCGAGCTCTACACTTTTGATGAAGGAGGCTTGAGCAAATGGAGAATGGATGAGGGAAGACCAAGAGCAAAGCTTCAAGAAGCCATGGGAGAACTCTCAAGAACTCTCTCTCACATTTTTGGGAAAGCTTTCAGCAAATGAGGAGGCTAATGGCTGATTTGTGGCTTATAAGAGGTCAAATGTTGAGTGGGACAAGTGTCAAGACCTTGTGGTCTCTTTACAAATCTGATTTTGTGGTTTAAAGGTTAACAAAGCTCTCTTAATCCATCATTATAACTAGTTAGGGATGTTAGGACTTAAGTGAGGAGGGTTAGGGAGGTTTAGGAAAGGTTTAGATAGGGGGTTTGGGTATAAAAGTCGTTCAACATCAAAACAGGGGAAAAAATCCCGTAAGTGAATCTGATGTTGAGGCGGGCGCCTCAACTACTGAGGCCATCTCCAGATTCTGATCATTTTGTAATTGCTCCCAGAACTTGAGGCGGGCACCTCACAAGGTGCCGGCGGGGCTTCGGACCTTCAAAACTTGGTCTAAACATGTCCTAAATGGTCCCAAACTTATGGGCAACCATTCTAAGGTCTAACCCAACTCAAAACAAGTCAGAAACGCACCCGAACAACACCCGGAACAAGGTAGAACAAGGCTCGAATCATGCGACGAATGGTTAACGAATCAAACTCCAATCAAACACCAATCAAACTAGGATAACTTGGTCATGAAAAAGGCTTGTTTCAACATGGTTAAGATCTGAATACAAAGCCAAGAACTCAACGAACACTTCGCACGTCGAAATAGAAGCAATACGAGCAACGAGGGGAATCGCTAAGGCCAAAACCAAAGCAATCGAACCGGCGATTCAACAAGCAAGCATACATGATTCTAAACATGTTAAGAGCTTCAAGAATGACTTATGAATGTTTCTAAAACATTTATAAACTAAGTAAACATGCTCACAATCAACAAGAAAACGTGAAGGCAAGCATACAATGCACATGCAAGAATACGGGGTGTTACATGCAACCACCGAATTCAGAATTGCAATTATTGACCAAGAGCCACCACAACTCTTTGATATATAAATAGACCCATTGGTTGACAGATCAGTAACACATTATCCAGAATCGTTAGACTGTTAGAGATCATATCATATTCCTACATAAAATCTATTCCCGAGTCTTGGAAGTTCTGAAACACTCATTAGTTAACCAGAATCCGAGTATTGAAGTGATGCTTACGAGGATTGAAAATTCATTGCATCTTAGAGATGATTGCTGAGAACCCTGAGCACAGTACGTGGCAATTTTGTCTTGTGGAGATCGTGTCCAACACGAGCCTCGACTTTTGCTAGTTTAATTAATTATAATTAAATTTCTCTTCATCTCCTATTCTGTTTAAGTATATTGTCCATTACATTTATGAGGAAACCACAACAAATATACAAAATCACAAGACGAATTCTATTTTCTTGGAAGAAATGACATCAAAGAACCCGATCACTCCAACTGTCATTGTGGCTACTCCGTTTGCTCCTGCTACTATTGCTGCTCTTGCACCTTCTCTTCCTCATCATGCTTATGGCGAAAAACGGGCCAAGTTCATAGGTATTGATATTAAGAGATGACAATAGAAGATGCTATTTTATTTTACAATTCTTAGACTGTCAAGGTTCTTGAAAGAGGACCCACCTACCTGTGAGTGTCCCAGATTTTTCCGTATCTAATCCTCCCTTGTTTAAGGGAAAACAAGATTCAGAAAAGACAACGCTCTTTTCATTTCATCTTCCCTTGTTTAGGGAAAAACGAAATTAAAAGTGCAAAAAGAAAGTTGTAAAGAGTGCGTTAAATACGCCCGGCCTCATTGTGGACCACTGTGAGTGCCTCGGGTTTTCTGTATCTCATCCTCCCTTGTTTAGGGGAAAACAAGATTCAGAAAACGCAACGCTCTTTTCATTCCATCTTCCCTTGTTTAGGGGAAAGCGAAATTAAAAGTGCAAAAAGAACGTTGCAAAGAGCGCGTGGAATACGCCTGGCCTCACCGTGGACTCAAAATGTTGTAACGAAGTCGCCATCTTTATTTTAAGGAGAAATAAAGAAAAACCAAATGTAACCAGATTTTGTAAAGGGTCTGGAGACTAAGTTACGAGGTGGGAAGGTGTTAGGCACCCAACTCGTACTTTCGGTTTCAAAATGATTTTTGGCTAAAATATGCTTTTATTATATTTATTTAGTAAATGAAATAAAGCATTTAAGCATATATATATATATATATATATATATATATATATATATATATATATATATCTAACTATCTACATTATTACAAACTTATAGCAGTCTCCTTCCAGGAATTACAAATATAAATATTTGGCTGTAATAATGGCTCTTTTTAGTGTAATTTTCTATAGAAATCCGGGCAGCATAACTGCTTATATTTATTACATTGTGCCGGCTTAAATATCACTTCTTATATATTAAAAACTTTAAATAGCCTACCTTTTGAAGCGTGGGGGCTTTTATCCCGTTGTGAGGTTCCCGGGGTGTGACCCGCGCCCCGCGCACCCTTGGATAGGGGTGCGCGTACGTGCGGATGCGGGACACCACTGCTCTCGTTCCACCCTCCCTTGTTTAGGGGAAGACGAAATCAAAAGTGCGAGAGGAGTGCTGTCTATGTTAGCACGTTTGAATGTGCCTCGGTTGCCTTGAGTGAATTTTGTATCCAATATGGGAACTGATGGTTTCCCGCATCAAGTTATCCCTTGTTTAGGGGATACCAGGATATGTGAATGCATTACCCTTTCATTCCCATTTTCCCTTTTTTAGGGGAAAACGGAAAAGTGCAAAAAAAGATATTGTGACTCCCCCACTATGGATTTATTGAAAATAGCCTTATGGCCCATTCAGATTACTATGGGAGCTTTGGGTTTCCCGCATCAAGTTATCCCTTGTTTAGGGGATACCAGGATATGGGAATGCATCACCCCTCCATTCCCATGTCTCCCTTTTTTAGGGGAGAACGGGAAAGTGCAAAGAGGGAATGTTGCGAGGCCCCACTGAATCTGAAAGTTTTAGAGTCGCCATCTTTATTTTAAGGCAAATAAAGCAAAACCAAAGAAAAGAAAAATAAACCAGAGAAAAAGAAAACGGGTTCGGAGGCTAAGTTACGAGTTGGGAAGGTGCTAGGCACCCAACTCGCCCTTTCGGTCTCGAAAATGGTTTTTGGCTGAAGTATGCTTATTGTCACATTTATTTAGCAAATAAATAAGGTATTAAAATGACAGAGAAATTTAAACAAATACATTCGTGGCCACATTATTTACGGACTCGCAGCCGTCTCCTTCCAATAATTACAGACATATTTAAGAATATTTGGCCATTATAACGGCTCTTTTACATAGTATTTCCTATTCTAATCCGAGCAGCACAACGACTTATATTGGCTACATTGCGCCGGATTTAAATAACAACTTTTAAAAATAAATAAAAGACAGAAAATGTAAAATAATAAAAATAAACGACACTCTTAAAGGTTTTACCTTTTAGAGCGGCGGTGTGCTCGCTCTGTCCTTCAGGGAGAGGGAGTCTTGTTTGTGTGGTTGTTGTTTTGAGTTGGGCAGAATGACTGCTTTATTTATGAGGGTTTGGGCTTATCAACTCGGGCAGAGTGACAGCTTATTTGGGTAGGTTTTGGCCTTTTTGGTTGGGCGGAACCTAGACTTAATTTTTTGACTTTTCATCTCGTTACTCGGGCAGAGTAACGACTTACTTTGGGAATTTTTGGACTGGGGAAGTGAGGTGGATACCTAACAACTAGGCTAGGGATCACTTATAACCTATGAGTTTTGATTTTGGCAGAGTTTGGACGGGGTTTGGAGAATCTAGGGGCTTCCACTCACCTATCTCGCACCTCTCGTACTATTTCTATCGAAAGATCGCGAGCTGCGATTTTTTTATCGCGGAACTGAGCAGCGAAAATGGGGAGCCGGGGCCTCCTATTTATACTGAAGGAGAGGGACACGCTGGGAATTCCTCAGTTTGTTCTCCATGCATCAACAGCTTGTACCGCGTGCTTCAGGAGTTGTACAATTTCATTCTGAGACAAGCTACAGTAAGTAGCATGGTGCGGCCAAGGAGACCCTTGGTGCGGCACCAAGGGTCCTTGGTGCGGCACCATGCTGCCTTCCAAGTTCTGATTTTTTGCACTTTCCCCCCTGCAGTTCACTGTTTCGCGCATCCTGCTTTTCCTTTCGTATTTTTGACTACTGTAACTTGACATTTGTTAAGTTTTAACAGTTCTTGATATTTTATGTCAGTCACATACCAGGGGTACGAAATTGGGGTGTCTACACCCGTACCAACTAGCTTCTAGTAGATTTTAGGGGCGCTCGCTCTGTCCTTCCAGGAGAGAGAGTCTTTTGCTGTTGTTTTGCTATTGCGGAGATTCAGGCAGAGTAACTGATTGCGAAAGTTGCTTTCTGGCACCAGGAACCGGGTGGATCAACTACTTGCCTTTTTTGTTTGTTTGCTTCGCGGCGAGAGCATGCTTGCTTTTTACGGATTTGGCGTCTGGATTCGGGCTGTACATTGGAATCGATAGAATAGGGCAGAATCCTACCAGGGCAACTAGGTTTCACTTTGGCCGGTTGGTTTTGTGTTTGGGGGAGATTTGACGGAGCTTCGAGGCTTAAAGGAGAAAATCTCACAATGCTCTCGGGAGAAACTCACAAACTGCGCGGTGAAAGTTTAATAACTGTGTGTATTGTGTGTTGTGTGTGAATTTCTGAAGCTGGGCCTCTTTATTTATAGGTTGAGATTGGGATTCCTTCATGATTAAGATTTCTTCTTTTGTGCTTCATCGACTTATACCGCGCGCTGAGAGATTGTGCATTAAGCAAAGAGCTACAGTACTTTGGGTACTATTGGGCGCCACCCATGGAGGGGGTGGGCGCCGCACCAGGAGGGAGTGTGGGTGGCGCCTCTGCTCCTTTTGGGGTCTTTTTTGGCAGTTAGGCCCCCTGCACTTCACTGTTTACACATCCTATGTTTTCTTTTGCACTTTTAACCCTGTAACTTGACATTCGTTAATGTTTTAACAGGTCTTGATTTTCATGTCATGTTACATATCAGAGGTACGAAATTGGGGTGTCTATAGAGCCCCTCAACGATGGAGTTTACGGGTAACCCGAAGCTTACCGAGTAAATGAACATCGTTGATAAGGAATAGACTCCCAAATTTCATGGAAGTTATAATGGGGAGAGATGCAATAGGTAGCAGTTATAATGCAACAGTTTATAGGGTGCAGTTCAAATCTCACATACCCTAGACATATTTAGTCGGTTATAGCAGGTTATCGTAGTTTTTAAGCAGATATGCAAATTAAATGCTCTGATGGTTGGACCTATCGAAATAGGTTGCCTACATATCCCTTTCTCAGGAATCAGACCAAACGTAGTTCGGCCTCATACAAACAAACAACACTAGGTGGGATAGATCGTATCCTCAGGGTAGGACCCTTCGTCGAATACGATAACCTTTTCACTAACCCGGGGTATGCACCCCTTTGCAGAAAAGGTTGAACAACTCAGGTGGGATAGATCGTATCCTCAGGGTGGGACCCTTCGTCGAATACGATAACCTTTTCACTGACCCGGGGTATGCACCCCTGCGAAAAAGGTTGAACAACTCAGTGGGATAGATCGTATCCTCAGGGTAGGACCCTTCGTCGAATACGATAACCTTTTCATTGACCCGGGGTATGTACCCCTTTGCAGAAAAGGTTGAACAACTCAGGTGGGATAGATCGTATCCTTAGGGTAGGACCCTTCGTGGAATACGATAACATTTTCACTCACCCGGGGTATGCACCCCTTTGCAGAAAAGGTTGAACAACTCAAGTGGGATAGATCGTATCCTTAGGGTAGGACCCTTCGTCGAATACGATAACCTTTTCATTGACCCGGGGTATGCACCCCTTTGCAGAAAAGGTTAAGCAACTCAGGTGGGATAGATCATATCCTCAGGGTAGGACCCTTCGTCGAATACGATAACCTTTTCACTGACCCAGGGTATGCACCCCTTTGCAGAAAATGTTAAACAACTCAGGTGGGATAGATCGTATCCTCGGGGTAGGACCCTTCGTCGAATACGATAACCTTTTCACTGACCCGGGGTATGCACCCCTTTGCAGAAAAGGTTGAACAACTCAGGTGGGATAGATCGTATCCTCAGGGTAGGACCCTACGTCGAATACGATAACCTTTTCATTGACTCGGGGTATGCACCCCTTTGCAGAAAAGGTTGAACAACTCAGGTGGGATAGATCGTATCCTCAAGGTAGGAGCCTTCGTCGAATACGATAACCTTTTCACTGACCCGGGGTATGCATCCCTTTGCAGAAAAGGTTGAACAACTCAATTTTAGATATATTGCATGCAAAAAGGTAAAATGCAACCACTTTACCTTTTCCTTACCTTTGCCTTGGTTTTGTTGTGCTGCTTTTGCTTTGCTGCTACTGCTGCTTTTTGCTTTTCTTTTGCTTCTTAAATTGCACTTCTTTTGATTTGCTGCCCCCCTTTTTTTATATTGCTCTATTTATGCTGTTGCTGCTGCATTTTTCTTTCTTGCTGCTACATTTTCTTCTTTTTTGCAGGCATTTTGCTGGGGATTAGAATGGCATAGTTTTTCCTTTTCTGCTTCTCTTGCGGCTGTTCTGCTGGGGATATGAGCTTTCTTTTGATTTTCGATAGATGGCCATTACTTTTGGTTAACAAAGCTAACTTAGTTAACTTTCCGTTATGCTTTCAGGGTCCTTTTGCAATTTGAGCAAACTTGAATGTTTAGATGCTGCACTTGGACTTTTGAGGGGAGGAAAGTGAAACTTTCCTTTTCCTTTTCTTCATATTCATAGAGAGTGAGCAGTAGCTACTTCCTCCATTTCATTTCCTCTTCGTCATTTTTCCTTCAACCATTGTTGCCGACAACCATTTCTTCCTCATTTCTCCGCCTTTTCTCGATTTTCTTTCGCCAAATTGATTGTTTTTCTTGATAGATGGCTTCTTCTTCGCGATCTCGGAAAGGGAAGGCACCGATGCATCTAGATTCGGGCAAGAAAAGACGAGAACTTCCTCCTTTGACCCGAAATCACATCAAATATTGGTTTTCGAAGGATGATTGGGGCAATATCCTTCGCGACCGGCATATGCATGTTTCTAATCTTCCAAATCCTACTGTAAGTTTCTTTTTATCGAAAACCCATTTTGTTGATTTTTTAGATTTGTTGGATTCTTTGTTGTTTTGGGTTTCTGGAGTATACATGCTCTTGATTTTGATGTTTATTCATGCAATTTATATGCTAGAATGATGCAATTTGGCAATTATACATAGCAAAAGTATGAAATTCGTGCTATTTAATTTTGCGATGCATATTTGAACAATTGGCACTATTTGATTATGCGATGCATATCTCATGTAATTGATATATTTTGACTATATGATGCATGTTTGGGCTACAAAATATATTTATGATGCGTGCTCATGCAATAGACTTTTCAGATATATGATGCATTTTTTTTATCAGATATATTTTTCGGACATGTGTACGTACTGCAGATATATATTGTATGCAAGAATACAGTAGATATGCTTTCTAGGATGTATACAAAATGCAATATTTATATATGCAACATCATTATTATTTTTTATTTTCTCTTTTTTTTATGTTGCGATTATATTTTCAATCATGCAAAATGCAACGTAAATATCATTTCATGCAACATGTTATTATTTTTGTATGTAAAATGTACAACATAAACATGCAAAATGGGGCATGGTATTATTTTTTTTCTGATAGGCATGCATGCAAAAGCAACAGAGATACTTTATACAACAATATATATTTATTTTGGCATGCTTTAGTAAGATTAACATAGTATTATGGCATGCATGAGGTTTAATGAAAGATAAGAATTTTACCTCCCCTTTTTTTCTGATTCTGAGATGCTGTTGTTGTTTTTTTTTTTTCTTTTCTTTTCAGGCACGTAAGGCTTTGACCAGAATTCGAGCTAGCTGCGACAAGGTAGCGACCATTTATAATCTGATGCCCTTGCCAGCATAGCTTTTAGTGGAGTCATCTGGTTTTGGGGTGTTTTTGCAGGCTTTTCGTCCCTTCCGCAGCTATTTGCCTATCTTCGAGGTTTTGTGGGACTATTGGTGGGATGCTACCCACACTTTCCATTTTAGATGGGGTGAAGCCACGTTGACCCCGTGTGATTTTGCTGCAATCACGGGCATTTCTACTGGTATTGCTAGGGCTTTGGAGCTGGACTATACCCTCCGACATCAGCATGCCGTAGTAGAGGATCTTTTGGGTTTTGATCCCGAGTATAAGACTGTCGATGAGATCAACATTGGCAGTGTCAAGAGTTGGCTGGTAGAACATGCCGAACAGGTTGATGAGAATGATAGCGAGACTGTAACTCGCGTTGCCAGGGCGTTCTTGTTTTTCTTTCTGGGGGTATCGTTGTTTGCCAACTCATCCATTACTTTGAGGATTTCCCTCCTGGGGTGTCTGCGGGATATGGACCGCGCCATTGATTATGACTGGGGGTAGGCATGCTTGACCGAGCTTTATGCTTCCATGGATCGGGCCAGCCGTAATGATTCGCCGGTTCTTAACGGTTTTGCCCGACTTGGGAGGTATCTTTTCTTTTTCACTTGACATTTTGTCAGCATTTTTTTTCTTCTAACGATCATTCCTTCCCCTTTGTGTGTAGGTCTGGGCCTATTCTGTTTTTCACTTCACTCCGGGCCCACTGCGCATTCGCATTCACAAGCCACCATTTTTAGCTGAGTTTGTGAATGCCAACCGGGTAGAGGAGGATCGGGATGGCAGATGCTTGGATGAGATAATGATGCGGGACAAGATTGCGAGCTCGAGCTCGGGCATAGTGCATCTATCTCCCTGGAGGGGTTTAGCTGGGCCTTATCTGATTTCTTTGGAGATGAGCTACTGCCGGATCTTGATGGTGTCGATTATGGTGATTCACTGTATATGTGCGAGCGGGTTAATCATCAGCACTTCTTGTATCCGATGGCTCTAGTGACACCACCTGCACCTCCAGCCTGGGTGATTGTTCCAGATTTCCTACCGAACATGTATCAGTACCTATCGAGATATATCGTTCCTCAGGGTGATTATCCTGTCATGGCATATGAAGACTTTCTGAGGACCATGCTCCATCCTGCCCCTACAGTGGCTAGGCGTGCATCTGATGTCTCTGATAGGCCGAGGCCTTCTTGTCTGGTTCCTGACGCGCAGTCAGATTTCTTTGTGCCTGCTGAGGACTTTTCCACCTTCCAGTATCTTCGTGATGGAAGACTTGTGGAGGAGGTTTTGCCCGATGTTGATATCCCTGAGCGATACTAGATCCCAGAGCGGACCCGCACGATATATTTTTCTTTCTTTTCATACTTGTATCATTTTTTTTCCAAGGCTGACATATATCTTTTTTTTTGTTTTACCCCTTTTCCCAGGTTGATACTTTTTCGTATAAGAAGTTGTTGAGGGGCTTTCATAGCATCACCAAATTGTACCAGCGGCTTTTGGACGAGTTCACTTGCCGGGGAAATGATGTTGTTAGTCAGACTAGGCGATGGGGTGAGGATGATGATGATGATGCCGGCGGGTCGAGTGATGCTTGGGCGAGAGGACAAGAGTATAGGATCGGTGGGACCGGTCCCCGGGTCATGGGTGGAGACTTTGGTAGGAGCAGATCTTCTCGTGGTCATTAGTTCCTTTACCTGCATTTATTAGCTTTTTTGTTGTACTAGACTCTGTACATATTTCTGAATGCAATGTAATTTTATTTTATTCTACGATTCATGACATAAATAGGAAGACTCAATTATTCTAAGAATAAAAGAAATCTAAATTATTATATAAGGGTAACGACACACTATAGTTTATGAACGGAGGTATGGAAGAGATACACCTTTGGATTAAAAACGGGTTTATCGGGTACTCTGTGGGGAAGAAGAGGCAGCCACCTCTTCCTGTGTTTGATATTTTCTCTTTGGTAGGCAGATGCTATTGCCTAGCTTTAGCATTTTTTTCCCTTCCTCGTGAACGAACAAAGCCAACAGTGGAGCAGACGGAGCCAGAAACAGGGATACCAGGCAGTTTCTGGAGACAAAGGTGGGACCTCTGGGCGCGGATCCCAGAGTTTCCATGGGTGGCGCCCATGGCTTCTCTTGTGCTGTCCTATTTCAACCACTATTTGTGTACTGTGCTTAATATTCGTCTGTTTCTTCAATTTTCAGTATAAAAAGGAAGCCGAGGGCGTTTATTTTCACCATTCATCTGGCTTTCTCTCTCTTCTCAAGCCATAATCAGTTCTGAGTTTCATCTTTGTTCTGTCTCTCTCTTCTTCAGTCAAATATAATTTTTTTTGTCTTTTTCCAGAGATGTCCGCACCTGTTCACACGGCTTTGGAAATGGAGATATATGAGAACTTGCTGGATCTCTGGATACTTTCCTTGTGAAAAGAGGAACGATATTGGTTTGAGCATATTTATGGCTATCGATGCCTGCTGTCATGGCGGACCCTACGCATTAATTGGGACATGTTGAGGGCAGCGTCCAGGTTCTGGTCAGTGCAGAGCCATCTTTTCAATTTCTGTCTGAAGGAAATGTGCCCCACTTTTGAGAAGTTTTCTAGTATGATGGGGATGCCGGCCATTGGGCCTATTGCTGTGCCTTCTGTGCAGAGGCACCCTTTTATGGCGATACGGGAGTTGTTTGGCTTGACTCGTGAAGCTACTCCGGGTTTTTATAACGAAATCAATTTTAATTTGACTGTTCTTCCCGCTGCCTATACTGCATATAGGGAAGACCCAGTCTACCTGCGACGTCGGCTAGCTGCCCTCTTTCTTTGTGTTGTGGGAAGGTACCTCTTGATGGGCCAACCCGGATTCATTGATGTGCGGGTCGTTGACTTGGTACTGCAGGCTCGGGACCGCTGGGTGAATATTATCCCGGTTATTTTGGCTGAAACTTTGTTTGGCTTGGATGCATTTTCGTCTGGCGAGGAAGTGTTTCCTTCTGGCAGTCCGTTCTTGATCCATATGTGGGTGGAGGAGCACCTTAACTGGGTAATGGGTCCAGTGGTTGTGGGAGGAATGTATGATCCCGGGCGCTACGGCTCTTGTGGCCATTATCATCAGACTAATTTTTCGGAGCGTGACTAGATAGAGTACTTTCTTCACATCGGCTCTATGGAGATTATCTGGGTGGTTAGCCATTGGCGGATCCGCAACTTTTTCCTGTTTACCGGGGCTTATGCCCAGGTCATCTTGCCTGGTCTCGAGCATACCACCTTTTATTTGGCGTATCGAGTTCTTCTCCAATTTGGTAGAGAGCAGGTTATTCCGGATGTGAGCTGTCATTTGATTGAGGAGTTGCAAATGAATAGGGAGGTGGGCGGTCTCATCCGTGACATGTGGGAGCTCGATTTTCCCTTGAGGGATTCAGCTTATACCTTTTCTGAATATATGCTTTTGTCCTATGAGTATCTATATATCATAGGTGTTGGTGGCGGCTGAAGGGGATTCCCATGTCATTAGGCACGTGTTGAGGCAGATCCTCTCGAGGCGGGTGACCAGTGGCATAGATGCCCGGTTGATGGAAATCGACGAGCTCCTGGAAAGCTCAGGGCTGGTGGTTCCTCAGGCTCTACAGGAGGACTTTAGGCGAGTTCATGGCCTTGGTGTTTAGATGACCCATGATCTTAATGAGGCGGGTCCCAGTAACGCGCCTCCCTGGTTGAGCAATGCGAGTCGGCGGAGCAATCCTTGGCAGGCAGATGAAGCTGATCCAACTCAGGCTGGCACACGAAGCACTGCTCATAGAGGTGATGGTGCTGGCCCGAGTCGTCCTGTTATCCAGGACAATGGTGATGCTGATGTGTGGGTGCCCCGGATTATGGCCCGCGGCCCGCGCTCCCTTGGTTAGGGGAATGCGGCGTGCGGATGCGGACACCACGCTTTCCATTCCATCCTCCCTTGTCTAGGGGAAGACGAAATTAAAAATGCGGAAATGGTGTTGTCAAAAAGCGCGCTGAATACGCCTCGGTCACTTCAGTGATTTTTGGTTCGTTATGAGAGCTATGGGTTTTCTGTATCATGTTTTCCCTTTTTTAGGGGATAACAGGATGCATGAATACAACACCCTTTCATTCGCATCTTCCCTTGTGTAGGGGAAAATGGAAATTGCAAGAAAGGATGTTGCGGGCCCCACTACAGACTTTATAAAAATTGTCTTAAGGCCTATTTCGGATCACTATGAGTGCTTTGGGTTTTCTATATCAAGTTATCCCTTTTTTAGGGGATACTAGGATATAGGAATACATCACCCTTTCATTCTCATTCTCCCTTTTCTAGGGGAAAACGGAAAATAATAAGAAAGGATGTTGCGAGGCCTCACTACGATCCAAAATGTTTTGACAGAGTCGCCATCTTTATTTTGAGGAGAAAATAAAGAAAAAACCAAAAATAAAACCATAAAAGGCAAAAACGGGTTCGGAGGCTAAGTTACGAGTTGGGAAGGTGCTAGGCACCCAACTTGCCCTTTCGGTCTCAAAAAGCAGTTTTTGGCTAAAGTATGCTTTTTGTTATATTTTTCTAGCAAATAAATAAAGCATTAAAGAGAGAGAAAAGAAAACAAATACATCCATGTCTACATTATTTACGGACTTGTAGCCGTTTCCTTACAATAATTACAATTACATTTAAAAATATTTGGCTATAATAATGACTCTTTTTAATGCTATTTTCTAAATAAATTCGGACAGCACAACGACTTATATTTTTACATTGGACCGGATGAAAAATAGCTTTTTATAAAGTAACTCTCTTAAAGGCTCACCTTTTAGAGCGTGGTGTGCTCGTTCTGTCCTTATCGGGAGAGGGAGTCTTTTTTGCTTTGCTGCTGCTGTTGCGGTTCGGGCAGGGTAACTACTTCCGAAGGTTGCTTCTGGGCACGGTGAAATGGGCGGAACAACTGCTTGCATTTTTGCTGCTGCGTGCTTGTTGCTGGCGGAAATCGGGCAGAACAACTGCTTGTTTCTGGCGGATTTGCCCTTTTTACTCGGGCAGAGCAACTGCTCTTTTCGAGATTTTTGGACCGGGGAAATAGGGTGGATACCTAGTTGGGGGGCTAAGGATCACTTTAACCGGTTGGTTTTGCGTTTAGAGGAGTTTTGGTAGAGCTTCGAGGCTTTATAGGAGAGGACACTCACTATCTCACGATCGCTCACTATTCTCACAGCGTAACAACAACGTTGAAAGCTTTTGGGGATTTTTCATTGTGCTGAAAGCGAACCCAGGAGCCTCTATTTATAGGCTGAGTGAGGGACTCTGCGGTCATTTCTTTTCCTTCTTTGTGCTGCTTTTGCTTGTACTACGTCCTGAATAATTTGCACAATGCGTTCAGTTTGGGCACACTGTAGCAACTTTGGGCGCCGGAACCACCTATTCTGGGCGCTGCGCCAAGGGGCTTTTTGGCAGCGCCAGCTTCCAAAATTCAGCCTCTTTTTGCCATTTTTAGTCCTTGCATTTTACTGTTTTGCACATCCTGCTTTGTCTTTTGCATTTTTAAACCCTGTAACTTGACATTTGTTAAGTTTTAACATGTCTTGATATCGCATGCCAGAGTTACATACCAGGGGTAGGAAATTGGGGTGTCTATAGAGCCCCTCAATGATGGAGTCTATGGGTAACCCGAACTTACTGAGTAGACGAACATCGTTGATAAGAAATAGAGTCTCCAATTTCGTGTAATTAAAATGGGGAGAAATGCAATAGGTAGCAGTTATAATGCAAAAGTTTATAATGCTAACCAAAACTCACATATCCTAGACATATTTAGTCGGTTATAGCAGGTTATTGTAGTTTTTAAGCAGATATGCAAATTAAATGCTCTAATGGTCGAACCTACCGAGGTAGGTTGCCTACGTATCCTTTAATAAAAGGAATTGGACCAAACGTAGTTCGGCTAAAGCCGAAACAAGCATGCTGCGACAGTCGTGCCTACCGAAATAGGCTGCCTACGTATCCTTATCAAAGGAATCAGACCGAACGTAGTTCGCACCAAATGCAAACAAACAGTGCTGGGTGGGATGCCAAGGTCAAACATTGTGTCCTCAAGATAGGATCCTTTGTTGAAACACGATAGCCTTTCTCTCTGGCCCGGGGTTGCAGCCCCTTTGTGAGAAAGGCAAAACACAACTCACATCAAATGCATGTCGTATTCTCAAAGGGTCGGAACCCTTTGCCGAACACAACGGCGGAATGCATCGTCTCCTCAGGAACTTGGCCTTCGTCAGAGAACGATAGCCTTTCTCTCTGACCTGGGGTTGCAACCCCTTCAGGGAAAGTTTCCAAACACAAAATACATTATGGGCTGATCATTCTTCTTGGGGTTACACCCCGCGAGGAGATGATCCTATGCTACTCCTATAAAGCAGGAAAACATTGCATCCTCAGGAACTTAGTCCTTTGTCGAATGCGATGGCGGAATGCATCGTCTCCTCAAGAACTCGACCTTCGTCAGAAAACGATAGCCTTTCCCTTTGACCCGGGGTTGCAGCCCCTTCAGGGAAAGATCCGACAACCAGGTGGAACACATAATGGGCTGATCATTCCTCTTGGGGTTACGCCCCATGAAGAGATGATCCTATGCTACTCCTATAAAGCAGGAAAACATCGCATCCTCAGGAACTCAGTCCTTCGTCGAATGCGATGGCGGAACACATCATGCATGCAAAAGGCAAAATACTTTACCTTTCCTTACCATTGCTTTGCTTTTGCGACTTCTGCCGCATTTGCTGCTTTTGCTGCACTTGCTACACATGCTGCACTTGCTGCACTTGCCGCACTTGCCGCTTTTGCTGCATTTACCACTTTTACGGCCTTTGTTGCTTTTGTGGACTCATGCTGGGGATTTTCTTTCTTTGCTGCATTTCCGGCTTTTGTTGGAAATTTCCCCCCTTTTTGCTGCTGCATTTCCGGCTTTTGCTGGAATTTTCTTCTTTTGCTGCTGCATTTCTGGCTTTAGCTCGAAAATTCTTCTTTTGGTGCTGCATTTCCGGCTTTACCTGGAAAATTCTTCTTTGCTGCATGCGCATATATATATTTTTGCATTTTTTTTCTTATGCATGCATTTTTTTTCTTTTCTTCCGCATGCTTTACATTTTTTTTTTCATGCTTTGCATTTTTTAAAATGCTTTTTCTCTTTTTTTTGCTCTGTTTTTTATTTTTTTATGCATGCTTTATTATTATTTTTTTCAGGATGCTTTACACATATTTTTTTTGTAGAATTTTACTTTACACATATTCGTTAAGCTTTAGGGGCCATTTTGCAGCTTTAAAATTTGAGGACTTAAGTGCCGAACCTTCAAATTTTGGAGGGGGACAAAGGAAAAATTCATTTTTCCACCCATAATTGGTGACGGGAAGGCAGGGAGCAGAGGCTACTGCTTCTTCTCTTCTATCTTTTCTTCTGCTGCGACACTTGCAGCCATTGTTGCTCCTTTGCATTTCTTCTTCATTTTCTTTCCATTTTCTCGATTTTCTTCTGCCAATTTGTGTGTTTTTCTTAGCAGATGGCTTCTTCTTCGCGATCGCGGAAAGGAAAAGCTCCGATGCACCCGGAATCAGGCGAGAGGAGGAAGGAACTCCCTCCTTTGACCCGGAATTACGTCAGATACCGCTACTCCAAGGATGATTGGAGTAATCTTCATCGTGATTGGAATACCCACGTATCCAATCTTTCCAAATTTGGCTGTAAGTTTCTTCTTTTCTAAACCCATTTGGATGATTTCTCAGATCTGCTAGATTTTCGTGCTGATTTGGCTTGTGGAGCATTCTTGACCCTGCTTATAATACTTATGCATGCAATATATATGCTAAAATGATGCAATTTGGTGATTATTCATGAAATTTATGTAATTTATTTTTGCGATGTATAATTTAACTAGTTGGTACTATTTGGCCCTGCAATGCAAGCTTTATGCAATTTGGCTATATGCTTTCGGCTGAGAAAATATTTTAATATGATGCATGCCTATGAAATATACTTTTTGGAATATGATGCATTTTTTTTCGGGCATATTTTCGGATGCATGCAAAATATAACAGAAATGTTTCATGCGACATTTTTTTTATGCGAGTGCTAAAATGCAATTATTCAGGCAATAAATGCAAATGATAAATGCATATATCATTTTATTTGATTCAAATGCAACATAGGAAATTTATGAGATGCTTGCTAATATTATGCATGTTCATTTTTTTATTATGCACAAGAAAAGTAAAAATGTGTTATATACTTAAATGCAAAACATACATTTCATATTTATATCTTTTCTTCTTTTATGCTGAAATGCCAAAATATATTTTTTGAATGCAAAAAGATGCATTTTTTTTCTTTTTTTTTTCAAAATTTTTGGATGTAATAAAATCTTTTTTTTAATGCTAAAAGATGTAAATCAAAAATTTTGAATGCTAAAATGCGATAATAAAAAATATAATCTTTTTTTTTTTCGAAATGCCCAAAATGTATTTTGAGCGCAAAAGGATGCATTTATTTTTTATTTTTATTTTTGAATGCAATTAAATTCTTTTTTTTTGTTTGAATGCAAAGGTGCAATATAGAATGCAGACATTTTATTTATCATATGCAACATGCTCATATTTAATAATATGCGAGGGAAAATAAATAAAAGGATAGTACACTTACCTCTTTTTTTTTTCTTTTTACTTTCATATGCGCAAACCCCTGGTCCGCATTCGTGCCACCTGTGCCAATGTTTCTGATATTTATAGATTGCTGCCCGAGGCGGCGCAGGTTTTGGTTGAGGGCTCCGGCTTCAGCACGTTTTTGCGGGCTTTTGGCCCCTTTCGTAGCTACTTCCCCATCTTTGAGGTGTTGAGGGACTACTGGTGGAACACTACCCACACTTTTCATTTTAGCTGGGGGGAGGTTACCATGACCCCTTTCGACTTCGCTGCTATTACCGGCATTCCTACCAGCATTGGTAGGACTTTGGAGCCTGACTACACTCTCCGTCACCATCATGACGTGGTGGAAGACCTCCTGGGCTTCGAGCCCGAATATAAATAAGCGGATGAGGTCCTTATTGGCAGCGTGTGGAAATGGCTCCTGGATAATGCCGGGAGGGTTCCAGAGAACGACAGCAAGGCCGTAGCTCGCGTTGCTAGAGCGTTTCTATTCTTTTTCCTTGGCACTTTTCTTTTTGCTAATTCTTCCACCACTCCGAGGGTCTCTATTTTGGCATGCCTGGCGGACTTTGATCGTATTGCTGATTATGACTGGGGGCAGGCGGGCCTGGCCGAGCTTTATGCCTCGATGGATAGGGCTAGTTGCAACAACTCACCGACCCTTAATGGATTAGCTTCGGCGTGGGAGGTATCTTTTCTTTCCCTGCCTTTGTTATTTTTATCTCTCTCTTTTTTTTTGCAGCATATTATTTCTTTTTGGTGATGATTTTTTTTCTTCTACTCTCTTTTTTTCTTGCAGGTTTAGGCTTTTTCATTTTTTCATTTCACGACGGGCCGGTTGCGTCAGCATTTTCACGAGCCACCCTGATTGGCTGAGTTCGTGGATGAAAATAGAGTTCGGCCGGATCGAGACAGCAGCTGTGGCGACCCCGACCCCGAACCCGAGATGGGACCGCGGACCGGAGCGCCAGAAAAGACAAGACAAGAAAGGAAGAACATGCAAGGACTCAAAATTATTTTAAAACTGACGTGACGCAACATTTCAGTCGCAACAAGGCTCGACACTAAAGGTCGGAAATTTTCAAAATCATTTCACCTGATAAACAGTAAAGCAATAAATCCAAGTCTTCGGCGACACTATAGCCGGAACCCATGCTAAGCAATAAATACGACAAGGAAATAAATAAGAGCTAATGGGATGCTCAGCGGAAGACTATGCGTAGTGAACGCTAACAAGATATACAAGGCACGGCTGACATAATTGCCGGCATCAAGAGAAGTATAAATACTACAAGAGTTAATACTACAAGTAGCTAACAGGATTACACGAGTACAAGATCTATAAACATTCCCTAAGCGTAGTCTAGTTGACTAGCTTTAACCCGTCGTCCTTGCAAAATACAAAAGAAGAGAAGAGGACTTCTAAAACCACCTCTTCAACTGCAAAAGCCTGATCAAAAGGGAACTAAAGTATACGAGCACTGCGAGCCTCAATGGGAAGGTCCTGTCCTGCTAGGATCTAAAAAAAATACAGGGGAACGGGTAAGTCATAAAGACTCGTAAGCTATCAATCATGCATGACATGGCATTATGCAACACGTTAGGCAAGACAATATTACAATCATGTAGATCAATTATTTAAGATGCACATTATTGCACATAGTTCACATAATATGAGGATATAGAGCTGGGCCGCTTCGTAGACCTGCAAAACAGACACTTTCGATAGCGTGCGATAATCGATGGTTGTGATAATACATCGATCTCCGAGAGATGCTCGGGAAAACAATAGTCATTCTCAATGGTCGCGTATTGGTTGGCCAAGGAGAGCTCTTCCCCATGGTGGCCCGCCGTGGAGGGGTGTGTGCGATAACAAGTATGCCAGCTGGACTTATGCAATGCCAAGTAGTATTTACTTAACATTCAATCAATATGGAACGAGTCCGACAAGAGCGTCCTCGTTCAAGATTAGTATATAATCTCATCAATAAACAATCAAGATTGAGCTTGACAAGAGCGAACTCAATATATCAATTATCAAGTATGCATTTATTATGTCATAAAGATACAAGCATGACAATCAATTCATTTCAATAGTCTAGAATTAGTTTTCTAGTTTGAACGCATGTAATAACGTCGTAGGGATCGATCATTGAGCCGGTATTGTTCTATAGCTCACTAATGTCGACTCCGTTGAGTCATTTCTATAATTCAAACCAAATAGAGTTAAACACTATTTGCATTTCCAACTCTTTTCTAAGTCATCGCATTGATTAATCTAAGTCATTAATCCAATTTATAACCATAGCTAACAATAAACACAAGTTCCTAAATTATGGAACCCTAGATCACGTTTTTCCCCAAATAATGGTCGAAAGTCTATGACCCAAGAATAATAGTTATTTCTAATGTAGAGTAGAACACTTTTACTTCTAGGCTTAGTGTCCAAATCACGACATTTACATTCATGGTCTATAATTCCCAGAAATTCATACTCTCTAAAATGTAACAATATCATGGTAGAACACAAGGAGAGCATGATTTAGACATGAGAGAAGGGAAGCAAGAAGGGGTAGCATGTTATCTCTAACATGGACCTAAGGGAAATTGATAGCTTACCTCAAGCCAAGCAAAGACGAAGCAAGAAAAACTAATCGGTAGCAATCGTTCTACCCGACGGCGGCTTCGTAGCGGCTGTCTCGGAATCGCAAGCGGGTCTCGAATCTCTTGGAAGCCAAACCCTCACGCACTAATCTCACCGAGACTCTCACGCACGAACTCTCTCCAGACCAGAGAAGAAGAAGAGAAGAAATAGATCGTAACATGAAGTCTTCGGCTGATGTAAAGAAATCAGCCCGATTAAGGCGTGAGTGGAATACACGTGTCACTTGATGAATGGTAGAATTAGGTTTAGCAATCTTAATTAGGCTTAGATTAGGCTAATAAGACTCTAATACAAGTGGTTAAAGTCACTAATGATAGAGGTTTAGTAAGGGCAAGATCGTAAACATCCAATGTTGCAGAAAAATCCCGTTTTGCTGGAAATTTCTTTAGTTCGGTTGTGATGGCCGAACTTCCTTGAATATGTTCAGTTCTTGTGGCCGAACAATGCCCAAAATGTTCGGTTGGCATGGTGGAACGATTCCTCAGGCCATACGTTAGGTCAAACAGGTCCAGATTTGCACGTATAACGCATATAAGGCATATACAACTCAAAGAAGCATTAGAATGAGTATCAAGGGTCTTAAAAACAACGATAAAAGTCTCTCAAGGTCTTGGCTAAGTCCAAAAGATCAAAGCCCGAGCAAAAACAAGTCAATCTAGAGCATGCAAGGCAATAGGCGTTCGATACGACAATTACGGTTCGATCAAGGAATACAATCAAGTCAATCATGTTAGGGATACTACTAGCATGTCAAAAACATGTTCTAATCATGTTAAACAAGTATGGAAGACAAGTTATACAAGTAGGTTTCGGGTTCTCACATCCTCCCCCACTTAAAGGAATTTAGTCCCTAAATTCATACCAGAATCATCAAATATGAAAGGATATCTCTCTTTCATATCGAGCTCGGTTTCCCAAGTAGCTTCCTCAATGTCATGGTTCTTCCATAAGACTTTGACTAACGGGATCCGTTTCGTCCTCAAGATTTGCTCCTTAGTATCAAGAATCCTCACTGGTCTTTCATCATAAGAAAGATCAGGTTCGAATGTGATCTCATCGTAAACAAGGACATGCGATTCATCTTTCAAGTACTTGCGTAGCATCGAAACATGGAATACATCGTGAACATCCGATAACAAAGGTGGCAATGCTAACCGATACGCCAAAGATCCAATCCTTTCTAAGATCTCAAATGGTCCGATAAATCTAGGTGAAAGTTTGCCTTTCCTCCCAAATCGCTTAGTACCGCGTCGGGGCGATACTTTCAAGAATACATGATCACCAATCTGAAACTCTAAATCACGTCTCCGGTTGTCTGCATAGCTTTTCTGTCTACTCTGAGCTGCAAGCAATCTGTCTCTAATCAGTTTCACACTCTCAGCTGACTGTTGCACCATCTCTGAACCCCATAGCTTAGCTTCACCAACTTCATCCCAGCAAATCGGTGAACGACACTTACGCCCATATAAAGCTTCATATGGCGCCATTTCAATACTGTACTGGTAACTATTATTATAAGCAAATTGAGCTAATGGCAAATGAGAATCCCAACTACCTTTGAAATCCAAGGCACAAGCACGTAGCAAATCCTCTAGTACTTGGATCAATCTCTCAGATTGACCATCTGACTATGGGTGAAAAGCCGTACTGAAATTCAACTTCGTCCCCAAAGCCTCTTGTAAAGCATGCCAAAATCGAGAAGTAAATCTAGGATCTCTATCCGATACTATGCTAACCGGAACACCATGCAATCTCATGATATCCTGGACATACAACGCTGCCAACTGACTCAAACTATAAGTCAACACAATAGGAATAAAATGTGAAGATTTAGTCAATCTATCAACAACAACCCATACTGCATCAAAACCTCGACGAGTACGTGGCAATCCCGTCACGAAATCCATGGTGATATGCTCCCATTTCCACTCCGGTATCTCAAGTGGCTGTAATAAACCGGCAGGTCTCTGGTGTTCAGCTTTCACCTGTTGACATGTCAAGCATCTAGATACATACTCTGCGATCTCTCTCTTCATTCCATTCCACCAAAACTGTCTCTTCAAATCCCTATACATTTTAGTACTCCCTGGATGTATAGTGTACTTGGCCTTGTGAGCCTCGTCAAGAACCATACGCTTAACTCCATCGGTAGAAGGAACACAAACTCTACCTCGAAAGGTCAAAATCCCATCGGTGTTCATAGCGAACTCCGGTGTCTTACTATCACCCAGACCATCAATAATCTTCTTTAGTTCAGGATCAGTAGCCTGAGCTTCCTTAATCAACCCAAACAAAGCAGGCGTAGCACGCACACTAGCAAAGACAACACTACGCTCGCTCACAACTGGACTCCATTCGCGGACATCCTCGAGCATCTTCCACTCTTTCATCATCAAGCAAGACATATACACTTTTCTACTCAAGGCATCGGCAACAACATTAGCCTTCCCCGGATGATACAAGATAGTGCAGTCGTGATCTTTAAGCTTCTCCATCCATCGTCTCTGTCGCATGTTCAACTCCTTCTGCGAAAAGAGATACTTCAAACTCTTGTGATCAGTAAATATCTCAAACTTAGCTCCATAAAGATAATGCTTCCACTTGTGAAGTGCAAATATGATGGCGGCTAATTCGAGATCATGTGTCGGATAATTCTGCTCATGAGGTGATAGCTTCCTCGAAGCATAGGCAATAACTCTCCCATTCTGCATAAGCACGCAACCCAAGCCTTCCAATGAAGCGTCGCTATAAATAACAAAGTTCTCCGAACCATTAGGCAATGCTAAGATAGGAGCTGTAGTCAACCTTCTCTTTAATTCCTGAAAACTGGCCTCGCACTTATCACTCCATATAAAAGAAGAATTCTTCTGTGTCAGTTTAGTCATCGGAGTAGCGATCTTCGAAAACCCCTCGATAAACCTACGGTAATAACCTACCAAGCCCAAGAAACTACGGACTTCGGTCACCGTACTAGGCGTCTTCCACTTAGTAATCGCCTCAACCTTAGATGGATCCACAGCTATACCTTCACTAGACACCACGTGTCCTAGAAAAGCAACATGTTCCAACCAGAAAGCACACTTACTGAACTTCGCGTAAAGCTTCTTCTCACGCAAGATCGAAAGGACCTCTCTCAAGTGAATCTCATGCTCCTCTCGTGACTTCGAGTACACGAGGATATCATCAATAAACACGACCACGAAGCAATCAAGATATTCATGAAACACCCTATTCATTAAATCCATAAAAACTGCAGGTGCATTCGTCAAACCAAAAGGCATAACCACGAACTCATAATGGCCATAACGTGTACGAAAGGCTGTCTTAGGAACATCCTCCTCTCGAACTCTCAACTGATAATAGCCACTCCTCAAGTCAAACTTGGAATAAACAACTGAGCCTCGAAGTTGATCAAAGAGATCATCAATGTGTGGCAAGGGATATCGATTCTTGATAGTAACTTTGGTTCAATGTCGATAGTCTATGCAAAGTCGTAAACTACCATCCTTCTTTCTCTCACGAATAACAGGTGCACCCCGGTGACACACTCGGTTTAATGAACTCTCTATCTAGAAGTTCTTGCAACTGCTCTTTCAATTCTCTCAACTCCGCTGGAGCCATTCTGTAAGGCGCTCTAGATATAGGCGAAGTCCCTGGCAAAAGCTCAATGCAAAACTCTAACTCTCGGTCGGGAGGCAATGCATAATCGGTAGAAAAGACATCTGGAAATTCACTAACTACCGGAACATCTTCTAGTTTAGCAGTCGAGACACTAGTATCAAGCACACAAGCTAAATACCCCGTACAACCCCGAGATAAGAGTTGTCTAGCACGTAAGCGAAATAACATGTATACCTTTCATAGCATGATCACCCATAAACACGAACTCTGGAATACCAGGCATGGCAAAGGTGATCTCTTACGGACGGCAATCTACTAAAGCATGATTCACACAAAGCCAGTCCATACCAAGAATCACATCAAAGTCTCGAATAGGCAATACTACCAAATCAGCATGCAAGACTCGATCATTAACAAGCACGTCACAATCTCTATAAACCTCAGACGCCAATAAGCATTCACCCAACGGTGTAGACACCTCAAGCACGTAAGGCAACTGAGTAGGCAATACACATAAATGCTCTATGAAATGCGATGCGACATAAGAATGAGTAGAACCGGGATCAATAAGAACTCGAGCTCTATGACCGAAGGCAGAGAATACCTCCGATCACATGTGTAGACTCGGGAACACCTTGCTGATCAAGTGCAAAAACACGAGCCTGCGCCTTGGGACGCCCATCACTATCCCTCTTGGATCCGGATTGCTGCACAGAACCTACGGACTGAGTCACCCTGGTCTTAGGACAGCCTCTGAGCTTATGACTAGAGTCCCCACAACCAAGACAGGTGCCAAGCCTATACCTGCACTGCTCGCTCGAATGCCCAATCTTATGGCAATGAGAACAAGTCAAAGGTCCACTACTCTGAGTCGGCTGCTCCTGAGGAGTAAAAGCACCACTACCACGACTCTCGTGTCGTCTAAAGCGTCCACAGGCGTCGTCTATTCGATAATGAAAGCGGCGATTGCCACGATGGCGGATCGATTTGACCTCTCCACGAATCTTTGTGAGGTCACTGCGAAGGCTAGCTGGCGAGAAGACTTACATGCGTGCTCCTCAATGTCTCGCTCTATCTCATAAGCACGATCTCTGCGCTCTGATAATCCTCCAAGCGAAGAGATAACAATTGTCTCCTAAACTCGGTCTTGACCCCTTCACAAACTTATGAGTCATGTGTCTCTCATCTGGCACCAGATGTGCACAATAACGGGATAATTCAGTGAACTTAGCGAGAATCTTGAGCTACGAGACATGGTTCCTGCTCCAAATCACGGAACTCTTTCTCTCGTCGTCGTCTAACCACAACAGGAACGTAAGAAGCCCTAAACTCCATCTCAAAGTTAGGCCATACTTGAGCCACTCGGTTCAACTCCCAACTATCACGTAGAACCTCCCACCAATGATTGGCGGCTCCTCTCAGCTTATACACGGCTAACACAACCTTCTCCTCATCCGTACAGTCCAGAACTGCAAAGATCTTCTTCACGTCCTCTAGCCATAACTCGGCCATACTAGCATCCGATTCTCCTTCAAATGATGGAGGCTTCATTTTCAAGAACCTCTCCAAGATAGTATTATTTCGCACTCTTGCTTCAGGTATAACTTCATTCCTTGGTGGCGATACTCTCGCATTCGGTTCTGGCGGTGGCGGTGGAGGTACATTCTGACCTTGACCTATCTGAGCCATTTCGGTCATAAACTCTGTCATGCGGCGATACAAATCGCCATCTGAGCATTCATGCCTACTTGGATTCGGTGGTGGAGGTGGCAACTCCGCCTCGAGGTTCATCGGGGAACTCTCACAGGTGCGCCTCTACCTCGGCCTACACGATGCGCTCTAGGATTCACCATCAAGCACCTATAAGAATTCACTCGGCGTTAGAACATCACACAAGAAATAACCCACCTAGGCCATGGAACCTATCGACCAATAGCTAATAACAAAAGCTATAAGAGAGCTCGATACCAAGCTGTGGCGACCCGACCGGACAGAGATGGGACGCGGGACCGGCGCGCCAAACAAGACAAGACAAGAAAGGAAGAACATGCAAGGACTCAAATATTATTTTAAAAGCGGCGTGGCCAACATTTCGATCGCAACAAGAGAACTCGACACAAAGGTCGGTATTTTCAAAATCATTTCACGATAAAGCAGTTAAGCAATAAATCCAAGTCTTCGGCGACACTACAGCCGGAACCCAAGCTAAGCAATAAATATGACAAGGAAATAAATAAGAGCTAATGGGATGCTCAGCGGAAGTCTATACGTAGTGAACGCTAACAAGATATACAAGGCACGGCTAACGGCTAACATAATTGCCGGCATCAAGAGAAGTATAAGTACTACAAGAGTTAATACTACAAGTAGCTAACAGGATACAGTACAAGATCTATACAATCCCAAGCATAGTCTAGTTGACTAGCTTTAACCCATCGTCCTTGCAAAATACAAAAGAAGAAGAGGACTTCTAAAACCACCTCTTCAACGCAAAAGCGATCAAAAGAACTAAAGTATACGAGCTTGCGAGCCTCAAGGAAGGTCTGTCTGCTAGGATCTAAAAAAGAGGAAGCGGGTAAGTCATAATGACTCGTAAGCTATCAATCATGCATGACATGGCATTATGCAACACGTTAGGCAAGACAATATTACAATCATGTAGATCAAGTATTTAAGATGCACATTATTGCACATAGTTCACATAATATGAGGATATAGAGCTGGGCCGCTTCGTAGACCTGCAAAACAGACACTTTCGATAGCGTGCGATAATCGATGGTTGTGATAATACATCGATCTCCGAGAGATGCTCGGGAAAACAATAGTCATTCTCAATGGTCGCGTATTGGATGGCCAAGGAGAGCTCTTCCCCACGGTGGCCGGTGGAGGGTGTGTGCGATAACAAGTATGCCGGTGGACTTATGCAATGCCAAGTAGTATTTACTCAACAATCAATCAAGTATGGAGCGAGTCCGACAAGGCGTCCTCGTTCAAGATTAGTATATAATCTCATCAATAAACAATCAAGATTGAGCTCGACAAGAGCGAACTCAATATATCAATTATCAAGTATGCATTTATTATGTCATAAAGATACAAGCATGATAGTCAATCCATTTCAATAGTCTAGAATTAGTTTTCTAGTTTGAGCATGTAATAACGTCGTAGGGATTCGATCATTGAGCCGGTATTGTTCGATAGCTCACTAATGTCGACTCCGTTGAGTCATTCCTATAATTCAAACCAAATAGAGTTAAACACTATTTGCATTTCCAACTCTTTTCTAAGTTAACGCACCGATTAACCTAGGTCATTAATCCAATTTATAATCATAGCTAACAATAAACTCAAGTTCCTAAATTATGGAACCCTAGATCACGTTTTCCCAAATAATGGTCGAAAGTCTATGACCCAAGAATAATAGTTATTTCTAATGTAGAGTAGAACACTTTTACTTCTAGGCTTAGTGTCCAAATCAAACATTTACATTCATGGTCTATAATTCCCAGAAATTCATACTCTCTAAAATGTATCAATATCATGGTAGAAACAAGGAGAGCAATGATTTAGACATGAGAGAAGGGAAGCAAGAAGGGGTAGCATGTTATCTCTAACATGGACCTAAGGGAAATCGATAGCTTACCTCAAGCCAAGCAAAGCGAAGCAAGAAAAACTAATCGGTGACAATCGCTCTGCGGGCGGCGGCGGGTCTCGGAATCGCAAGCGGGTCTTCGAATCTCTTGGAAGCAAACCCTCACGCACTAATCTCACCGAGACTCTCACGCACGAACTCTCTCTGAGAGAAGAAGAGAAGAAATAGATCGTAACATGAAGTCTTCGATGTAGTGTAGATCGGCTTGATTAAGGCGTGAGTGGAATACACGTGTCACTTGATGAATGGTAGAAATAGGTTTAGCAATCTTAATTAGGCTTAGATTAGGCTAATAAGACTCTAATACAAGTGGTTAAAGTCACTAATGATAGAGGTTTAGTAAGGGTAAGATCGTAATCACCAAATGTTGCAAGAAAATCCCGTTTTCTTTGGAAATTTCTTCGGTTGTGGAGGCCGAACTTCCTTCATAATGTTCGGTTCTTGTGGCGAACAATGCCCAAAATGTTCGGTTGGCATGGTGGAGCGATTCCTCGGGCCATACGTTAGGTCAAAGCAGGTCCGGATTTGCACGTATACGCATATAAGGCATATACAACTCAAAGAAGCATTAGAATGAGTATCAAGGGTCCTTAAAACAATGATAAAAGTCTCTCAAGGTCTTGGCTAAGTCCAAAAGATCAAAGCCCGAGCAAGAACAAGTCAATCTAGAGCATGCAAGGCAATAGGCGTTCGATACGACAATTACGGTTCGATCAAGGAATGCAATCAAGTCAATCATGTTAGGGATACTACTAGCATGTTAAAAACATGTTCTAATCATGTTAAACAAGTATGGAAGACAAGTTATACAAGTAGGTTTCGGGTTCTCACATCCTCCCCCACTTAAAGGAATTTAGTCCCTAAATTCATACCAGAATCATTAAATATGAAAGGATATCTTTCTCTTTCATATCGAGCTCGGTTTCCCAGTAGCTTCCTCAATGTCATGGTTCTTCCATAAGACTTTGACTAACGGAATCCGTTTCGTCTCAAGATTTGCTCCTTAGTATCAAGAATCCTCACTGGTCTTTCATCATAAGAAAGATCAGGTTCGAATGTGATCTCATCGTAAACAAGGACATGCGATTCATCTTTCAAGTACTTGCGTAGCATCGAGACATGGAATACATCGTGAACATCCGATAACAAAGGTGGCAATGCTAACCGATACGCCAAAGATCCAATCCTTTCTAAGATCTCAAATGGTCCAATAAATCTAGGTGAAAGTTTGCCTTTCTTCCCAAATCGCTTAGTACCGCGTCGGGGCGATACTTTCAAGAATACATGATCACCAACCTGAAACTCTAAGTCACGTCTCCGGTTGTCTGCGTAGCTTTTAGTCGTACTACTACGTAAGCAATGCTGTCTCTAATCGGTTTCACACTCTCGGTATTTGTTGCACCATCTCGAACCCCATAAGCTTAGCTTCACCAACTTCATCCCAGCAAATCGGTGAACGACATTTACGCCCATATAAAGCTTCATATGGCGCCATTTCAATACTGGATTGGTAACTGTTATTATAAGCAAATTCATCTAATGGCAAATGAGAATCCCAACTACCTTTGAAATCCATGGCACAAGCACGTAGCAAATCCTCTAGTACTTGGATCAATCTCTCAGACTGACCATCCGACTGTGGGTGAAAAGCCGTACTGAAATTCAACTTCGTCCCCAAAGCCTCTTGTAAAGCATGCCAAAATCGAAGTAAACACAGGATCTCTATCCGATACAATGCTATTTAGGAACACCATGTAATCTCACGATATCTGGACATACAATCTTTTTGCCGACTCAAACTATAAGTCATCGCAATAGGAATAAAATGTGATGATTTAGTCAATCTATCACAACAACCCATCTTGCATCAAAACCTCGGCGAGTGCGTGGCAATCCGTCACGAAATCCATGGTGATATGCTCCCATTTCCACTCCGGTATCTCAAGTGGTTGTAATAAACCCGGTCTCACGGTGTTCAGCTTTCACTGTTGACATGTCAAGCATCTAGATACATACTCTGCGATCTCTCTCTTCATTCCATTCCACCAAAACTGTCTCTTCAAATCCCTATACATTTTAGTACTCCCTGGATGTATAGTGTACTTGGCCTTGTGAGCCTCGTCAAGAACCATACGCTTAACTCCATCGGTGCGGGAACACAAACTCTGTCCTCGAAGAAAATCCCATCGGTGTTCATAGCAAACTCCGGTGTCTTACTATCACGAAACCATCAATAATCTTCTTTAGTTCGGGATCATTACATTGCTTTGAGCTTCCTTAATCAACCCAAACAAAGCGGGCGTATGCGAACACTAGCAAAGACAACACTATGCTCGCTTGGCGGACTCCATTCGCGGACATCCTCGAGCATCTTCCACTCTTTCATCATCAAGCAAGACATATACACTTTTCTACTCAAGGCATCGGCAACAACATTAGCCTTCCCCGGATGATACAAGATAGTGCAGTCGTGATCTTTAAGCTTCTCCATCCATCATCTCTGTCGCATGTTCAACTCCTTCTGCGAAAAGAGATACTTCAAACTCTTGTGATCAGTAAATATCTCAAACTTAGCTCCATAAAGATAATGCTTCCACTTGTGAAGTGCAAATATGATGGCGGCTAATTCGAGATCATGTGTCGGATAATTACGCTCATGAGGTGATAGCTTCCTCGAGCATAGGCAATAACTCTCCCATTATGCATAAGCACGCAACCCGAAGCCTTCAATGAAGCATCGCTATAAATAATAAAGTTCTCCGAACCATTAGGCAATGCTAAGATAGGAGTAGTCAACCTTCTCTTTAATTCACAAAACGGCCTCGCGCTTATCACTCCATATAAAGAAGAATTCTTACGTGTCGGTTTAGTCATCGGAGTAGCGATCTTGAAAACCCCTCGATAAACCTACGATCC
>CM028377.1:43144463-43177126 GCA_013146195.2 Codonopsis lanceolata
TTATTAGTATATTACAAAGTCACACCCTCGCGATTAATCTTTTGATCACACCCTTTATAAACATCAATCCCTCAACTTTCACTTGAATCAATGTATCCTTTAACGACAATATTTTTGTAAATCACACATTCTATTTAGGTACCGGCTATTTCAATTGACGAAATCGATATATCGACACCATGCCATAGGCACGAACATAAAAGTTAGTTAGTATTTAAAAGCGAGGGAATACAATTTGTACCTTTCTATCATAATATCGAGTAAATCTTCTTTAAGATCGTCTCACAATTTTATTTCCTAAGATGGAGTCCCTAAAGATTTCAGACAAATAAGGAAAAGTTAACATAATTTTTAAAAAATAAACAAAATTAAAAAATACAAATATTTAAAATTACAAAAATTAATTACAAAACTTAGGAATTTTTTAAAAACTAAATATAGATGGACAAAAATTAAATTGAGATTTTTGATTATTATAACAATTAATTAAGAAACTACAAACTAAATAATTGTAAAACAATAAATTTAGGTTGCGAAGTAAAATAATAAATGTCTAGTAAAACATAAGATTGAGTAAACCAATAAATATCTAGTAAAACGTAAAATAGTAATGACCCTAAATGTTATGCATAAAAAGTCTCATTACCACAATACTTAGAATGTCTGATTACCAATAGTAAATCTTAGTTAGGGCATATGATTTAGTTACAGCCATAAAATCTCAATAAAATATTAACTGCTGCTAGAATTAATTGTTGTCCACAAGTTTGTGGAAATTGTGATTAAATCCTGGCCAGTAGTTATCTTTGATAAAAATAAATTTTGGCCTGTAGTTAATTGGAAATTAAGATTTAATCATGGTCAATAGTAATGTTTGATAAAAATGAATCTTGACCATAATTAATTTTTTCAAAAGACCGAGCTAAATTATAAGTGTAAGTCTCAGAAGTTAATCGTTTACTGGATCTCAGAAGAAGAATATCCACTCTCTAATAACTCAATCCACCAAGACACAAGAAATCGATAAAAATGATTCATCTTATAAAAAAATATCCATAACACCCGACTTACTCATGGTTTTATCAAATTATAATATAGATATAAAGATTACGCCTTAAAAGAGTAAAATTTACTAATACTGTAGTATAACGAGCTTTTCCGTAACCATAGTACTATTTGGTAAACATTTAGACAACGCCCACGAATTAAGCTTTACACAGTTGTGGGTGGCCCTCCTTATTACAAGCCAAATTCTTCCTTATTTTAAGAAACTATAATAATGGTCTGGCTTTAGTAAAACTAGTTTTATATCCGTGCGTTTAATGTGCAGATATATATATATTTTTTAATTAAATTATATTTAGTTAAATTATAATCAAGTAAAATGAAGACAAAAAACAAAACTTACAAAAAGAGATTATTTCAATGTATAACCAAATATCATTTGAATCATTTGATTAAAAATTATTATGAAAATAAAGAAATATATGTGTCAATTGATTAACAATAATAAAATAAATAAATTGGAATAACTACAGTTTATGAAAATTAAATAAATAATTAAAATGAAAATACAAAAAAATGTGTATCGCAGTGTATCGATTTTCAGTAGCGATACGTCGATTTGGATTCGCGATGCATTAATTTAGAATCACGATGCATCGCTATGAATTGGAAATAGACCAGTTTGAACGCAAGACATCGATTTAAAATCGCAATGCACTGTTATGAAATGAGAATGACAATTATACAATTTTGAATTATGCATGACAATGTATGAACTGATGCTTATCGCAAGTGTGTCCGATTCATTAAAGGTATACTCGTCCTTTCACATCAAAAATGTTTTTTTCCGGTTAAAAAAGCATAGTGGACAACGGTTGAAAATCTGTCAAAAGAGACCGACCCAATTTTCACCATATTCTATTCATTCAAACCTTTAAAAGATTAAAAATATAAATGAGTCTGACGTGTTCATAACCCGACACATATTAATTGAATGACAAAACTTACTCTAAACAAATTTAATTGACGATGAGCTATTGAAAATTGACTCAAATAATTCTATTTGTACTGATTTAATCCCGTTTATGACTCATTTCAATATCAATAATCAATAACAATTAAAAAGACAATTTTAATCTCTTGGCTTTGTTATTCCGCCCCACTCACGGATAATAAAATGATAGGAGAAAAAACAAACTATTAACCCAACTTATGGAACCAACTCTCATTTTAGTTTTTTTTTTCACTCCCTTTAATTGGGTACTCTGCAATTTGATGTAAATCTCACTACTTTTCGAACACAACGACAAATCAATTCGTTCGTGATTAAATGGTCGGTTCATTTTTTTTCTTTAAAAGAGAGGTAACTTTGCATTGCCGAAACATTTCCTCTTTGTTAGAGGAAAAATCATGTTGCAATATTGTTTGTTTCGTTTTGTTATTTACCATTATTTGGTTCTTGTTACTTGAAATATTTGTTAAATTTTATTTATTTCAAATCAATATATTTTTTAGACCTGTCAGTCATTTATAATTAAATATGTATATTCGTGTTTTAGATGAACTTTTGATGTTTTTAAATTTTGAATATGATGGAATGGACAACAAAATTTCAAATCTATATATTTTTGTTAAATATATTTAATATTAATAATGAGTATTTGTAATTTTGCTCATAATATTTCTTTTAAGAACTTTGATCCGATGAAATAGAAAAAATAATATTCATATATTTTATTTAGTTATAATGAGTTGTGTGTTTTTGTGATTTCGTTGAAAATATTTGTTTTAATAACTTTCAATCTGGTGATGAGTTGGAATGAGTTGTGAGTATTTGTGATTCACTTCAGTGAAATTTCTTGCGCAAGGTCATCCATGATTTTTCTGAAGTTTATTTGATAACAATGAAAAACTAATGGTTGTAAATGTTATGTTTGGATAACAAAACAATGAATATAGTGGTTCTAGTTTCTAGGCTCTAGTTTCAATGAGTTATAAGTATTTGAATTTGTATTATTTAATTATATGATTCATTAAATATTTGTTATAAATATGGGTTATTATTTTAGAAATGTAAATTTTGACAAAAAAATTAATATTTTTAGACTACTTAGGCTTTATATATAGATATATATAGATTCGTGTTACCAACCACTCTCTAATTTGAAAAATTGACAAACGGCCTACCTAGCTAGTTTGCCTAACCACTTTTGTTATTATTATGATTAAATACTTGAGTTTGACCAAAATGTGAAAATTAAAACCTAGGTCAAAATTGAATAACCTATTGTAATAGATTATGTGATTCTCCCCTAGAAATCCTTCATCTTCTACTTGCGGTGTAGTTTATTTTTACGAGGTGAAGTAGCGGTAGAATTGTTAGGTTAGAGCTTTACAAAATGTAAAGTTTTGAGTTCGATTTCTTCCGAAACTATCTTTGGACCAAATAGATCAATATTTAGGACTTGAGTCTCGTTTTGGCATTTCTTCGGATCAAACAATGATACTGTAATAAAAAAAAGACATTCCTTTTATTCAAGATAAAAAATATATTATTTTGTTTTGAGATGTTTTATTTAAATAATTAATTTTAATAAATTAAGACATAAAATATCATTTTATTACTAATAGATTACTAAAAATAAAATTAATTTAAAAAAATTGAATTTTAAACAAAAACTATTTATTCGGAAACGGATGGATTAATATAAATAAACCAATATATTTCCCGGCAACCTTGTATTATCATCGAATATACGAACTCATCCCGACGCTAGATTAAGTGATGGAATAATTTGGTCGTCCGTTGCGCAAGAAAAATGATGATACACGTGAGGACAGTTAATCAAAGAGAGGGGGAGTCGGATGTTCTAAATTTACTTTTGCTTTGGATGGGACCCGCCGTCCCTTTGTGGAATGTCAAGCAAAAGTAAAACATAAATATTCAAAAGCCAAAACAGTAGAATGGAAGGTTGGAGTTTGGAGGAAGTGTTAATTAATAATAACAATAATATCTTGATAAATATAATTAAAAAGGAAATATTTCATTTAAATAGTTAATTTTCAAAAATTAATTTGTTATTAAAAAGGTGGTCCACACGAGTTCAGATGTCCTGCACCATTTGTGTGTACTATCAATAATAATGTAATAATTAAGATACAATAGTGGAGATAATAAGCGATATATCAGTAGTATACACAAGTAGTACAAAAGATCTAGACTCATTGCCAACGAATCCAGATGTCCTGTATCACTTGTATATACCACTGATATACCATTTTTTATTTATAATTATTGAGATATAATGGTGGAAATTGACAATTAGAACACAACAATTGGAATAAAATAAATAAGAATGTTAAGATAAATTTTTAAATTAGAAAACTAAGAATTGTTTCGAATGAATAGCAGGTCCCAACTCCCAATCAAGAAAGAGGTTGATTGGAGATAAGGGGTTAGGCAAAATGATTCATGACTTGACAGCAATAGAGAGCCTTTCCTTTGTTTGTGTCTTAAAGAGTTCCTTTCAAATAGTACATCCCATTAGGCATTAGGCATTAGGCATTTAGAGCATCACCAATGTACCACTGCAAATTACAAGTCATTATCATTTCTTTCCATAATTTCAGGCCCTTTCTTCTTTGTTGTTTTCCCCTCAGGCCTCCACTTTTTATACAAGGGAAAAGACATGTGTAGTCAAATGTCACAGTTGAAATAATTCACAAGAGCTTTAGTGCTTTCTTAAAGTAACTTAGTGCCGCGTCTAGACTCTAGACAAAAGTTTGTGATTGTCCCATTACCTCTAAATTCAACTAATATGCCCATTTTCACACTATTCTTCTACACTTTTAGTCTTTGCCTGGTAGTTGAATAGCTCTAAATTCAATTAATTACCCCCTTTTTTTTTTTTTTTTTGGACCATAGTACAAATTAGGGATAACCAATTTAACCACCAAATTTTTAATTTTTAATTTCTAAAATGTGACCAACATATTTATGATTTGAGTAAAATGTGACCAATAACATCTAAAGCTGTAATGGAGCTGTTGATTTAAACCATGGGTTTCATCACATTTTACCCAAATTATAAGTAAACTAGTGTTTGTACCCGTGCATAAAACACACGACATACATGTTTTTTAACTAAATTATACATATAAAATTAAAAAAATAAATTAGGGGACACTGCTTAACTAAAAATATATAAAAATAAGATTAGTCATTATAGAATTTGAAAATTAATCATTTTCTACAACATAATTTTATATATGATTATTCAATTGAAAAAAAAAACACCAAAATGATCATTTAGTCACAATATGATTTTGACATGTATCAAACAATTCAAACTTTAACATTACTACATCCATCTCAAAAGAAAGGATGACGATAATTTAAAAATAGATGGAGATTTCATTTCAATAATTTTTGGATGGACACAAAGGGAATGCTGAATAATAATTTTGGGTCGGAAGAAGTATATATTTACTGATTAAATATCATCTAATACAAAAATGTAATAATATGTACAATTGGTCAAATAAAAAAGTCATTAAATATCATGTTAATTACGTGCTTCCTCTGTTCCGGATAAAAAATCTTTGTTTGAAAGTCATACTTTTGAAAAAAAAAATACTTTTAGTAGTCCATTAGTAATAAAATGAATAATTGCAAGTCGGTTCTTTATTTGAAAATTATAACCTCTCTGGTACACTATTTTTTATCCAACCGCATAAGTCTTTTTTTTCTTCCTAAAATACCCCTCCTTCTCCTGTTGATGGATATCAATCACTGGAGTTAACACGAATTCAAAGAAAATAGGTCTAAAAATATAGGACTTAACATTTTAATTAGTTCCGTTTCAATTTTTTTCATTGATCTGGATAATTTGAGCTTGTCAATTTTAGAGTTGGAATTTTCCTAAATTATATATTGAAAAATTATTTCGATTTGTTAATTTATTTTTACATCCTCTAATTTTTCAGATCTACTTACTTAAAGCACAGATGTAGATCCGAAATTTTTAGATATATAATCTATGAGAAGTACATAATTTTATTTTTAAGAAAATAAAATTATAAATATAGATCCTAACTTTCTAGATCGATTTAATTTATTTTTTTAAAGATCTGGGTAAACGCCAAGTCAATGTATTTTAACATCGAAGGAAGAATTTTTTTTGAAGTAAAATGCAAAAACTAAACCATATATATTGGGCAAGTGAATACAATATATATTTCTCATGTACAATATGACTTTTGAAATTTGAATGATGCTCACAAGCATGATTGATACAAGTATCAAAGAATGTAAAATGTTATTTTATATGGATTAGTGTGAAGTGTAATGATACATTAATTTTTTTTTTTCCAAATAGCATGCAAAGTTGTACCTATATTAATAAATGGAGAGTATTCTATTTTTAGAAAGAAAGTTTTGGTAGAATATTTCCTTTTATAGATGCATCTGCCCTATATATATATATACATATATATATATACACACACACATATATATATATATATACACACACACACACACACACACACATATATATATATATATATATATATATATATATATATATATATATATATATACATATACATATACATATATATATACATATACATATACATATAGGTCACATTTTGGATGGCCAAAAAAGTTATTAACCATATTAATTACATTCTAGGTAAATTTTTATACCTTAAATTTCAGTTGTTTAACGAATTACTAATTAACAAAGTCTAATGACAAAACGAACTAACAAGGGTCATTTTCCACTCCAACTCAAGCTGAGAAAGACAATAAGATGTTAGTTTCCTGTGTAAAAACTTAAATGGAGACCGGAGAGTCTGGCTGTAACAATTGAACTTCTAATAGCAAAACTACTGATCACGTTAATGTTGTGGTGACCTTGTTTTTTTATTCATGTAGTCGATGACGCCAGTAAGCTGGATGGTGATGTGGATACGAATGCACTCTATCTTGCAAAGATGAACATTGCCGGTAAGGAGTTGGGGTAGCCCGACTCAAAACCCTCTAACATAAGGATGAGATTACATGTGGTATGAATTGTCGTAAATGCATTATATTAGGGAGCTCTTTTATGGTCTTTCCACCTGAATTAATGTTGGTTCGTTCTTTGTGGATATCTGATTTGACTTTTTTAATAAATGTAGGGAATGTTTCATATTTATACCTGAATGAACTATGATGTGGTGTTTTTCTATTCGTGAGAGTGATGCGGCCCCTCATCAAGGCTCTGATGCCCCGTCAGATAAAAGGAGCGGTTGGACTGTACACTTATCGGGGGAGTGGTTGGTTGTGTGTAGTATTTCTGGCGTATGTCAGCTGTCGTACCCTGATTGCCTCGTCCCCTCTTTGGTCGACTGTTGACGAGGCCGAGCTGGCCTTGTTGTTGCCGAGGCCAAACTATACTAGCCTTGTGCTTAAGTGGGGGAACAGCTGAATGTATCAATCTGTTTTTAAACAACCATTGCTATGTCGATGTAAGCCCCCCTCGGTATATCCGAATTTCTTGTCATCCAACTCATTAATGGTGGGACCCAAATGGTCCCCTCCGAGGCTAACTTATGTCGAGCTCCTTCAACAGCCCCCTACTTCTCGGGGTGATTGCCAGTTTTTAGACCGAAAAGTAAATCGAGCAGGCGTTGAGGCTCGTCTCTCGTCATCTTATCTCGACACAAACGACGACTTTGAATCAATTTACGTGGGAGATGAAGTGGCGAATGGTTCTGGGAAATCATCCGGGTATAATTGTTTTTCTCTCGAATGCAGTCAGAGCATTAATTTTTGGTTTATCCTTTCAAAATTTGAAATTACTGTTTGTGCCGCCTTTTTGGAGGAATGAAAAGATTGAACGGAAAACGAAGGGATACCTTTTGTCCTTTTGTAGGCAAATTCATCTTTTGGAGAGCTTGGAGAGGTACTGAAGTTAAGGTGACTGAGACGCTTGTGCCAAAGCCAACTGTTGTCGCGAATGTTGTTAGCCCCACGCGCCCTTGGATAGGGGTGCGCGGCGTGCGGTGCGGACACCACACTTTCCATTTCACTCTCCCTTGTTTAGGGGATGACGAAATTAAAAATGCGAAAAAAGTGCTGTCAAGAAGCGCGCTGAATATGCCTTGGTCACTTCAGTGATTTTTAGTCCGTTATGGGAGCAATGAGTTTTCTGTATCAGGTTATCCCTTTTTTAGGGGATAACAGGATGCATGAAAGCATCACCCTTTCATTCGCATCTTCCCTTGTGTAGGGGAAAATGGAAAGTGCAAGAAAGGATGTTGCGAGCCCCACTATGGACTTTATAAAAATTGCCTTAAGGCCTATTTCGGATCACTATGAGTGCTTTGAGTTTTCTGTATCAAGTTATCCCTTTTTTAGGGGATACCAGGATATAGGAATACATTACCCTTTCATTCTCATTCTCCCTTGTGTAGGGAAAAACGGAAAAGTGCAAGAAAGGATGTTGCGATGCTCCACTGTGATCCAAAACGTTTTGACAGAGTCACCATCTTTATTTTAAGGAAAAAATAAAGAAAAAAATAAAAATAAAACCAGAGAATGAAAAAAAAACGGGTTCGGAGACTAAGTTACGAGTTGGAAAGGTGCTAGACACCCAACTCGCTCTTTCGGTCTTAAAAACAATTTTTTGGCTAAAGTATGCTTTTATTATATTTATTTAGCAAATAAATAAAGCATTAAAAGAAAGAAAAGAAAACAAATACATCCAATGTCTACATTATTTACGGACTTCCAGCCACTTCCTTCCAATAATTTACAAATACACTTAAAAAATATCTGACCATAATAATGGCTATTTTTAATGCTATTTTCTAAATAAATCCTGGCAGCACAACAACTTATATTTTAACATTGGGGCGAATGGAAAATAGTTTTTTTTTTTATAAAATAACGCCCTTAAAGACTCACCTTTTAGAGCGTGGTGTGCTCGCTCTGTCCTTCTCGAGAGAGGGAGTCTTTGTTGCTTTGCTGCTGCTGCGGTTCGGGCAGGGTGACTGCTTCCGAAGGTTGCTTCTGGGCACCGTCAAACGGGCGGAGCAACTGCTTGCGTTTTTGCTGCTGCGTGCTTGTTGCTGGCGGAAATCGGGCAGAACAACTGCTTGTTTCTAGCGGATTTGACCTTTTTACTCGGGCAGAGCAACTGCTCTTTTCGAGATTTTTGGACCGGGGAAATAGGGTGGATACCTAGTTGGGGGACTAAGGCTCACTTTGACGAGTTGGTTTTGTGTTTGGAGGAGTTTTGGTAGAGCTTCGAGGCTTTATAGGAGAGGGCACTCATTATCTCACGATCGCTCACTATTCTCACAGCGTAACAACAACGCTGAAAGCTTTGGACATTTTTCATTGTGCTGAAAGCGAACCCTGGAGCCTCTATTTATAGGCTGAGAGAGGGACTCTGCGGGAATTACTTTTTCTTCCTTCGTGCTGCTTTTGCTTGTACCACGTGCTGAATAATTTGCACAATGCGTTAAGTTTGGGCACATTGTAGGTCAACTGTAGTACTTTGGGCGCCACTGTAGCAACTTTTGGGCGCCGCGCCAGCCCTCCAATCTTCAGCCATTTTTGACACTTTTAGCCCCTACATTTTACTGTTTTGCGCATCCTGCTTTATCTTTTGCATTTTTATACTCTGTAACTTGACATTTGTTAAGTTTTAACAGGTCTTGATATCGCATGTCAAGGTTACATACCAAGGGTACGAAATTGGGGTATCTACAGAGTCCCTCAACAATGGAGTCTACGGGTAACCCAAAGCTTATTGAGTAGACGAACATCGTTGATAAGAAATAAACTCTCCAATTTCGTGCAATTATAATGAGGGGGGGGGGGGGAATGCAACAGGTAGCAGTTATAATGCAACAGTTTATAATGCTAACCAAAACTCACATATCCTAGACATATTTAGTCGGTTATAGCAGGTTATCGTAGTTTTTAAGCAGATATGCAAATTAACTGCTCTAATGGTCGGACCTACCGAAGTAGGCTGCCTACGTATCCCTTAATAAAGGGAATCAGACCAAATGTAGTTCGGCCTAAGCCGAAACAAGCATGCTGCGATGGTCGTGCCTTGATTGCCTTTAAGTTGATATGCAATAAAATGCTCTAATGGTCGGACCTACCGAAGCAGGCTGCCTACGTATCCCTATCAAAGGAATCAGACCAAACGTACCCACCAATGCAAACAAACAGCAGGGTGGAATAAATGGTGCGTTTCGCCCAGCATAGGCAAAACTGGTGGGACCTTTTCAAAACGCGCTTTCCCTAGCATAGGGAAAGTGATGCTGCTTTTCAAAACATATTTTCCCCAGCATGGGGAAAGCGATGCCACTTTTTAAAACGTGTTTTCCCCAGTATAGGGAAAGCGATGCTTTTCGCTTTAAAACGCGCTTCCCAAAGATAGGAAAGCGATGTCGCCAAAACGGGCTTTCCTCAAAGATAGGAAATCGATGCTGCTTTTAAAAACGAGATTTCAAAGATAGGAAAGCGATTGCTTTAAAGCGGGCTTTCCCCAAAGATAGGAAAACGATGCGCCAAAGCGGGCTTTCCCAAAGATAGGAAAGCGATGCCGCTTTAAAAATGGGTTTTCCCCAAAGATAAAGCGATGCCGCTTTTAAAAACAGCTTTCCTCAAAGATAGGAAAGCTATGCTATTTTTAAAAACGGGCTTTCCCCAACACAGGGGAAGCGATGCTGCTTTTTAAAATACGCTTTCCCCAGCATAGGGAAAGTGATACTGCTTTTTAAAATACGCTTTCCCCAGTATAGGGAAGATGATGGTGCTTTTTTAAAACGGACTTTCCCCAGCATAGGGAAGGCGATGATGCTTTTCAAAATGCGTTTTCCCCAGCATATGGAAAGTGATGCAAGCTTTGAAAATGGGCTTTCCCCAGCATAGGGAAAGCGATGCTGCTTTTTAAAATGAGTTTTCCCCAGCATATGGAAAGCGATGCAAGCTTTGAAAACGGGCTTTCCCCAGCATAGGGAAAGCGATGTTGCTTTTAAAATGAGCTTTCCCCAGCACAGGGAAGGCAATGGTGCTTTTTCAAAACACGCTTTCCCCAGCATAGGGAAGGCGATGATGCTTTCTAAAACGGACTTTCCCCAGCATAGGGAAGACGATGGTGCTTTTCAAAATGAGTTTTTCCCAGCATATGGAAAGCGATGCAAGCTTTGAAAACGAGCTTTCCCCAGCATAGGGAAGGCGATGGAGTTTTTTTTTAATGGGCTTTCCCCAGCATAGGAAAGACGATGATACCTTTTCAAAACACGCTTTCCCCAACATAAGGAAAGCGATTGAACCTTTTAAAACAGGCTTTCCCCAACATAGGGAAAACGATGGAACCTTTTAAAACATGCTTTCCCCAGCATAGGGAAAGCGATACTGCTTTTGAAAATGAGCTTTCCCCAGCATAGGGAAAGTGATGTTATTTTTAAAAAATGCGCTTATCCTAGAATATGAGAAGCGATGCTGCTTTTTTTTAATAAAAAAATGCGCTTAACCCAGAATAGGAAAAGCGATGCTGCTTTTTTTTTAAACGCGCTTAACCCAGAATAGGAGAAGCGATGTAGATTTTTTAAAAATTTGCTTATCCCAGCATAGGAGAAGCGATGCTAATTTTTTTTTAAATGTGCTTATCCCAGCATTGGAGAAGCGATGTAGATTTTTTTTTAAATGTGCTTATCCCAGCATAGGAGAAGCGATGCAGATTTTTTTAATAAATGTGCTTATCCCAGCATAGGAGAAGCGATGTATATTTTTTTTAAAAAATGTGCTTATCCCAGCATAAGAGAAGCGATGCAGATTGTTTTTTAAAATGTGCTTATCTTAATATAGGAGAAGCGATGCATATTTTTTTTAAATGTGCTTATCCCAGCATAGGAGAAGCGATTCGGATTGTTTTTTTTAAATGTGCTCATCCCAGCATAGGAGAAGCGATGCAGATGAAACGTTGTGGAAGAATGTTGTCGATGATCGACTTGTGTGGCTTTTGATGCTGCTGCTGAGGATCTTTGGGAAGAGGTCCTTCGCGAAATGCTGGAAGAACATTTATACCTTTTCTTTTTTTTTTTTTTCTAGGGCCGATGCGGCAGAAGACCTGATAAGATACAGTAAAAGGATGCAAACAAAAGATACAAGCATGCGAATGAAACTTTTTTTTCTTAAAAAAAAAGGACTTTTGAATGTGCATGTGTGTCATCCATTTCTTAAACATGTTAAGACAAGATAAGTCAAGGTGATGGAAATGTAATATAAGAGCTTGAGATGTGGCTTCTGGTTGGCTTTGAAGAGTTATGAGTATAGAAGCTAATTGTGATATTTGAAATGGAGGTGGGTGAAGTTTAGGGTTGCTTTTCAGTATTTTTACTAGTGCATCATTCAAAAAAGAAATTCAATCAGGATTTGTAAATCCTACTAATTGATGCCTCAGAGGGACCACTTTTTTTCTTTGTTTTTATTTTTATTTTTTTGATTTTTCTGTGCTCTAACTTTTGCCTAAGCCGCCCTTTCGGATTTTTAACCTAGCGAGCCTTTACCTCATAGGGAGTCAGTCTTTCAATGCATGCGAAGATAAGCCGCTTATTTTTGAGGGATCACGTCTTTGTAGCTTCTTCGTTTCTTCAGGCGAAGATGGAAATGACAACTATTTCTGGAGATGATGAACCTTTATATATCCAATGAGTTTGGCAGGAGAAGCCCGATGATGAATTTGATCAACCAAATTTTGTAAGATGGGACGGGCAAGTTTCTGAAGAGATTGAATGGACAGCCCCAGAAAGACTCGATTGGGAGATACGTTTTGTGGGAGACAGAAATGGGTATGCTCAGAGAAAGTGGGACGATTCTAATGGACAAAAAGAAGAGTCACAATCCAGAGTTTATCGCCAAGTATCATAAGATTTATGGACCCTACTGAACATTTATCTTTTGATGATTTTATATGTCTTTAGCAAGGAGTTCTGTCCTGGACCCTGATCACGTTATAGCCGATTGAAACAAAGCTATAGGTGGCAACTAGGTTGGGGTGTATTTGGGATGGATAAGCTTTAGGGTTGAGGATTTGATTGGCCTCTTACTCAAAGGGATTTTGGGTTGTGGATTTGGTTATTTCCGGAAAGGCAATCGCAAAGCGATCATTGGCTGGCCTTTTAAGCTGTGGGTTTGGATGAGAATTTGGTTTCTGGACCTGGTTGGGAGATCGGCTTTTGGATTTGGTTATGGGTTGTGGGGTTGTCCAAGAGTGATTGGTCTATTTCCCTTTCTTTTTTTTTTGTGAGAGAGAGATTTTGAGGAAGTTGCTCAGGAGAGGCTTCCTTTCTTTTCTTCTCCCTTTTTTTTCAATTTTCAGCCTTGCTCTTTCTTTCCTTATTTTGATTTTCGACCTTGCACCTTTTTTTCTCTTTCTTCTTTTTTTTTTGACCTCTCGGAGCAATTTGGGAGAGTGCTTGAAGAAATATCTGTCTTCTCTCTCTTGGGATAAAAAGGTGGTCACTCTTGATGGATATATATATAAAGGTGAAGCAGCCCCAGTTTTAGGAAGCTGGATCTTAGGAATGGTTAGGCTTTAGTATATAGTTTTTTAGGTATTTGGAAAGATTTTGGTGTGTGGTTGGAAGCCCCTAGTGTGTCATTTAATGGCTCGGTCGCAATGGGTCGAAGATGATCTTTTACCAAGACAGAAGGTTGCTTTATCAAACTAACATTTTTTTAATGGTTTGTGGGTCCATATTGCGAAATGATTCATTGTCAACCCATGTAGTTTTATCATGTTTTTACATGAGTCGACTCGTCATTTTTTTATAACAGATATTTCGGCGATAGATAGTGCTCAAAGATCAAGAAGAAGACTCGACAAGCTAAAATAGGAGAAGCAAAATTTTTACCAAACTCGAATATAGATAAATACCTTTGGAAACCATGTCTAGTGATTTGATCTACAATCAGGTTATGCTTGGTTTGAAGGAAGTTCTGTCCCAGTTCTCTCCTAAATCTAATGACTCGGCTAGGGGTACATTTTGTTTGAGAAACATGGGTTTGTCAGTTAGGAGGATAAATATGTTAAAAGGCTCTTGGATTCGATGGCAGCCTCCGGCCCCAAACTATGTAAAGCTTAACACAGACGGGTCTTCTAGAGAGAGTGTTGCGACTGGAGGGGGTGTTATTAGAGATTCTGATGGTTTCTTCCTATGTGGTTTTTCCCATTTTTATGGGCAAGGAACTCATACGTATGCGGAATTTTGGGCTCTTTGTGATGGTTTGACTTTATGTCGTGATAGGAATTATGAGAAGGTGGTAATTGAAGTGGATTCTTTGGTTGTCGCTTCAGCTATTAAGGGTAGGACAGGTTGTCCCTGGCTCTTTACTTATGATCTTCGTCGGTGCCTTAATCTTTTGGGCAATTATGAGATTCATCACATTTATCGGAAGAAATGCGCGCATGACAGTTAGCGCACTGCTCATGCCTCTAGGATTGATCAGTTATTTTCGTCGGTGACTCAGCTTCCAGGAGAGGTTCACCGTGTGCTGCAACAAGATGCTTTGGGTTTATTTTCTTTTCGACAAAATTAACTGTATGAGTAGCTTTATTTTGGTTATTTTAGTTTATTTATCTGTATTTCCTTTTCGAGGTCAGGTTCCTCCGTCCTTCCATTATAAGGGCAAGGCTGGTTGTCCCCCTCAAGTTTGTACTTCCTTTTTTATTTTAATAAAATCCCGCAGGGTGCCGCCCCTGCTTCCCAAAAAAAAAAAAAAAACCTTTGGAAAGCTCAGTTTGAGGACTTGGTTGGGCTTATGAAATAACAGAGACCGAATGGATTCATGAGCATACTCTGCAAGGATGAGCTGTAGACATTAATATGGGCAAAAGAGACACCCTTGGGGTTTGAAAGCCCCTAGTCCTAAATTGTTGCGCATGATCCTTGAGTTGCCTAACTTTTCTGGATTTCCCGGCTTTCCAGACTTTTCTGCTTTCTTGGCTTCTTATCGGATTTCTCTTCTTTTTTTTTCATTATTTTCCGTCTTTTTTTTTTTCACTTTTTTTTTGAAGTGCACCTTGACATCTCGAAGTAGAAGTTACTGACCTTTTTTTTTTTTTTGAAATTGGGAGTGAACAATGCACTTATCAACTGGTGATGCATTTATGAGAGGTTAAGAGATGAGTTTGGAGATGGCAACTGAGAATAATGGTGGAGGGATTTCCAGTCTTTTCATGTTTTGGGAAACAAAAGAAAACACATAGAAAATACCTCTTTTTTTTTTTTGCGATATTTGAAATGAGATGTGATGATTACGTACCTCTGGGCAATCTCAGGAGAGTAAATGATAATAGTCAATTTGTTTATTTTTCAGCCTGCAAAATTGTTAGTGGTACCAAAGAAAAGGACAATATCACGTTTGATTATCTCAACCATTTGGACCGGGCACGCGGAAAAGAACATAACTTTTGACTCGGGTGGAGTTGCGGGGCCCGCCGCATATCAAAACGAAGCTCTCGAAAAGACGAACAAAACAAACCGAGTATAACTCAGTTATGAGCATTTTTTAGGCCAAAAAACGTCGTTTAAATAGTGTTACGGGCCACTGAAGTTTTTTTTTATTAGTTTTGGTTTTTTTTACAAGGGCAGACCAATGATTCAGAGAAGCAAAAATCGGTCGGTCGATGAAGTGTCCTGAGAATCTATATGTAATTTAACGTTGGTTTATGCAGGGGGTAAGCTGACCATAGTGTAGGGTGGCAGTTCGGAATATATATCTATATGCGTGCGCATGTGTACAACATTTAAAAAGGAGTAAAATCTTTTTTTTTTCAGATATAAAGCAAGAAATAGAACAGATATGGCATGCCTTGCTGTTATTTGTAGATTTTCTCGGCTTTTTAGTTTGAGCGCAAGCAAGCAGCCAATCACATTAAGAAATAGAAAGAAAAGCGGAGAATCTATATATTCCTATTAATTACAAATTTGTCATAATCCCCAAAATAAAATAACAGAATAAAATAAAATATGTACAAATTGCGTGATAAAAATAAAGCGAACAGAATAATAATATAGAGCAGCAAATAGAGCAATAATAAAAATAAAGCCCCGGCCCTTTCGTTATGCTATCCGAAAATTTATTATATATATATATATATATATATATATATATATATATATGATTTTTTTTTGAAAAATATATATTTTTAAATATACATGTAATAGTGACTGAAACAGAACTACTACAAGATAGAGGATCATATCCACAAATATATACATGGATGTATAGGAATGCAATATTTAAATGTTTAAAGAAAATATAACAAGCATACTTTAGCAAGAAACAAAAGGAAAAAAAAATTTGGTTACTGAGTTTAGCCCTCTATTTTTATTTAAAAATAAAAACACCCCAGCAGAGTCGCCACTGTGGGTGCCCCGGAAATCGCTCACGCCCCGCGCGCCCATGGATAGGGGTGCGCGTCGTGCGGTGGGGACACCACACTTTCCATTCCACCCTCTCTTATCTAGGGGATGGCGAAATTAAAAATGCGGAAAGGGTGTTGTCAAGAAGTGCGTTGAATACGCCTCGGTCACTTCAGTGATTTTTAGTCCGTTATGGGAGATATGAGTTTTCTTTATCAGGTTATCCCTTTTTAAGGGGATAACATGATGTAGGAAAACATCACCCTTTCATTCGCATCTTCCCTTGTGTAGGGGAAAATAGAAAGTGCAAGAAAGGATGTTGCGGGCCCCACTATGGACTTTATAAAAATTGCCTTAAGGCCTATTTCGGATCACTATGAGTGCTTTGAGTTTTCTATATCAAGTTATCCATTTTTTATGGGATATCACGATATAGAAATACATTACCCTTTCATTCCCATTCTCCCTTATTTAGGGAAAAACAGAAAAGTGCAAGAAAGGATGTTGCGATGCCCCACTGTGATCCAAAATGTTTTGACAGAGTCGCCATCTTTATTCTAAGGACAAAATAAAGAAAAAACCAAAAATAAAACCAGAGAATGCAAAAAAGCGGGTTCGGAGGTTAAGTTACGAGTTGGGAAGGTGCTAGGCACCAAACTCGCTCTTTCGGTCTTAAAAACAAGTTTTTGGCTAAAGTATGCTTTTATTATATTTATTCAGCAAATAAATAAAGTATTTAAAGAAAGAAAAGAAAACAAATACATCCGATGTCTACATTATTTACGGACTTGCAGCCACTTCCTTCCAATAATTTACAAATACACTTAAAAAATATTTGGCCATAATAATGGCTCTTTTTAATGATATTTTCTAAATAAATCTGGGTAGCACAACATCTTATATTTTTACATTGGACCGGATGGAAAATAAGTTTTTTATAAAATAACGCCCTTAAAGGCTTACCTTTTAGAGCGTGGTGTGCTCGCTCTGTCCTTCTCGAGAGAGGAAGTCTTTTTTGCTTTGCTGCTGCTGTTGCTGCTGCGGTTTGGGTAGGCTGACTGCTTCCGAAGGTTGCTTCTGGGCACCGTCAAACAGGCGGAGCGACTGCTTTCATTTTTGTTGTTGCGTGCTTTCTGCTGGCGGAAATCAGGCAGAACAACTGCTTGTTTCTAGCGGATTTGGCTTTTTTACTCGGGCAGAGCAATTGCTCTTTTCGAGATTTTTGGACCGGGGAAATAGGGTGGATACCTAGCTGGGGAGCTAAGGCTCACTTTGACCGGTTGGTTTTGTGTTTGGAGGAGTTTTGGCAGAGCTTCGAGGCTTTATAGGAGAGGGCACTCACTATCTCACGATCGCTCACTATTCTCACAGCGTAACAACAACGCTGAAAGCTTTGGACATTTTTCATTGTGCTAACAGTGAACCTCGAGGCCTCTATTTATAGGCTGAGATAGGGACTCCGCGGGAATTACTTTTTCTTCCTTCGTGCTGCTTTTGCTTATATCGCGTGCTAAATAATTTGCACAATGCGTTAAGTTTGGGCACACTGTAGCACAACTGTAGTACTTTGGGCGCCACTGTAGCAACTTTTGGACGCCGGAACAACCTCTTTTGCGCGCCGCACCAGCCCTCCAATCTTCAGCCATTTTTGACACTTTTAGCCCCTGCATTTTACTGTTTTGCGCATCCTGCTTTATCTTTTGTATTTTTAAACCCTGTAACTTGACATTTGTTAAGTTTTAACAGGTCTTGATATCGCATGTCAAGGTTACATACCAGGGGTAAGAAATTGGGGTGTCTACACTCTCATATATGTGCTATCTATTTAATCTTGTGTTTGAGGTTTCTAATCCCGTGTTTCTGTGTGTCAAATTTGATTTTGACTCTTAAATTTTGTGTTTGTAGGTTTCTATTGTATCGACCATTCTAGTTTTTTTTTAGGTTAGCCGATGAAAACCCATATTTTTTGATAATATGAAAGTTTTACGGTTGATCAAAATGATGGAATAATTGTTAAGTAATCGTTACTGGTTTGGGGGTATGAATGAATGAAGGGCTGATCTCCTTATGCACGGAAGGATATTTTGGGCATTTTTAAAAGTATAGGCAAAATGTTTTTCGTTAATAGGGTGGGAGGGGGTATCTAACAACAAAATACAACATGTAGTATCAAATGAATTATTTTTTTTAGCTGTAGGATCAAATAAATGATTCTCTTAAAGTCAAGGGACCAAGAAATTATTTAAATTTATTAAAAAATATATACGTTCTCCATCCCCATGTAGAAACTAATAAAATTTAGGAATAACGTCATAGCCTTTCCATTTATTGAATCACATATTTATAGGGAGAGTTACAATTAGGGTTACACTTGGAGTATGGTACAAAAAACATATACAAAGAAGGTAACATAATATGGAAAGAACTATACAAGGAAATTACCACTAATTACTAATTACAAATAAACAAGAATAATAAAAAGATATTATTCTCTAATATGCCCCAACAAGATGGACGTCCGAGAGGAGAGACCAATCTTGTGGAGTAATTGATGAAACCGCTAACGAGCAAGAGGCTTGGTCAAGGCATCGGCCAATTGATCGGTCGAGGAGACATGAAAGACTCGCATAAGCCCATCCTTAACTTGTTGTCGAATGAAGTGAAAGTCCAAGGCCACATGCTTCAGGCGAGTATGAAAAATCGGGTTTGAGCAGAGACTCGTGGTGCCCACATTGTCATAGTAAATGACTGGTTGAGTCGAGGAGGTGAGATCGAGTTCGCCAAGAAGAGACACAATCCACCTGACCTCAGCCGCAGTGGCAGCCACAACTCGGTATTCAGCTTCAGTCGAGGAGCGAGCTACAGTGCGCTGTTTCTTGGAGCTCAAAGAGATCGGGTTGCTTCCAAGATAGACAATGTAGGCATTGGTGGATGTGTAGTCATCCTTGTTGCCAGCCCAGTCTACATCAGTAAAGGCATGGAGAGCAGGAGGAGATTGTCAATGAAGGAGGATGGCCGCATTGATAGTGCTACAAAGATACTGAAGAATTCGCTTGACCGCATTCCAGTGCTCAGTGGTCGGCCAATGCATGAACTGGGAGAGTTTGTTGACAGCGAAGGCAACATCAGGCTGAGTAAGAGACAAATATTGAAGACTCGTGACCATTGCTTGATATTCTGTCGAATCTGTGAAAGTAGTACCCGTGTGAAGAATCAAGGTAGGCAAGGTAGCAAGGGGCGTAGCTACTGGGCGAGTATCGGTCTTGCTTGTGCGAGCAAGGAGATCAGCTATGTACCCACGCTGGGAGAGCAAAGACCACTTGGGTGCTTAACAACTTCAACCCCAAGAAAGTAGTGAAGATCACCTAGGTCCTTGAGCGAGAAACGATTAGTGAGCAGAGATATGAAAGTCTGAACAGCAGTAGGCTGGTTCCCAGTGACAATGATATCATTCACATATACAAGGAGATAGATAATGTTGCCCGCAGTACGAAGGATGAATAGTGATGTGTCGGCCACCGAGTTTTTGAAGCCAGAGGCAAGTAGAAACTGACGCATCTCATTATACCATGCTCGGGGAGCCTGCTTGAGACCATAAATAGCCTTGTGAACCCGACACACATGTTGAGGTTTATACTTATCTGTGAACCCAGGTGGTTGAGCCATGAATACTTCTTCGGACAAATTGCCTGGAAGAAAGGCACTGTTCACATCCAGTTGTCGAAGATCCCATCCTTGACAAACGGCCAGCGAAAGAACAAGACGAACAGTGGTCGGTTTAACCACCGGGCTGAAAGTCTCGTGGTAGTCGACCCCTGGTCGCTGGTGAAATCCCTTGGCCACAAGGCGAGCTTTGTAGCGATCAATAGTGCCATCAACATTTCTTTTGATGCGGTAGATCCACTTACAACCAATAATATTGTGAGCATCTACCAAAGGGACAAGATCCCAAGTCCCATTACGTGCGAGTGCATCAAACTCCTCGGACATGGCCTGACGCCACTTGTCATCTTTCAGAGCCTGAGTGACATTTGTTGGTTCACTGTCCGTGCCAGTTGAGCTGAAAGACTCAGTTTGGTGATGAGTTTGTAGATATTGTTTTTAGATTGAGTGACTATGGTTGAAGTTCCAGAAGCAGTGGGCACAGGAACGGGTCAGCGGACACGGGCACAGGTACAGGACCAGGTTCAGCGGGCACAGGAACAAGGTCTCAGCAGGCATGTTGCAAGTGGGCATAGTGTTATCCTCGGGTATGGAGCTGGTTTCCGAGGAGGGTTGAGCAGCCAGAAAAGGACTAGTAGCGGGCAGTGGTAAGGGTGGGTGAGGATCGTGTATGGGCGAGCTGACATCAGTCACATTCTGATTAGTGCTATGAGAAGTTGAAAGGGATGCACTGGAGCGAGCAGCCGACGATGTGTATGAGTGGCCGAGCAGGTCATGGCGGGGTAGCCAAGAGACACTAGCGTAGGTATCTGGGCGAGTAGGGCTGGTGGCCGGGGTGGACATTGGAAATGCAGACTCGACAAATTGAACATGACGCGAAATGTACATCTTGGTGGTGCTTGGATCATAACAGAGATAGGCACTCTGAATGAGCGAATAACCAAGGAAGACACACGAAGTGGAACGAGCAGCAAGTTTGTGAGCGGAGTAAGGGCGGAGCCAAGGGTTGCAGAGACAACCAAAGGCACGAGGTTTGGAGTAGTTGGGCGGAGAGCCAAAAAGTTTATGGTAGGGAGACTGGTTAGCTAGAGTGGGTGTTGGTAGACGATTTATGAGGTAGGCCACGGTTTGGAAGGCAAACGACCAGAAAGGCAGCAAAAGAGATGCACGAGAGAGTATGGAGAGACCAATTTCGACTACGTGGCAATGGAGACGTTCAGAGAACCCATTGTGTTCCGGGGTGTGAGGGGGCGAGGTTAGGTGAGAGATACCATGGGCAGACATGTAGGCGGCCAAGCCAGAATCTCGGGCAAGCCCTATGTACTCGCCTCCATTGTCGGAGTAAAGAGTGACAATGGTTGTTTTAAAATAGTTTTCCACCAAGGCTTTAAACTTGGGAAAGATGGTGGCGACCCCAGATTTGAGTATGAGCAGGTAAAGCCAAATGTAATGGGTATAGTGATCAACAAAGATCACATAGTATTTGATCCCATCAATAGAGAGAAGGGGGGAGGTCCAAACATCAGTATAAATAGTTTGAAGAGGGAGAGTAGACAAAATAGTATTTTGATGAAAAGGAAGTTTATGACTTTTATTAGAAAGACAATCATTACAATGAATATGATTGCGAGTAGTGTCTAATGCTAAACCTAGGCTAGAGAGTATCTGACTTTGGACGGGGCCAGGCGGATGGCCAAAGCGATGATGCCAATCATGGTGGGAGACTTTGGAGCTGACACGAGCAGAGGGGTGAGGAGAGGGAGCTGTGGTCGGCCATTCATACACACCATCCTTAGACTGTACGGTCAGCATCATTCTCCCTGTCAGTAGATCCTTTACATGAAAAGAAGATGGTAAGAACTCAATAGACATGTTATTGGAGATGCAGAATTGAGATATAGATATGAGATTATGTTTTATGCTAGGAACAAACAGGACATTTTGTAAAGTAAAGGTGTGTGTATGGGTGGGGAGGATAGAAGAACCAGTTTTGGAGATATGTAGGCCTGTACCATCACCAATGACCATGTTGTCCATGCCCGGATAGTTGGAGTGAAGATGGAGGTTGCCAAGATCGTTGGTAACATGGTGAGAAGCTCCACTGTCGAGAAGCCATCTTGGAGTCTCGGTGTCCGCTGTGGTCGCAAGGTGTGCCCGGGTGCCTTAGTGAAGTTACCGCCGACGGCCGAGTCAACGCGTAGATATGGTAGCGACCAATTGAAAGTTGGGGCAGTGAGAAACCGTGTGAGCAGGATTTTTCCAAGCTTGCGAGGAGTGCCAAGCATGCAAGCGGCGGTTCCTCGAGATAACAACACTGGCAGAGACAGGATGCGAGAAGGTGGCGGATTGTGACTGCTTCAGAAGTAGTTCTCGATTGATGAGTTTTTCATGGAGCTCATCAAACGATATGGGAGTGTCCCGACCTTCCACCACATCCACAATGTGGCGGTAGTCATCATCCAAGCCACCAAGGATGGTCTCAATAAGATCCTCGTGGTCAAGCGGTTTGCCTAGAACCACGAGTTCATCTGCCCGACTTTTGACAGACTGCATGCAGTCGGAGACCGACTGAGTGCCCTTGGATACTCGCTTGAGGTAGTCTTTAATATGCTTGATGTGGCCGCGAGTTGGGAGAGCATAAGTGTGAGCCAGGGTTTCCCATGCTTCTCTAGTAGTGGCGGCTTGCTGGATCATAGGGGCCATGGGTACAGAGAGGAAACCAACAAGGGCGCCGAACAAGAGTTTGTCTTGTCGGATCCAGAGTTGGTAGTGTGAGTTTGGGACAGGAACGTCCTTGGATGATTGAGCATCCTTGGCTAGGACGGTGGGAGACAGGCATGGGTGTGAGCCGTCTACAAACTTGTAAGGGTCATATCTAATGAGGGTGGCCTCAACTTGGAGTTTCCAAGTTATGTAGTTTGTGGAGGTGAGCTTGGTGATGTTGTGGTGACAGATATTGATGAGGTCGAAGTTTTGTGGGGGGTCAAGGGGGTTTTTAATGGTGAGGGAATAATTTTTGTTAACCATGGTGGAGGGCGGTAGGGGCGACGGCTAGAGGAAGAACATGAAGGTTTTATGAGCAATGCTCTGATACCATATAGAAACTAATAAAGTTTAAGAATAACGGCACAGCCTTTCCATTGATTGAATCACATATTTATAAGGAGAGTTACAATTAGGGTTACACTTGGAGTAGGGTACAAGAAACCTATACAAGGAAGGTAACATAATAAGAAAATAACTATACAAGGAAATTACCACAAATTACTAATTACAAACAAACAAGAATAATAAAAAGATATTATTCTCTAATACCCCAATCCCCTCGCACGCATTCACTTGGGGGGCAAGGAAACCCCCTTAACTAATTATTTACCAAAAACGTGTTATTTCATGGAGGGATCCCCCTCAATGTATAAAATTATTTATTTTGGTTTTGCCTTTCTTGGGCATTTCCTTAATTAAATTAATTGGTATGGTTGGGTGGAAAGTAATTGGTTTTTACATTGGATGATTTTGATTGAAGCTGTGTCCTACATCCGGATTCCTGATTGATTCTCCAAGGCTGTCAAGATTAACTAATATCTAATATTTTTGGAAATTATCTTTCTTGGTTGTCACATGTTGTAGGAGAACTCTCTCAAAGAATGGTACGCACACATTTCAATTTCAATATATTAAGAGAGAGAGAGAGAGAAAGAGAGATACAAATTATTAAGTTTAAAAGAGACCATTCTCAAAAGTCCAAAGCACGTTACGTTCTCCATGTTGTGACTTGGGTTCATTTTCATTTGATTTTCACTAGTAGATAAATTTATTCATTTTATTGTTATAACAAAGTTTTACTATTTTACTTGTTGATAATTGATGCGTCCAAAATATTCCACAGACGCACTGGGCTTGAAATATTGGATATCTGGCTTTCAATCTATCCTTGCTGTTAGGCCTAAACCTATCAATGAATCAAACACGAACCGTGAACTAACATACCTCCCTCCTTCTGCAAAAGCACTCCGGTGTAGGAATCAGTCTTAACACAGTTCAATAATCAATTTGACAGAGTTTTGCTTAGGTAGAAAATAACATACCTCCCTCATTCGTTTTGAGGGGTTTATATAGCCTTCATGGAGTGCTGGATAACTTCCTATTCAATGTCGGAACGTGTTGGGTGGGCACATTAATTGCCACGTCCAACTTAACGGCCACGTCTTGAATGTGGATGCGAGTTTCCCGGAGATAATTGCCCATGTCCAAGACGACCGTTATCGTATTGTCTGGTATGGTGAGCATGCCCGCATTAACCCTTCTTCCCGGTTGTCACATATCTGTCTGCTAGGTATTTGGCCCCAGTTCGCTGCACACTTGGCCCCAGGCTTTCGGTGAATGGTTGCGTGCTCGCCTTTTAGGTCAGCGGTTTAAAAGGTGACCGATGTTCGCTCATGAATTGATATTGGATTATGCGAAGTGCACGTGTTTTGCTTGTGACTAAAGAAAGCGTTTTGTGCACGTGGTCGATGCCTAAGGCTATTGGGCTGTGTAGCTCAATGGCCCCCTGCTCCTTGTCTAGCGAGAATATATGCTCGGAGGGAGGAGCAAAATAGCTTGGAACTCCCTGGCAGTCTGGTCGCTGATGAAACTTAGTTCATTTTTGACCACTTGCAAATGGTTGCACTGAGACCGAGGGTCCTAAGTGGATGCCAACCTGTGGTGCAATTGACACTGAAGGGACGGGCCGCCTCTTGCCGCCCATTACTTTCATGCGTACCAATGCCGCGAGGCGTCATTTAATGTGATGCCTCATTTCCCGTGTCGTGATGATGACCCTGGTAGCCTCGATTCTCGCCCTGGACAGCTTCCCCTGCTATAAAAACAAAGACCTCTCTTCCTTAAACCCTTTCCTGCATTTGAAGAACCCTAGAGCCCTTACTCATCTTTCCTTCTGCATTCAGTTGAAGCAAAGAACTCCGTACGTGAAATCAAGATTCTCAGAGACCGTTCGTTTCCATCTTCACAATCCTCAGGTATTTCTCAACTTACGCCCTTGCTTATGAATTGAAGCCTTTGTCCCCTTTCATATTTGCTACTAAAACCCTAATTTTAGGGTTCGATGATGCTGGCTGGGTATATGATGACTAATTGGTTACAATCTGAAAACCAATCTGATGAAAACTCGGGCATTTGGCACCCAATTTCTTTTCCTTAATCTTGATTTTTTCCAATCTTCATTAAGCGTCACGGCCCTTACTCTTCTCGAACACCATGGGTCTGACCATTTCTCAGGTTTCACACACAAAACCCATAAGTGGGAATCGAGGAATATCCAACTGGTGTCCTGATCACTAGTTTAGGGACGAACCCTAATCAAGGATTTTTGTTTGTCCGCTCTTGCTTGCTTTCTCGAGCCGGAACTAATGTGTATTTCTCGATTCCTCTAGGATGTCTTTCGGCGATGAAACTCAGAGATCGAGGGGCGTAGCTACGATCACGGAGCCTCAACCGAAAGTGAAGAAAGCTTTCAAACCGAAACCCACAGCTCTAAAGGAACAGAGTTGGACGAGGCCCCCATAATCCCTAGAGAGCCTGACACTTACGTGGAGGAAGCTTCTGAAGCCCCAAATGAACTAGAGAACAAATTGACCGGGGCGGAGAAACCAACTTTGAAGAAGACAGACGATCTGAAGATGAACCTCAGAGTATGAGCGTCCCGCGATCAAAAAGGAAGAGACTTGATGCTCGTAAAGGCAAACAAGTCGTATCCAACGCACCTGCCCCGCTTAAATGGGACGACCTATCTTGCGAAGAAGACGTGTCCGCCTGGTTTTACTCGTTGGGTATAGACCCCAAAAATTATCGAGTAAAGGCCCTCGACCTAGACCTCGCAACAGACGGGCACTACTTTCAAGGAGATCGTATGGTCTTTTATTTCGACTTCTTCCTCGTTGGCCTGAGGCTTCCCCTAGACTCCTTCATTACTGAATTCCTGCTTTTAAATAATTCCCTCCCCTGTGACCTGACCCTTACAACCGTGAGGTTCCTGGTCGCATATACCGTAGCTTGCCGGCTACTTAGGTTCGAACCTGAAATGACCTTGTTCATAAAACGTTTTTTTTACCCTAGACAAAAAGACCGGACGCATTACTGGCCGGTCCAACCCCAACTATTTCAAACTCCTCACTGATGACCCCAATAAAGTTAATGCTTGGGACGGGAAATCCTTGCTCGTCAAGTCACGGGTCGGATGGCCTTTCGCCCCCTACTTGGAAGATCTGGAGATTCCCAAGTATGACAAGACCGCCTACCGAACAGGAGAGCCTCGAATAGTCAAAGCATTCAAGACTCTGCTCGGCGTCAAAGAGGGCAGAGATGGACAAGGCTGGGTGCTGGATTGGGTGGCTCTGACCTCTGATCCCTCTTTACTCCGTCTGGTCGGTGTATTGAGTTGGCCTGTAGAGGGGGTAGAGCCTAGGGTCTCCATAGAAACTGAGAATCCCACCCATACTGGAGCGATTGTCATGGGGGAAAGTTCCTCAGCAAGTGTCCCAACTGCCAACAAACAGGAACTAACTGTACCCCGGCCATCTCCCTGACTGGTCTATTCCTTAACCTCTTTTTTCTTCTTTCTGTACTTTACTTTTCCCATTGAAAATTCAATCTGACAATTATCTGTGTTGAATCATGTTGGAATATGCTTCTTGATAATTAACTTATCACCTTGCATATTCTATATATGTTGATTTGCTTGTTCCTATTACAGTGAGTCATCTCTAGTGGCTAAAAGGTCTGCGTACCGATTAGTGTGGCAATTAGTGTGACATCACATAGGTCTTAGATTAGGTGCAACCTGATCAAGTCCTACCTTCCTACATGATGATTAAACAGACCAGCACTTCATATGCACTAGCACCAGCAGACTTGCTGTAGCGTCAAAGGTTCTCTAAAGACTCATCACCAGCAGACTTGTCATATGCACTAAAGGACACTTTGAAGACTCGTCACCAGCAGACGTGCTATAGTGACAAAGTTTCTCAAAGGATTCATCACCAGCAGACCCATCATGTGCATCACAGAATACCTTGAAGACCATCACCAGCAGACTTGAAATGGTTTGAATGTTCACAGCATAAACAACAGTCTTTCTCTACAAAAGATTCATACATCATAATTGAACTTCTCACCAGCAGACTTGGTTCTGCACATGCTACAAAGAGACAAGATTGTAGCAGACTTAAACAAGACAAACATGTTGAGCTTCAATCTTATTCAAATCTTTATGAAGCCTGACACTGCAAGACTTTATCACCTTCCAAGTCACGTGGTCTGAAGCAGTCAAAAGAATCTACTTTATCAGACAGATCACCTGACAGTGCATCAATGAATCAGACTTATCCTTCAGCGACCTATCATTCAGTCTGACAGGGTAATAGTTCAAAGATCTAAAGAATGAAGTCTTTTATCCAACATATAAATATCTATTGAACAACATCTTTATCCATCAGCTCTCAAAACAAATCATTCAACGGATACAAAATCTATCGAGAGATCTCAATGATCAAAGTTCTTCGACCTATATAAGAAATCTACTCTCCTCTTCAAAACAAGGTCTGAGACTAGAACGTGTCAAAAGGGACACCTGTAACAAGAACTTCAACGAAGCTGTAAGATCTACAAGAGTTCGTCTTCATCAACGAATCTAAGATCTTTACAGAAGATTGCAGTGAGCTTACCTAGACCCTAGCAAAACACTCTCTGTGGATTGCTAGGAAGAAAAACTCAAAGAAGGAGAGAGAGAGAGATCAGAAACTTCAAAGGACAGAGATCAACATCTTGGTCAAGAACCCAACTCTTGATTAGAGTTCTTTACCCTTCTTCGAGGAACTCTGCCTTTAGCTAAGCTTCAGGATCTTACTCCTAAAGCTAAAGGTCAAGCTTTTGGATCGTTTTCTAGATAGATTTCAGATGATACCCAAGGAAGATGAAGAGCTGTCTGTGGATATTGCATTCATATCTTCAGATTTGTATTCCTATACAAATGTTGTCGATTGTGCAATAATCATTCATCATGGAAGGTCGAATGCTTTGCCCTCAATCGTTCAGATAATTTTTATCTGAACGACCTTGAAATTTCTTTTCTCATATTAGTTTCTCGTTCTGGTCTTCTATTGCCCTCTTTGCTTAAGGATTCAGCTATGAATAATTAAGTAAAGATAATGGCTTGAAAGGACGAGGACAGAAACTGTACATAGAGTGTCTAGGCTGATGTAATTTGTAATTTATCCTTGAATAAATTCAAATGTTCTTTTATATAATCTATCTTTCAGTCTTTAGCTCTCTATGAGTTTTTATGAAATGATTTATCCTTTGAAAATATATTCTCCAATGATTCCTTAATTCAACATTTGGAAGAAGGATTAAGTGTGTTGTTGTTCTGATCATATATTCGTGTACAACCACTTAAGACTTCTCTAAATCTAAGCCTAACTATTTCCGCCGCTTAAACTCTTTCTAACAAGCTTTTGATTTATACGGTAGCTCACCATAGGTTGACAACTCGCTAGAACAAGTCTGCTGTTCAGTACTACCAGCAGACATGTTCAACACGTTAACTGTCTATGCCTTTAAGACCTATGCTTTAATCTCTCAAAAAGAAAGAAAAGTTTTAAATGGCATCATAGGCTATTCACCCCTCCCTCTAGCCTATTTGAGCATAATTGTGGACCAACAAATCACGTTGCAGATATGAAGCAGCTTGATAATAGCAACAAATTCCTGCAGGCAATGAGGTGGAATGCCGCAAAGAGGAACACTCACTCCAGTAGCCAAGAGCCAGCCCGCCTCTCGATCGCCCCAATAGCAAGCGTGGGGCGTGGAGAAAATCGTGGTCGAACTTAATCAAACTGGGCTGCCACTCAACCCGTAACCATTGCCCCTGACACCATAAGCCCCACTACCACCATGCCCGCTGCACCAATGCCAACAGTGTCCGTGGTCGTACCTGAAGCTTCCGCCCCTAAGCGACCTGCTGCCGAACTCCCCACCTCAAAGAGGAAAAGGTCTCGCACAGAAGAAAACGACCAAGTTGCAGCCTCTAGGTCTTCAGTGCTCACCTGGCAAAAAGAAAATTTTCACATGCTCGAGACCCGGGAGAAAGTAGTAGAACTAATTGCCGAGTTGGCTGATGTCCCCGACTTGCATAATATCAACACCAACAGATAGGGAGGTCATGCCGCCACAGTCGGCCTTGGCATAATGAAGAGGTTGCGTCACACTGGTCTCCGAAAGAGGAGTGCAGAGCAATCCAACTCGATCCTAGTCGGTGAGATTGGGATGTGCATGACTGAGGTAAACATTCTTTTGTCGTACGAACTTGTGAACCTGATATGTTCAGTTTTTAATTTGTTCGCTTTATTTTCCAGATGGCCACCAAGACCGAACTTTTGTATGACCGCTTCATCAACAACCTAAAAACCTCTAGCTCGTTGTCCGCTGAAAAGAACAAACTCGAAGAGCAAATTAACACTATTCGAGCTGAGCTAAAGCAAAGTGAGGAGGCCATTACCAACAAGGTAACTGAGCTTTCCTAGCTTGAAGAGGAGAAGAAAATATTAGAGTCCCATCTAAACTTCTCCAAAAAGTCTAAAGAAACTGCCATCAACAATATCGGGCAGATGAGGAAAGAGCTCAGAGCAGCGATCAACGAGCTGGAGCAAACCAAAAACGAAGCCTTCGAGAAGGAAAAGAAACTAAGGGAGGAGCTGTCCAGGCCTAACGAGGAGTAGAGGCAAGCAGTAATCGCCGAGTATAAAGACTCTGAAGATTTCCGAGCCTGCGTTGAAGACGAGGCCTACCCTTTCTTCCTCCGAGGGGTGCACCACGTGTTAAGATAGTTATCTTACAGCAGGATGGATATCCGACCCTAGCTGCTCGCTGAATGGGGAACCAACACCCCATTCTGCTCCTCTGTCCACCCAGGTCACGCCCTGTACCCTACATTAAGGACGAACTGGCTTCTCTGGCCCAATCAGATGTACAACAAGGGCTTGCTGTCTGGACCCCTCCTGAGACCTCCGAAATGACGGTAACAGATTTAATGACCCAGATCTGGATGGCCAAGTCACAAGAGGCTACAACTTTAGCTGCTCACTCGGCTGGCGATGATGGGGAAGTGGTCGTTATTGTGGACGGGAAGGAGGTCAACGAAGAAGAAAAAACTGATGCCCCAGTCGCACCACTGGAAATTCCTTCGGACTCCTAATAGCATTCCACAATCTTTGTAACTTTAATGTTTTGTTGCAAAACAATTTTAATCTTTCAGCATGTAATATTGAAGTTTTCCTCTTTCAACATCATTGCTTGCATTTGTAGAATAATTTAGAATATTTTCCAAACACCCATTTGTTCGATCGAGCAAGCACATACCGAGCTCGACGAAGAAAAGAAACATATTGCCCTCAAACACCAACCCCTTCAATCGAGTAGAGAAACAATCTGCTCGACGAAAAGGCATAATCGGGGTAACATGATCGAACACCAACCCTTTTTCACGAGCATGATATATTTCTTACTAGTAAAAAAGAGAATAATCGAGATAACATTAGAAACCACTTGAACACCAACTTTTTAATCGAGCAGGAAAAACCATGCTCGCTAAAAAGCATAATCGAGACAACATTAAATGCAACAGTTGAGATAAAAGAAATGAAGCCTAAAATCAACTCATTAATTTCATCCCAACTTACAATCAAGTAGAAGGAAAAACAAACAGCTTGCACACTTCCCATCTATGGTAATATTTCTTCAAATGATCTGTGTGCCACGGATGTTTCAGCTCGTTGCCTTTCTTTGTCCGTAACATATAAGTCCCTTCCCTGACTAATTTGACAGCTTGAAAAGGACCCTCCCAATTAGGAGAAAGCTTTCCCCACTCTGCTCGATGGCCTGTTGCTTCAATTTTTCGAAGGACGCAATCGCCCACAGCAAATGACCGACCCCGAACTTTCTTATCGTGGTGGGCCTTTGCTCGTTGTTTATAATTGGCCATTCTCATTTTAGATTCTACACGCTTTTCCTCCAACAAATCGAGATCAGCTGCCCAGGCCACATTGTTGCACTCTGTATCGTAATGAGATACCCTGTAACTCGGTAAGTACATTTCTACTGGTGCCATAACTTCTGAACCGTAAGCGAGGGAAAATGGAGTTTCACTCGTAGGCCCCCTTACTGAAGTTCTGATTGCCCACAAGGCTGACGACAATTCATCTACCCACTTCCCAGCCTTGTCCTCTAAACTTCTCTTAAGGGCATGCAAAACCTGCTTGTTCGCTGCCTCTGCCTGTCCATTTCCTTGAGGGTACGTCACAGATGACTGCCAATGTTTTACACGTATCTGCTCGCATGCTTTTGTAAATTTTTCCAAAAACTGAGTTCCATGATCTGAAACTATAGCCCGAGGTACACCAAAACGACACCAAATATGCTCATGTACAATGTTGATCACATTGACCTCACTGATAGTGGCCAAAGGCTTAGCTTCTAACCACTTGGTGAAGTTATCCGCAACGACAATTGCATACTTAACACTAACACTTATCATACCGCCGAACATACATTTTTGCATCTCGCCTGAACGTAATCCAATAGAAACCCGCAGACAAAACCTTTTCTGCCAGTGACCGTTGGCCCATATGTCCTCTACATTTTCCCTCATGAATTTTCCCGAGTATACCTTCAGTCATATCTGGCCGCACACATCTGAGCAGAGGCCTGGTGTACGACCGTCTGTAAAGGACCCTATCCAAGACAGTGTATCTACATGCTCGCTTCTGAATAGTTCTGGCTACCAACTTATCCTCGAGTAGAACGCCTTGCTCGATGTAATCCTTTAAGTCATCGATCCAACATTTCGTTGCAGGCTCAATGTCCATGATTACCTCCTTTTCTAATGCCAGAACTTCCAAATACTTGATCATGACATCTGGATGTAAAAACTAGACTTCTTCCATCGCGTAATATCCGCATGATCAATTAGGACCAACTCCCAATAATCGAAATCCTTTAGAAATTTTTTTACCATCGCGTAATATCGAACCAAAACTGGATGATGAACAACATAGTCGCCCTTGACTTGGTTTACTACCAATTGCGAATCACAATAAATCACCATCTTGCGTATTGTGCGAGTTCCAACCTCGCGATCAAAGCCTCATATTTTGCTTGATTTTTAAATGCCGGGAACTTGAAGCGTAAAGCCTTTTCAAACTTCGTATCCTGCTTGGGTGGAACCAATAAGAGTCATGCACTGCTTCCTAGCTTGCTAGCCGATCCATCCACATGTAACTCCCAGCAATAACACAGACGAAGTCGCTGAATGGGAATAGGCGGTGAGGCGGCCTGTGGGGAAGTCTCCTCTTTGCTCGGGTTGTTGAAATTAGTCTCTGCCACGAAATCCGCCAAAGCTTGTGCCTTGATAGCCCACCGAAGCTGATAATATATCCGAAACTCAGTCAACTCAATCGACCAGGTGAGCAAGCAACTAGAAGAACTCAGTTTATGCA
>CM028377.1:43177226-43205352 GCA_013146195.2 Codonopsis lanceolata
CATTTCTTACAACACATAATAACATTCAAATCATCCTATTCATGTTATTAACAAGTTCATATCTCCAAAAATCCAAAATGGGCACACATAGCATATCAAGTGTTCATTGCCCACAAATAGCATATAGGTTGTTTTCCTTAGGGTCAATGAACCAAAATCAAAAAGAAAGTAACTTATCTAGCTCGGATGAAAACTCCAAAGAGCATAAAATCCGATCGGTGAACTTGTTCTACTCGTCGAGGGCTTCAAGATTCGAAGTTTGAAGGCAATCGGACCGGTTGGATAGATCTTGGATCGAAGAAGAGGCTAGGTTGAAATCTCCCATGGACTCTCTCTCTCTCTAATACGTGTGGTGGAGAAGGAGGAGAAATGAAGAGGATTTTCGATTTCTCAAATGGGTTTGGGTATTTATACCCCCAAAAATAAAGAGGGCACAATAGTCATTTCCCTTGCTAATTAGTAGAGATTAGGAGTAATCATTCACTAATCTAACCTTAATTAACTTCAACTAATGTTAGGACATGTTTAGGGCTAAGTATGGGAGGTTAGAATGGGTTTAGAGGGGTTTGATGAGGGTAGGATAGGCATTTCTCGTCAAAACACAAAAGCAGGGGCAAAAGCAGGATCGGGGCACCTTGCGGTCGCAAGGTCCCTATAACTACGGCAAGCTCTCCGGCCTCTCTAGGTGACTTCTTCCATTGACCTTGCGAGGGCAGGCCATTCCACCTTGCGAGGGCAAGCCAGGACGGACCAGAAATGGCTCAAAATTCAACCGAAAAGACCCAAACACTTAACCAAACCTAACAAGGTTCAAACCTCATCCAAAGTAGGTCTAGAACTCCTTAGAACACTCACAAATAACCCAGAAACAACTCAAAGCTTCGGGCGAAAGCGGAAGAGGTGCAACAACGTGCAGCCGGGCGACGAATGAACTAGCAATTGAGCGAGCAATGAAAGGGAGACTTTTAAGGCAAGTCTAAGGGCTAATGAAGAAGCTTGAATACCTCTAGAAAGTTGAACAACAACTAGGGAAATAAGAACTCCAAAGGTGGGGCGATTACGCGACTCGATCCCGAACTACTGCGATAGAGCGAGCGCTATCTTCAAAGCTTCCAAATCATCGATAGACTTAAGGAACACCTCCAACTTGAAGTCTAATACATCTAAACATGTTAATAAACTATCATATAAAGGTCTAGGACCAAACCGAGGTCACGAACACAAAATGCAAGCAAACTCTCATTCATTGCCGCATTCGGACTATCGTCGAGTCACGACTTGTGACTTTAGCAAGTCAACAACTATATGGCATCTCTTAATAGTGTTTTGGTCTTAATGTGGTCTCTCATACATATCTAGACCATCTCGCAAACCAAACATACAGTCAACAAAGGAAGAAGTGCAAGTATAGCACGCAAACCGAAGCTAACGGCGGGGTGCCACTCTCTCCATCTTAAAAAGAATTGGCCCCGAATTCTAAATCATACACTAACCAATGTTAGATTAACACTCAACCACAAAACATCGAGACAACAATTACGGTGTCTCTTAATCCCGGTGAACACTCGAGTTCAAAACTACCAACCTTGACTTCGAATCTCCAGAGTCTACCACCACAATATACACGAGGGTCGAACTATAATAATCCAAATTCAAAGTCTACGAAATCTCAATAGATATAACAACATCAACACTTACAATTGAAAATAACATGACTCATACTTGAGTCGCAAATACACACGAACACATTCGCCAATCATGTAGGCAAAATCCCAAACTTTAACATGAAAATCACAATCGAGAATGTTTCAACATCCAACTACCGAAACTATTTGTCTCGGGGCACAACACGAAATTCAAGAACAAGAGGTTCTAAGTTAAAAGAAATAATAATTGCCTATGGAGCAATTCGCAAACAAATCAAAGATAATCAAATCGGCATTTCAAACCATGTAAATCACACTCGCGATTTCCCAATCGCGGTAAGAACACATAAGAACACATAATTGTAATGTTTTTGAAAAGTCGTTCCATTTCTGTCCATTCCATTTGGTAACGGGTATAGTCAATTTCTAACTTAATTCTTACCAATCCTAGTCCAACGACGAATACCTTTTGCTCACCAATTCAGGTACCTCTTGAATTAGCTTCAAAAGTTTCCATCGTAAGGATGCGAAGGTTCATGAATAAAAAGTTTTAAGCATCCTTCAAACAGTCCCATATACTAATGGAATGAATGAACAAGAGATAATAATTATGAAATAAGAATTTAATATTTTAAAAATGTAAATGCATCAAATAGATGTTTCCTACAACTAATGCACATAATTGAATAAAATCAAGCCAAGTAACAAGGTCTATTACCTTGGCAAACAACAATCATAGCTATCACAAAACTCGTGTACCTAGTACACTCAACCAAGATAATTCACTAGGAATTACAAGAAACCGACACGCCCACTAACACTCGTAACGTCTACCCACTCCGCAAGACCATCCTTTCTAAAGCTCTAGACCAAGTCTACAACCATACATACTCTAAGCATCCTATCACAACGTTAATATCTCAATACTCGCGGAGGCGTCATACACTCCCGTGCAACGTGATTATCTTCTAAATCGCTACGTTCAACCTTCTCACAAGTCGAGTGTATAACCTACTCGCATAATGACCACTAACAATAATGTAGTATAATATTATTCATTAAATAAAACATATCTTTATAGAATATACAAACATCATACCAAACCGATAAGTATTAACACACAATTCATACTTCATATATATACATATATATATTCATACATATACATACTATGGCCCTTTTTATATAACCACACAGAACCACAACTCTATATTTAGCATAGTCTTATATATATAGACTAAACAAGAATCCATACACCACGTGCGATTACCTACCGGTAATTCACAAAACAAACCATATCATATATCGATCTCATATTGGGGTATTATTCTTGATCGAGCAAATAACCAATATTACACAATACACCATATAATGTATGTATGAATGCACATGAGCTACCGATTAAAGCGCACACTCATAATAACGGTAATAGTAGCAATGGTATAATATATACATATATACAGGAATGTACCTTCCTATTTTGGATAGGTCTCAAAACTTCGCAATGACCAACCGCCACGCGCACACTACCTCAAACTCTAGGCCGACCATCACCATCTCTCTTGGAGCCACTGGATTGTTGACTAGTACTCCCAGACTGACTAACTCTCCTCCTCAGGCAATCTTTATGAACATGATCGCCACCACAAACAAAGCAGTTTCCTGATTTACCCCAGCACTTATTCACGGTATGTCCCGTCTTCATACAAAAATGACATATCAACTCATCACTTCGCCGCCTCTGAGTAGAAGTAGTAACACCACTCCGGCCACCCGAACGGACATTTCCTTGACTAACTGTCTGAGGTGTAATGACCCGACCCGGATTCCAACACGAAATCCCAAGGTCCTGCCGCTGGAACTAACTTAATAAGAGGACAAGCACTTGATTAACAGTAGTGCTAGTCAAACAGTCGAGCAAACTCGCTCTAAACATGAACATAACACCGCACTAAAATACGGTATTTCAAAAATCGAATCAGTGGAAGCAATAAAAGAAAGAAGTCCCAAGCTATGAAGCTCGAAACCAACGACAATGAAACCAAGAGATTCATTATCTCTCAAAGGAGGAAAAACAAAACTCGCATGCCGCAACATTGCAGAGGCGCTAATCAAACCATCGGCACTCGGGCGGCGTTTCAACAAAGAACCAACGATATAACAATTACCAACGGCTAAAGCATACCGGGGTCAACCAACAACTATAAAAACTAGAATAAAGAAATTCCCCAAAGCTCTGCGTGCAGGAACAAGCTGAAATAAATACTAAAACCACAAACAGGGCACGACACAACACGTCGGCCCAAGAAATAACCAATACAAATACCCAGTATTCTACCCATTGTAAAGTCTAAATAACTTTACAAAATGTCGATCTCACAAGAATAGCAAAGTACATGAAATCAATGACAATGCTAAAAAGAAACAAGACTCCACAAGCTGCTACTCGGGAAAGTCGGCTGCTACAAGCACGATCCACACGATCTAACCTTGATCTATCGACCACCGCGCCCTACGATCATGATCTACTCGACCTCAGTGCTAGATCGCAACTAAAAACAAGTGCGAGATGAGTCATAATGACCCGATGCGCTACTACAATATATATGCAACATATAATTATGTAACATAAACATAACCGGGTGTCATTTAATATATGAGAAAAACCCGTGAAGAGGCGTCGTATCGTTTCGATACTCCACAAGATATCCACTCTTTCTTACTTACTAAACCGTCCAAATGAACTAGGGTGTAATTCCTGTTCACACACAAATCAAATGAATTAGAAGGTAGTTCCCACAAAACATCATATGCAAGTATACATATCATTATATATACGAATCAAGCTATTCACCTTGTTACCACGTGTAAGGGTGAATGTTTGTATATATACACCTATATCGATATGTATATCTCTAAATATACATATCAAATCTCTCATAAAATCATCATGCATAAGTGTGCATATCTATATATTTACACATCAAGTCTTTCATATATATATCTCAAATACAAGTATGCATATCTCTATATATACATATCAAATCTCTCATTTATCATCAGCCAATACAAACATGGTCAATAAGATCTCATGTTCAACTGAACACTTTGTTATCACATAAGTGCCCATAGTAAGCCACATAAAGGATAGAGAAGATACCAAATCACTTTCGTCGTATTGCTCACGCAATCACAACCCATTAGTCATATCGTGCGGTGATACGTGTTCGGGTATCAAAGTACCGAGCTCTCTTCTTGGGTCTGAGCTCTCTACTCAGGAAAATAGCCCTAGCCAATGTGCTCAATTGGTTACGACAAAGGGGCTACTTCCCCACTGTAGCTAGTAGTGGAGGTGTGTGTGAAACCCGATCCGTGCGGCGATACATTACAATCACGAATCCCATAATTCGTGAAGGCAATGCATCGTCCCACCATCATCATGAAAACTCAAGTAATGCCACTGGACTTATATGCAATGCACAAGTAGATGTTTACTTGCTAATTCTCAAGTAGATATAATGACCTACTAAACTCATACGATTATGCACATTGTTACATAAATCACAAAACCACAATAGGAACTCATTTGAGTCTCTAAATCATAAGTGCCAAGTTGTTCACTCTCTTCGATTCAAGTCCCAAAAGCTAGTAATCTAGTCAAATGGAATATAATTGTCATAGGATCTCACCACGATCCTCGTAAGGTTCAATTGTTCCTTAACTTCGACTCGTTGAGTCTTTACTACAATTCAACCAAATAGAGTTTGAACACTATATGTGTTCCAAGACTCGTTCTATGTTCTCGTTTAAGGCATAGCAAGGTTCTCGTTCCATTTAGGAATCTTAGTTCAAAGTCCCAAGTCAATTATATAAGGGAAGCCCAAGTTGATTACTGTGAAATCAAGCTTAGTTCAATTTTGATTCATAATTCCACTTAATAGTAGAATCCAAGTTCATCACCACAATTCATTAATTGTAGAGCAGATCGTACGAAGGCAAATACATTCAATATGCTCATAAGTCATATCATAGAAACACATAGAAGAATCAATTCTTGACAAGGTAGGAAATCATGCATTTAGTCATAATATAAAACATACACAGTATTCCATATTCACCTATGAAATTCAACAGAGTCACAACTTAACCATCAGTCCATTAAGTACTATCCAGGACTACTCCGTTAGTCTCGGATCATGAAGCTATTTACTAAACCCTTCCTAGTGTAGTAACTCATTCAATAACACAAAAGTCGATGGTAGTCAAAGACTTAAGCAACACTAGAGCGGTAATAACTCGTAAGGTCAAACTATACCGGTGAGTCATAGATAACAACATGGTCATCCTAGCGACTTATAAAAGTAGACTCCATGTATAGAGTACTAAGAAAGCCCCAATCCAAATCTTCTCATAGAATAGTCCTCAAATTCATTATTCAACAAGTAGGTGTTTTTACTCATAAAAAAAATCAAGTAGGAATTCGACAAGAGCGAATTCAACCAGTCAAGTAGATACATCATTCTACAACATGCTCTCAATTGTGCATTTGCTTCACACAATCACATAAACCACATAAGAACTATATTGAGTCTTATAATCACTCATATCAAACATGCCCTTCAATCCATCCCAAAGTCACGTAAGCTAATATATTAGTCCAATGCACTACAAACGTCGTAGGGATTGAATGTGGAGTCGGTATTGTTCAATAACTCCCTAATCTCAACTCCGGTGAGTTTTACTAAAATTCAACCAAATAGAGCATTGATACCATATGCATCACATTGCCCTTTCCTAAGTTCTCCTTTCGTTTAGAACTCGATAACTAGGCCGTTCATGATCTTAAACTAGCCTTAAACACAATCCCGAGTTTCAAACCCTAGTTTCGGTGATTTTGTTAAACCTTGAATTGAACCGAATTCTTTCACAAGAGTTATTCCCAAGCTTATTACAAACAACATTCATGCTTTACAAAATATCAAAATCATAACTTCATAGAGATTTCATAAAATCATACACATATTTTATATGTTGAATTGGAGGTTTTGTCTTCACAAACGATGTTCATAATCATCAATAGAACAACTATAATGAAGGGGTCATGTTACTTTATTGAACATGAAAATCTCAGGGATTTCTCAACGTACCTTAGTCCTAAGATTAATGGATGAATGGGTGATCAAAGCAAGTATTTGATAGCGGAACGGACCCAAGATCCCCTAGAAAGGTATTAGGATGAATGACTCCGCGACCCAACGCCTTCGAGATGACGCGAACCTTGGAATTGTGAATGACGCCACAATTGGGATGACTCTCCAACTGATAAGTCGAATTTCAACTATAAACAACGAATCCACGAAGTTTATAATCCGAGCTTCCAATCCAGGACACTCAAATAAGAAACAATTTTCTAACCAGAAAATCACTCAACTTTTATTAATCTGAATTCTCTATCTAAAACAATGTCTAAGAATGCCTTTTTATAGGCTTACAAAATAAATCCTAATTCTTGTAGGACAAGAAAACTAATTAAAAGGAAACTCTATTTAAAAGGAAACTCTTAAATAAAAAGAAACTAAATCTCTTAATAATATCCTAACAATAAAACAATTAAAAACGAAAAACGGCAACTTTCTGGATACCTTGCGGTCGCAAGGTCTATGGACCCTTGCGTCCGCAAGGTCCACAGTTTCTCCAATCTTCCTTGCTGGTCCGAATCATATCATACTCTCCCTCTTGAAAAGGATTTGCCCTCAAATCCGCTCTTGGCCGATCATTAAAATGTCCTTTGATTCGAACTTGAGACCCGTACCGTTGTCCATTCTTCCACCCCTTTTTCCCTGGATCAAATATCTCGTGATCCTGAACACCTAACAGAACTTTCTTACCCTTATTCTCAACTAACATCCTCCTTTGGTCTTCTTGCACTTGGCTTGGCGTTAGTGGTATGAGTGTGATTGGCTTTTGATTGAACACGAATGAATATTTGTTAGTGAATCCATCATGCTTCACTTGACGATCATATTGCCATGGCCTTCCAAGTAATAAATGGCTTGCATTCATAGGAACCACATCACATAAAACTTCGTCCTCGTAGACTCCTATACGAAATGTCACAAGTACTTGTTTCTCCACCTTCACCTCCCCACTATCATTCAACCATTGAAGTTTGTAAGGTTGAGGATGCCTTGATGTTGTCAAACCCAACCTCTCCACCATGAAAGTGCTAGCGACGTTAGTACAACTACCTCCATCAATAATCACACTACCAACCTTGTCATTGATGCGACACCGTGTGTGAAAGAGGTTATCGCGTTGATCATATCCTTCCTCCTTAGCTTCCATATTCAACACGCGACAAGAAACCAAAGCCTCTAGATTTATAGAGTCCCCCTCGGCTTCAATGACTTCATGTTCATCATCCTCTTCTTCTACCACCTCATTGCCACGTACCACCATAACCCGTTGATTGGCACACTCACGCGCCAAGTGTCCCCACCCTTTGCACTTGAAACATTGTACTTCCTTAGACTTCAACCTGGGATTTTCAGCTTTTCCCTGGGGCTCTTGTGGAATTGTAGCAACTTTTGCTTCGGGCTCAACCTTGCTTGCGATCTTATCTTGTTGTTGCACCTGAGTTGAACTACTTGGACGAGTGGTACTCCTCCTCTTTTCTTTGTTGCTCTATCTTGACCGCCATGTGCACCATTTCACCCAAGTCCTCATATTGGTGTAAATCCACAACATCGCAATATTATGATTCAAACACGCCAGAAATCTTGTCATTGTTACTTGGCATCTTCACCCAAATTGGCCCTAGCAGTCAACATCTCCATCTCCTTGTGATAGTCTTCAACACTTTTCGAACCCTGTGTCAACTTCTGCAATTTCTGTAGAACACCCCTATAATAGTGATTAGGAACAAACCGATGACGCACAAGACGCTTCATCTCTTCCCATGTAGTAACCGCAGGCATCCCAATTCTTCTCCTATCAGCTATCAGTTGATCCCACCAGATACTAGCATAGTCCACGAACTCGGCGGCAGCTAATTTGACTTTCCGCAATTCAGTGTAGGTATAACAATCAAATACTTTCTCGATTTTTCTTTCCCAATCAAAATACTCATCTGGATCACTTGACCCCTTAAAAACAGGAATCTTTAACTTAATGGTTTCCCAATTATTTTCCTCTCTCCTTGGAATCTCTCGCCTTCCTCTTCCATGATTTTCTCCCAAACCAAGCTCATTAAATTCTTCCTCTAATTGGTTACCTCTTTGAGCTCTACGTTCCCTAGGTTCCTCCCTTCGCCTATCCTCCTCAAGTCTATCAAATCTCTCATTTATTTGAGCAAACTTCACATTAAATTCTTCCATGCGGGCAAGTATCGCATCATAATATTGTGTCGGATTAACAAAAGGAACCCCTTTAGCTGGAGTTTCGTCGGTCATGGTGATTGTTGGTGACTCTCCCTTACGTGTATGCACTCAAGATAACAATTTTTTTTACATAAGTAACAAATCCTAGAACAATTAGGATTTCAAAATTAAAAAACAACACGATTAAACAAGGATTGATGATCCAAGCTCAAGACAACTAGATGAATTAATAAATTAAAAAATTAAATTTTTTTTTTTTCTGATATGAAGCGACCAGCGATGAGCAGGATGAACGAGTAACTCGGCGTGAACAGTAAATTCGGCGATGAGCGACGTGATGAACACTAAATCAGTGAACAGTAATTTTCGGCGTGAACAGTGATTCCGGATGAACAGTAAATTTTTATTTTTTTTTTTGAATAATGAACCCTAGAACAATTAGGGTTTAACAACTAGAACGATGAATACGCAAAAAAATTTAAGATAGAATGGAATTACCGTAACTAGGATTGCTCTGATACCAAATGATAACGGAACGGACCCAAGATCCCCTAGAAAGGTATTAGGATGAATGACTCCGCGACCCAACGCCTTCGAGATGACGTGAACCTTGGAATTGTGAATGACGCCACAATTGGGATGACTCTCCAACTGATAAGTCGAATTTCAACTATAAACAACGAATCCACGAAGTTTATAATCCGAGCTTCCAATCCAGGACACTCAAATAAGAAACAATTTTCTAACCAGAAAATCACTCAACTTTTATTAATCTGAATTCTCTATCTAAAACAATGTCTAAGAATGCCTTTTTATAGGCTTACAAAATAAATCCTAATTCTTGTAGGACAAGAAAACTAATTAAAAGGAAACTCTATTTAAAAGGAAACTCTTAAATAAAAAGAAACTAAATCTCTTAATAATATCCTAACAATAAAACAATTAAAAGCAGCGGCAACTTTACGGATACCTTGCGGTCGCAAGGTCTATGGACCCTGCGTCCCAAGGTCCACAGTTTCTCCAATCTTGCTTGCTGGTCCGAATCATATCAGTATTGTTGTAGAGAAGATCAAGAGCTTCGATTTGGCGGTCTCGGATCGCCGATCGGACCACCGGAACTCCGGGAAATGGTCCTTCAAGTTGGAGTGACCTCCATGGACGAAAATATAAATATGCACCATTACACGTGATGATTATATGAATAGCTTGATTAGTATATATGATGATATATATATACTTGCATATGATGTTTTGTGGGAACTACCTTCTAATTCATTTGATTTGTGTTTGAGCAGGGGAATTATACCCTGGTTCATTTGGACAGTTTAGTAAGTGAGAAGAAATGAATATCTTGTGGAGTGTCTAAATGATATGACGCCTCTTCACGGGTTTTTCTGTCATTTGTAAAATGGCATGATGAATATTTTTATGTTACATATCTCTTTTTAGTAGCGTATTGGGTCATTATGACTCATTCCGTACTTTGTTTTCTAGTTCCGACCAATTGGTAGCAGCGTTGAGACCGAGTAGATCGTGATTTGGCAGTCTTGTTGATCGATAGATCAAGATTAGATCGGGTGGTTCGTGTTTGTAGCGACTAACTCTCAGTAGCATCTCGTGGAGTCTGTTCCCTTTTAGCATTGTCATTGATATCATGTATTTTACTATTCTTGTGAGATCGATATTTTGTAAAGTTATTTAGACTTTACGATCGGGTATATACTTGGGTATTTGTGTTAGTTCTTTCTTGGGCCGACGTGTTGTGTCGTGCCTTGTTAAATGGTTTAGTATTTATTTCGGTTGTCTCCTGCACTTATAGCTTTGGGGCATTTCTTTATCCTACTTATTATAGTTGTTGGTTGACCGGTATGCTTTAGCCATTGGGTAATTGATATATCGAGTTGGTTCTTTGTTGCCCGGCTGGAGTGCCGATGGTTTGTTCGGCGTGCAATGTTGCGGCGAGTTTTGTTTCTCCTTTGAGATAATGTCTCTCTTGGTTTCATTATCGTCGGTTCGAGCCATAGCTTGGGAGTTCTTTTCTTATATTGCTTCCGATTCGATTTTTGAAATACCGTATTTTAGTGCGGCGTTATGTTCATGTTTAAGAGCGAGTTTGCTCACTGTTTGACTAGCACTCTTGTTTATCAAGTGCTTGTCCTCTTATTAAGTTAGTTCCACGACCTTGGGATTTCGTGTTGGAATAAGATCGAGTCGTTACATTTATCACGTGGGTGTACGGGGTATTTAGCTTGTGTAGTTGATACTAGCATGTCTCTTGCTAAGTTAGAAGATATTCGGTAGTTAATGAGTTCCACGATGTCTTTTCTACCGAGTATGCTTTACCTCCCGACCAAAGACTAGAGTTTTGTATTGAACTATTGCCGTGGACTTCGCTATTTCTAGGGCACCTTCCGTATGGCTCCGGCGGAGTTGCGAGAGTTGAAGGATCAGTTGCAGGAACTTCTTGATAGGGAGTTCATTAAACCGAGTGTGTCTCCTTGGGGTGCACCGGTGTTGTTTGTGAGGAAGAAGGATGGTAGTTTACGGCTTTGTATAGACTATCGACAGTTGAACAGGGCTACTATCAAGAATAGGTATCCCTTGCCACATTGATGATCTCTTTGATCAACCGGGGTTCAGGATTGTCTATTCCAAGTTTGACTTGAGGAGTGGCTATCACCGGTTGAGGGTTCGAGCGGAGGATGTCAGAAGACGCCTTTCCAGCGTTATGGTCATTATGAGTTTGTTGTGATGCCGTTTGGGTTGACCAACGCACTGCCTGGTTTTATGGACTTGATGAATAGGGTTTTTCATGAGTATCTTGATTGCTTTGTGGTGGTATTTATTGATGACATTCTTGTGTACTCCAAGTCACGAGAGGAACATGAGAATCATTTGAGAGAGGTTCTTTCTATCTTGCGGAAGAAGCAACTTTATGCGAAATTTAGTAAGTGCGCTTTCGGCTAGAGCAAGTTTCTTTCCTAGGGCACGTGGTGTCTAGTGATGGTATCGCGGTGGATCCATCCAAGGTTGAGGCGGTTACTAAGTGGAAGACGCCTAGTACGGTGGCCAAGTCCGTAGTTTCTTGGGCTTGGCGGGTTATTACCGTAGGTTTATTCGAGGGGTTTTCGAAGATCGCTACTCAGATGACTAATTTGACTCGAGAAGAAGTCTTCTTTTCATATGGAGTGATAAGTGCGAGGCTAGTTTTCGGGAGTTGAAGAGGAGGTTGACTACGGCTCCTATCTTAGCATTGCCTAGTGGTTCGTGAGAACTTTGTGATTTATAGCGACGCCTCGCTAGAAGGCTTGGGTTGCGTGCTTATGCGAGAATGGGAGAGTTATTGCCTATGCTTCGAGGAAGCTATCACCTTATGAGCGAGAATTACCCGACACATGACCTTGAGTTGGCGGCTATTATTTTTGCGCTTCACAAGTGGAAGCATTATCTTTCTGGGGCTAAGTTTGAAATATTCACCGATCATAAGAGTTTGAAGTATCTCTTTTCACAAAAGAGTTGAATATGCGTCGAGAGGCGATGGATGGAGAAACTTAAGGATCATGAGCGCACTATTTTATACCATCAGGGAAAGCTAATGTTGTTGCGGATGCCTTGAGTAGGAAGGCTTATATGTCTTGTTTGATGATGAAGGAGTGGAAGATGCTTGAGGGCGTCAGAATGGAGTCGATTGTGGAATGAGCATAGGGTTATCTTTGCTAGCGTGCGTGCTACGCTGCGTTGTTTGAGTTGATTAAGAAGGCTCAAGTTTCGATTACGAGTTGAGGAAGATTATTGATGGATTGGGTGATGGTAAGACACGGAGTTTGCTTTGAACACCGATGGGATTCTTGACTTTTCGAGGTAGAGTTTGTGTGCCTTCTACCGATGGGGTTAAGCGTATGGTTCTTGATGAGGCTCACAAGGCCAAGTATACTATACATCCAGGGAGTACCAAAATGTATAGGGACTTGAAGAGACAGTTTTGGTGGAATGGGATGAAGAGAGAATAGCGGACTATGTATCTAGATGCTTGACGTGTCGGCGGGTTAAGGCGAACACCGAGAGACACTGGTTTACTTCACCACTTGAGATAGGAGTGGAAGTGGGAGCATATCACCATGGATTTTGTGACGGGATTGCCACGTACTCGCCGAGGTTTCGATGCAGTTTGGGTTGTTGTGGATAGGTTGACCAAATCTTCACATTTTATCCCTGTTGCGATGACTTATAGTTTGAGTCAGTTGGCAGCGTTGTATGTCAGGACATCGTGAGATTGCATGGCATTCGGTTAGCATTGTTTCGATAGAGACCCGAGTTCACTTCTAGATTTTGGCATTCTTTGCGGAGAAGCTTTGGAGTGCAGTTAAACTTTAGTACGGCTTTTCACCCGATCGATGGTCGGTCGGAGAGATTGATTCGGTATTGGAGGATTTATTGCGTGCTTGTGCCATGGATTTCAAGGGTAGTTGGGATTCCCATTTGCCATTAGCCGAATTTGCGTATATAATAACGTTACCGTCCTAGTATTGAGATGGCGCCATATGAGGCTTTATATGGGCGCAAGTGTCGTTCACCGATTTCTTTGGGATGAGGTTGGTGAAGCTAAACTTTGGGGTTCGGAGATGGTACAACGATCGGTGAGGCGTGAAGCTTATTAGAGATAGATTGCTTACGGCCGAGTAGACAGAAGAGCTACGGACAACAGGAGGCGCGACTTAGAAGTTTCAGGTTGGTGACTATGTGTTCTTGAAAGTATCGCCCGGCGGTACTAAGCGATTTGGAAAGAAAGGTAAAGCTTTCACCTAGATTCATTGGGACCATTCGAGATCCTAGAGAAAGGATTGGAGCTTTGGCGTATCGGTTAGCATTGCCGCCTTCTATATCGGATGTTCATGGCGTCTTTCATGTCTCGATGCTACGCAAATACTTGAAGGATGAGTCGCATGTCCTTACCTTATGATGAGATTACTTTTGAGCGACCTTTCTTATGATGAGAAGCCGGTGAGGATTACGGACACGAAAGAGCAAGTGTTGAGGAACAAAGAAAATTCCTTTGGTGAAGGTCTTGTGGAAGAATCACGATATTGAGGAAGCCACGTGGGAGGCAGAGCTTGATATGAGAGAGAGATACCCTTTCCTATTCGATGACTCAGGTAAGAATTTAGGGACTAAATTCCTTTAAGTGGGGAGGATGTGAGAACCCAAACCCATTACTTGCATTACTTGTTCTATCATTATAACATGCTTGTTTCATGCTCTTAACATGTTAGATACTTCAATTGGTTCATGTCATGCTTGCATTAGAGTTATTCGTTCATAGTCGCTTGATGTCTATGCGTTGCATACCTTGCCGTTTGTGCCTTGAGTGTTTGCCTTAGCATGTTAGCACTCAACCAAGACTTGTTAGGGTTCTATTTACCTTTCATAGATGACTTAGAACGTTCATCTTGATCATAGTAAGCTTGGTTGGAAGTTTAGAAACCTTTCTTGCTTTGTTTTGGCCTTAGCGATTTCCCTCGTTGCTCGTATTGCTTGTATTTCGTCTTGCGATATGTTCCTTGAGTTCCGGACTTGTATTCAAGTCATAACCATGTTTAAACAAGCCTTTTTCATGCCCAAGTTACCCTAGTTTTATTAACGACCTTTGATCGGGTTTGATTCGTCAACCAATCGTCGCTTGACTCGAGCCTTGTCCTACCTTGTTCGGGTGTTGTTCGGGTGTGTTTCGGACATGTTTTGAGTTGTGTTAGACCCTAGAATGGTTGCCCATGAGCTTGGGACCATTTAGGACTTGTTTAGATCAAGTTTTGGATGCTCGCATGAAGATCAGTGAGCTCGCGCGGCATGAGAGCAAATGAAAAAAATCGGCATCGGCATGGCATGAGGCGCCCGCCTCCTCGGCCTCTTTTCAGCTACGGGAATTTTTCCTTTTTCTGTTTTGTCCGACCTTTAAGACCCTTAAACCCCCTTCCTAATTGTCCCTAATCCAACCTATTAAACCCTAATCAAGCTAGATTAGTCCTAATCCTCAAGCACCTCCACTTGACAAGTGGATTCCACCTCTCCTCTTGACATTGTGGAATTCCACCAAATACATGCAAGATATAAAAGGCCACCCTTGTTGACTTTGCCTTAATCTTCCATAATCTGAATTTCTTCTCTCTCTCTCTTTAGTGTGTGTAGAGAATAGGTGAGATTGGTGTGTGTGATTCCTCCCAGTTTGAGCTCCCGACCTCCGTTTGCCAAGCCGAGACCACCGGTGTGAAGCTACCGACGAGGAGATCGATTCCTTCCGATTACTTTGTGCTCCAACTTTCCTTTTCCTTTGGTGAAGGTAAGCTATTAATTTCCCCTTAGGATTGTATGATTAGACTTGCCATGATTCCCCTTTCTTTGATCCCCATGCTTTTACCATGTCCATGCCATGATCTAGGTTGAATTGGTCTCTTGAGATTTTGGTTAGTATGTCCATCTTGTTGCTTGAGGCCTATTACCTATGTTCTATGTTCTATGCTTCTTTAGGAGGCAATAACTAATGTTCTTGAACTAATATGTTTTGATGACTCTTGGGAATTTTGAATTCTAGGGTTTATGCCTTGTATTGATTCATCTTATTGAATTGGGCCCTAGGCCTAGAATAAATTGTGTTCTATCTATTCCCTTAAATAACGTTCTTGGACCCTTGCATTTTAATACCTTGAAAGAATGATTCTAAGGTCCCTTGAATTCGAATTATCGATAATCTTCTACGGTTGTTAAGCGGATTAATGACCTAGCCGATCATATGCGAGAACTTAGAAGAGGGTTTGTGATGCATTTAGCGTCCTAACTCTATTGGATGAACTATTGAATTTTAGAGACGACTCAGCGAGTCAAGATTAGCGAGCTATTGAACAATACCGGCTCAATTAATCCCTACGTTCTAATCGCGTTTCCCTAAGAATAATAAGAATAATAATTCTAGACTTTGAACTTGAATTGATTGCCTTGCTTGATCTTGATGTCATATTATGGAATGACTAATTGACATGTGAGTTCGCTCTTGTCGAACTCAACCTACTGTTATTGATAAGAATAATTTACTTGTCTTGAGCGAGATCGCTCTTGTCGATCTCGTTCTCTACTTGAGAATTTTGTTAAGTATACATTACTTGGCATTGCATGAGTCGGTGGCATCCGTCTTTGTTCACACACGCCTCACTTTGTGGCCACGGTGGAGAAGTAACTCCCATCTTGTAATCATTTAAGAGCATCATTGGTGACTATCCGGGCATCTCCTCGGAAGATCGATGTACTACACACATTCGATACCCGCACATTCCAGATAACGCTTGTATGCAGGAACTACGTAGCGGCCCGGCTCTCCATATATCCTTATCTATGTGATTTATTTATGCACTTATGTGAAACAACGTGCATGGATATATGACTCTATGCTTATGTGACTATATCTTGTCTTGAATGTTGCATCTTGCCATGACATGCATGATTAATAGCTTACGAGTCTTTATGACTTACCCTTTCCCCTTTACTGCTTTAGATCCTAGCAAGGCGAGGTCTGCTTTCGTTGACTAGCGTGTTCGTGCCTTGTGCCCCTTTTGATTCGCCGTTGATTCTTGAAGAGGTGGTTTTGATGGCCTCTTACTCTTGTTTATAATTTTTGTAAGGACGACGGGTTAAGCCAGTCAACTAGACTGTGCCTGGGTATTTGTGTATAACTTGATTGTAAATCTTTAACTGCTAGTAGTTTATACTTGTAGTACTTGTAACCCCTTTGTGCCGGCATTGTGTAAGCCGAGCCTCGGTTAACTTGTTATTATTCCTCCACGTTTTAGTCTTCCGCTGAGCATGCTTTTAGCTCTTTAGAAATTCTTGTCTTTGAACTGTTAGATTGGGTTCCGGCATGTAGTGTCGCCGAAGACTTGGTTATATTTGTTTAACTGTTTATCAGGTTTAAAAGTTTTAAAAATATCCGGCCGTTTGGTGCCGAGGCGTCGCGACTCAATGTTGCGTCACGTCGTTTTACGTGAATTAAGTCCTTGCATGTTTAATTGCCTACTTGTTTCCCTCCTTATTTGGGCGGTCCGACCCTCGGTCCCATCTCGGGCCGGGTCGCATCTAGTTGTTGGATATATGCATCACTTTAATGATATGCTAAACTTTTGAAGCAAAGAAACTCTAAGAGAAGAAACTAATTATTGAACTTAGGACCTTGGGACTCTAAAATCAAAAATATTTATTATCTAGTAAGAAGTATGAGTAATCACTTCCAAAGCGTGAAAACTATTTATTTGTCTCTTATCTAACTTGATTATTTTGTTGATCTTAATTCAAACATAAATTGCATAATAGAATGAATGAGAACTTCAATTGTCTAAAAGTGTTGCCACATTGATTCTTTGAACTTCAATTGGTTTGCCACATTGATTCTTTTGGTTTAGTTTGTTTAGAATATGATTACTTTATGTTTCTTTTGTTTTCTATATCAATAGACTTTTAATTTAAAACGTAATTCTAAAATATGTTGCATCTTTTGTAGAATCAACCATTAAAGTAAATTCTTAAACTTTCCTTGTTAATAATAATTATAATCCCTAGTTTAGATTAACAATTAGAATATTTGCTTACGATATACTCTCTCTAGTACGGGCAAAGAGTCACTGTTTGAAAATCACACTTTGTAAAAAAATTACCTTTTTGTAGATCATCGGTAATAAAATGAAATTTTTATGCCTTAATTATTGAAATTGAAATCTTTAACTGAAACTCACAAAATGGAATAGTGGACTCTTTGCCTAGAAAGGAGGGAGTACTATTTCGAAGTTAATAATTTCTATACGAATCAACTTTGTAAGGATTTACTCTTTGACCCCCTACAATATGGAATACTCTTAAATCATTTCCAATGTAAACGAACTTTCTTTATTCTAAATATCTATTTGGATTCAAAAACAAACTAAGAAATTTCTCATCCACAAGGGTCCATAGCTCAGTGGTAGAGCATTTGACTGCAGATCAAGAGGTCACTGGTTCGAACCCAGTTGGGCCCTTAGTTAATGGATGTGAATGATTTTATATCAAAAATCGAAAGAAGGGATATATATATATATAACTTTATTTATGGTCATTCGTAAAAGTATATTACTTCCAAAAGAAGCGTGAAAGTTGATTCTAACTGATTCTTAAATATACGGTACATAAAATACAAAATAGGAGGTTAAAATTGATGATAACTTACATTACAACAAATATTGCTTAAAATTAATTATAGTTTTTTTATGGAAAATTGATGTCAACAATTTTATAGGCTATATGAAATGAAGAAAACGTGTTAGGAACTTAGATTTAGTAAGTTTTGATATTGCAAAAAACAAAAAAGCTAGGATGGTATAATTTTCCTTTAATAACTTATTAATAGGCTTAATTATAAAAGAGTAATTGTCATGAGTTTATAGCTTGAAGGTGTGATAAATCTCATACGAAAAAATCTAAAGAGCCAAGGTTTAAGACCAAAAGAAGTTTGCCATGAAACAACCCAGATGCGTGCCACATACTGGACCAACCTTAACACACATGATCTATGTTTTAAATGAATATACCCATTAGCTAGATAGAAGTTGAACTACAACTAGGACCGATATCGCAAACTGTAAACTGATGTAGCTCTCATCCAACGACTAGAATAGAACACCAAGAAATTGTGGTCGTATGGCCTCTATAGAGAAACGACTTCCCACAAGATAAAAAGAAAGAACGATCATAAAGGGATATCATATACAAAAAAGTGATTTGAAGATGCTGTAAAGCTCAAAGATTATGTAAAAGTGTGTTTATAGTGTTATGTCAAATGATATCGGAACTTGATTATTTTGTTGATCTTGGTGCTATCAAGGGACTCACGATTGGTATCATTGCTATCATAGTTGTTCGGATATGCATCATTAATGATCTAAACGAAACTTTTACTAAACTGTTGAAGGAGTGACTTCTCAATTGATAGCAAAGCGATTCATTGCTACTAATTATTGAAGAAAATTAGGAACCTTGGGACTCTAAAATCGAAAATATTTATTATCTAGTAAGAAGTATGAGAAATCACTTCCAAAGAATGAGCGTGAAAACTATTTATTTGTCTCTTATCTAACTCTTAATTAAACATAAGCTGCATAAAATATTATAGAATGAATGAGAACTTCAATTGTCTAAAAGTGTTGCCACATTGATTCTTTTTGGTTTAGTTTGTTTAGAATATGATTACTTTATGTTTCTTTTGTTTTCTATATCAATAGACTTTTAATTTAAAACGTAATTCTAAAATATGTTGCATCTTTTGTAGAATCAACCATTAAAGTAAATTCTTAAAGTTTCCTTGTTAATAATAATTATAATCCCTAGTTTAGATTAACAATTAGAATATTTCTTACGATATACTCTCTGCAGTGCAGGCAAAGAGTCTCGTTTGAAAATCACACTTTGTAAAAAACTACCTTTTTTGTAGATCATCGATAATAAAATGAAATTTTTATGCCTTAATTATTGAAATTGAAATCTTTAAGTGAAACTCACAAAATGGAATAGTGGACTCTTTGCATAGAAAGGAGGGAGTACTATTGTAGGACCCCGAACCTTTGTGTATTTGACTTTCTCGTGTTGCATGCTTTGTTGTTAATGCGTTGAGTGTTCGTCTTAACATGATAGCACCTAAATATGTCTCATTGGAGTCTTAGTACCTTGCATATAAGATTTACAATGTTCATCTTAGTTGTTGTATGCTTGGTTGAGAGTTTAGAAGCATTGTTGCTTCGTTTGAGCCTTAGGGTTTCTCGGGATTGCCTTCGTTGCTTGTATTGTTTGTGTTTTCAACTTGCGAGAAGTTCATTTGAGTTCTAAACCAAGTGTACTAGTATTCCCCATGCTTGCATAATCATTGTTCATAGACTTGTTGCATTTGGAAATAAGATGACCAACATATTACTTTGCAGATTCAGTCCGGTTTTGGGTAAACTTCGGGAAAATTCTGGTACCAATCTACTAAAGAGAATTTTCTAAACATTTAGTATGTTTTTCCTACATATGTTAGGATACTCCCTGTAAAATATGGTATTTTTCCAAGGTGTATAAGTACCTCATTTAGGTCTTGACTTACGGCTGTGCCAGAATTCTGTTTTCAGGAAATCAGCTTCTGTACTTGAACTTGTAGTAGCCATATTTTGATGAATATAAGTCCAAATTGAGTAATTTAAAAGGCTAAACTATATTTTAAAGAGTCTAGTTTCATAAAAATCAATAATCACCTCATTTGGAGGTGTGAGATATTTATGGTCGATTTTACAAGATTGACTGTCTGTTTTCCAGATTTTGGGTTTTTGACTTGTTTTGGTTGAAGACCCCCTTGACTCTTGCACCCTTGCCCTTGGCCGACCTAAGTGAGTCTCAGCCACATTTTTTGACTTGTCTAAGACCCTCTTAGACCCTTGGATCATGGCTTATCAATGGTCTACATGCCTTAGCCAATAGAAAGCCTCTTAATCACTTCACTTGGATTAGGGACCTCTTAGGAAGTATATAAACACAAACTTCATCCCTTCCAGCCATTTTGTGCTCAACATAACCAGAGATTCAGAGACATAGCTCCAAATTTCGTCCATGGAGGTCACACCAACTTGAGAGATCATTTCCCGGAGATCCGGTGGTCCGATCGTCGAACCGAGACCGCCAAATTGAAGCTCTAGATCTTCTCTACAACAATCCTTGCTCTAATCAACCTTTCCTCCATTAATATTAGGACTAAGGTACGTTGAGAAATCCCTGAAATTTTCATGTTCAATAAAATGACATGACCCCTTCATTATAGTTGCTCTATTGATGATTATGAACATCTTTTGTGAAGACAAATCCTCCAATTCAACCTTTGAAACATGTGTAGGATTTTATGAATTCTCTATGAAGTTGTGATTTTGACATTTTATAAAGCATGAATGTTGTTTATAATGAGCTTAGGAATAACTCTTGTGAAAGAATATGTTTTAATTCAAGGTTTAACAAAATCACCGAAACTAGGGTTTGAAACTCGAGATTGTGTTTAAGGCTAGTTTAAGATCATGAACGGCCTAGTTATCGAGTTCTAAATGAAAGGAGAACTTAGGAAAGGGCAATGTAATGCATATATTATCAATGCTCTATTTGGTTGAATTTTAGTAAAACTCACCGGAGTTGAGATTAGGGAGTTATTGAACAATACCGACTCCACATTCAATCCCTACAATGTTTGTAGTGCGTTAGACTAATATATTAGCCTACGTGACTTTGGGATGGATTGAAGGGCATGTTTGATATGAGTGATTATAAGACTCAATCGAGTTCTTATGTGGTTTATGTGATTGTGTGAAGCAAATGCACAATTGAGAGCATGTTGTAGAATGATGTATCTACTTGACAGGTTGAATTCGCTCTTGTCGAATTCCTACTTGATTCTTTAATGAGTAAAAACACCTACTTGTTGAATAATTAATTTGAGGACTATTCTTTGAGAAGATTTGGATTGGGGCTTTCTTAGTACTCTATACATGGAGTCTACTTGTATAAGTCGCTAGGATGACCATGTTTTCTAAGACTCACCGGTATGGTTTGACCTTACGGGTTATTACCGCTCTAGTGTTGCTTAAGTCTTTGACTACCATCGACTTTTGTGTTATTGAATGAGTTACTACTCTAGGAAGAGTTTAGTAAATGGCTTCATGATCCGAGACTAACGGAGTAGTCTTGGATAGTACTTAATGGACTGATGGTTAAGTTGTGACTCTGTTGAATTTCATAGGTGAATATGGAATACTGTGTATATTTTATATTATGACTAAATGCATGATTTCCTACCTTGTCAAGAATTGATTCTTCTATGTGTTTCTATGATATGACTTATGAGCATATTGAATGTATTTGCCTTCGTGCACGATCCGTTCTGAGTTAATGAATTGTGGTGAACTTGGATTCTACTATTAAGTGGAATTATGAATCAAAATTGAACTAAGCTTGATTTCACAATAATCAACTTGGGCTTCCCTTATATAATTGACTTGGGACTTGAACTAAGATTCCTAAATGGAATGAGAACCTTGCTATGCCTCAAACGAGAACATAGAAAAGAGTCTTGGGACACATATAGTGTTCAAACTCTATTTGGTTGGAATTGTAGTAAAGACTCAAGCAGTCGAGTTAAGGAACAATTGAACCTTACGAGGATCGTGGTGAGATCCTATGATAATTATATTCCATTTGACTAGATTACTAGCTTTTGGGACTTGAATTGAATAGAGTGAACAAACTTGACACTTATGATTTAGAGACTCAAATGAGTTCCTATTGTGGTTTTGTGATTATTGTAACAATGTGCATAATCGTATGAGTTTAGTAGATCATTATATCTACTTGAGAATTAGCAAGTAAACATCTACTTGTGCATTGCATATAAGTCCAGTGGCATTACTTGAGTTTTCATGATGATGGTGGGGCGATGCATTGTCTTCACGAATTATGGGATTCGTGGATTGCAATGTATCGCCGTCATCGAGTTTCACACACACCTCCACGCTAGCTACGGTGGGGAAGTAGCCCCTTTGTCGTAACCAAAAGCGCATTGGCTAGTGCTATTTTCTGAGTAGAAGCTCGGACCGAGAAGAGAGCTCGGTACTTTGATACACGAACACGGGTATCACGGCACGATTGATTAACGGTTGTGATTGCGAGGAGCAATACGACGGCGGTGATTTGGTATCTTCTCTATCCCTTATGTGGCTTCCTATGGGCACTTATGTGATAACAAAGTGTTAGTTGAACATGAGATCTTATTGACCATGTTTGTATTGTCGATGATATATGAGAGATTTGATATGTATATATAGAGATATGCATACTTGTATATGAGATATATATGAAAGACTTGATGTGTATATATATAGATATGCACACTTATGCATGATGATTTTATGGGAGATTTGATATGTATATTTAGAGATATACATCTTGATATAGGTGTATATATATAAACATGCACCCTTACACGTGGTAACAGTGTGAATAGCTTGATTCGTATATATAATGATATGTATACTTGCATATGATGTTTTGTGGGAACTACCTTCTAATTCATTTGATTTGTGTGTGAGCAGGGAATTACACCTGGTTCATTTGGACGGTTTAGTAAGTAAGAAGGAGTGGATATCTTGTGGAGTATCGAACGATACGGACGCCTCTTCACGGGTTTTTACGTCATATATAAAATGACACCGGTTATGTTTATGTTACATAATTATATGTTGCATATATATTGTAGTAGCGTCTTGGGTCATTATGACTCATCTCGTACTTGTTTTTAGTTGCGATGGCGATAGGCGAGGTCGAGTAGATCGTGATCGTAGCGGGCGCGGTGGTCGATAGATCGAGGTTAGATCGTGTGGTTCGTGTTTGTAGCAGCCGACTTTCCCGAGTAGCAGCTTGTGGAGTCTTGTTCCTTTTAGCATTGTCATTGATTTCATGTACTTTGCTATTCTTGTGAGATCGACATTTTGTAAAGTTATTTAGACTTTACGATCGGGTAGAATACTTGGGTATTTGTATTGGTTATTTCTTGGGCCGACGTGTTGTGTCGTGCCTTGTTTGTGGTTTTAGTATTTATTTCGATTGTCTCCAGGGCAGTAGCTTTGGGGAATTTCCTTATTCTAGTTTTTATAGTTGTTGGTTGACCCGGTATGCTTTAGCCGTTGGGTAATTGTTATATCGGGTTGGTTCTTTGTTGAAACGCCGGCTGGAGTGCCGATGGTTTGATTAGCGTCAATGTTGCGCACGAGTTTTGTTTTTCCTCCTTTGAGAGATAATGTCTCTCTTGGTTTCATTGTCATTTGTTTCGAGCTTCATAGCTTGGGACTTCTTTCTTATATTGCTTCGATTTTTGAAATACCGTATTTTAGTGCGGTGTTATGTTCATGTTTAGAGCGAGTTTGCTCGTGTTTGATTAGCACTACTTGCTTATCAAGTGCTTGTCCTCTTCTTAAGTTAGTTCCAGCGGCACGACCTTGGGATTTCGTGTTGGAATCCGGGTCGGGTCGTTACAACTATTTCGAAGTTAATAATTTCTATACGAATCAACTTTGAAAGGATTTACTCTTTGACCCCCTACAATATGTAATACTCTTAAATCATTTCCAATGTAAACGAACTTTCTTTATTCTAAATATCTATTTGGATTCAAAAACAAACTAAGAAATTTCTCATCCACAAGGGTCCATAGCTCAGTGGTAGAGCATTTGACTGCAAATCAAGAGGTCACTGGTTCGAACCCAGTTGGGCCCTTAGTTAATAGATGTGAATGATTTTATATCAAAAATCGAAAGAAGGGATATATATAACTTTATTTATGGTCATTCGTAATAGTATATTACTTCCAAAAGAAGCGTGAAAGTTGATTCTAACTGATTCTTAAATATACGGTACATAAAATACAAAATAGGAGGTTAGAATTGATGATAACTTACATTACAACAAATATTGCTTAAAATTAATTTTAGTTTTTTTATGGAAAATTGATGTCAACAATTTTATAGTCTATATGAAATGAAGAAAACGTGTTAGGAACTTAGATTTAGTAAGTTTTGATATTGCAAAAAACAAAAAAGCTACGATGGTATAATTTTCCTCTAATAACTTATTAATAGGCTTAATTATAAAAGAGTAATTGTCATGAGTTTATGGTTTGAAGGTGAGATAAATCTCATACGAAAAAATCTAAAGAGCCAAGGTTTAAGACCAAAAGAAGTTTGCCATGAAACAACCCAGATGCGTGCCACATACTGGACCAACCTTAACACACATGATCTATGTTTTAAATGAATATACCCATTAGCTTGATAGAAGTTGAACTACAACTAGGACCGATATCGCAAACTGTAAACTGATGTAGCTCTCATCCAACGACTAGAATAGAACACCAAGAAATTGTGGTCGTATGGCCTCTATAGAGAAACGACTTCCCACAAGATAAAAAGAAAGAACGATCATAAAGGGATATCATATACAAAAAAGTGATTTGAAGATGCTGTAAAGCTCAAAGATTATGTAAAAGTGTGTTTATAGTGTTATGTCAAATGATATCGGAACTTGATTATTTTGTTGATCTTGGTGATATCAAGGGACTCACGATTGGTATCATTGCTATCATAGTTGTTCGGATATGCATCATTAATGATCTAAACGAAACTTTTACTAAACTGTTGAAGGAGTGACTTCTCAATTGATAGCAAAGCAGTTCTGACTGCTACTAATTATTGAAGAAAATTAGGAACCTTGGGACTCTAAAATCGAAAATATTTATTATCTAGTAAGAAGTATGAGAAATCACTTCCAATGAAAGCGTGAAAACTATTTATTTGTCTCTTATCTAACTCTTAATTAAACATAAGCTGCATAAAATATTATAGAATGAATGAGAACTTCAATTGTCTAAAAGTGTTGCCACATTGATTCTTTTTGGTTTAGTTTGTTTAGAATATGATTACTTTATGTTTCTTTTGTTTTCTATATCAATAGACTTTTAATTTAAAACGTAATTCTAAAATATGTTGCATCTTTTGTAGAATCAACCATTAAAGTAAATTCTTAAAGTTTCCTTGTTAATAATAATTATAATCCCTAGTTTAGATTAACAATTAGAATATTTCTTACGATATACTCTCTCTGGTACGGGCAAAGAGTCTCTGTTTGAAAATCACACTTTGTAAAAAAACTACCTTTTTTGTAGATCATCAGTAATAAAATGAAATTTTTATGCCTTAATTATTGAAATTGAAATCTTTAAGTGAAACTCACAAAATGGAATAGTGGACTCTTTGCCTAGAAAGGAGGGAGTACTATTTCGAAGTTAATAATTTCTATATGAATCAACTTTGAAAGGATTTACTCTTTGACCCCCTACAATATGGAATACTCTTAAATCATTTCCAATGTAAACGAACTTTCTTTATTCTAAATATCTATTTGGATTCAAAAACAAACTAAGAAATTTCTCATCCACAAGGGTCCATAGCTCAGTGGTAGAGCATTTGACTGCAGATCAAGAGGTCACTGGTTCGAACCCAGTTGGGCCCTTAGTTAATAGATGTGAATGATTTTATATCAAAAATCGAAAGAAGGGATATATATAACTTTATTTATGGTCATTCGTAATAGTATATTACTTCCAAAAGAAGCGTGAAAGTTGATTCTAACTGATTCTTAAATATACGGTACATAAAATACAAAATAGGAGGTTAGAATTGATGATAACTTACATTACAACAAATATTGCTTAAAATTAATTTTAGTTTTTTTATGGAAAATTGATGTCAACAATTTTATAGTCTATATGAAATGAAGAAAACGTGTTAGGAACTTAGATTTAGTAAGTTTTGATATTGCAAAAAACAAAAAAGCTAGGATGGTATAATTTTCCTTTAATAACTTATTAATAGGCTTAATTATAAAAGAGTAATTGTCATGAGTTTATAGCTTGAAGGTGAGATAAATCTCATACGAAAAAATCTAAAGAGCCAAGGTTTAAGACCAAAAGAAGTTTGCCATGAAACAACCAGATCGTGCCACATCTTGGACCAACCTTAACACACATGATTCTATGTTTTAAATGAATATACCCATTAGCTAGATAGAAGTTGAACTACAACTAGGACCGATATCATAAGCGTAAAGCGATGTAGCTCTCATCCAACGACTAGAATAGAACACCAAGAAATTGTGGTCGTATGGCCTCTATAGAGAAACGACTTCCCACAAGATAAAAAGAAAGAACGATCATAAAGGGATATAATATACAAAAAAGTGATTTGAAGATGCTGTAAAGCTCAAAGATTATGTAAAAGTGTGTTTATAGTGTTATGTCAAATGATATCGGAACTTGATTATTTTGTTGATCTTGGTGATATCAAGGGACTCACGATTGGTATCATTGCTATCATAGTTGTTCGGATATGCATCATTAATGATCTAAACGAAACTTTTACTAAACTGTTGAAGGAGTGACTTCTCAATTGATAGCAAAGCAGTTCTGACTGCTACTAATTATTGAAGAAAATTAGGAACCTTGGGACTCTAAAATCGAAAATATTTATTATCTAGTAAGAAGTATGAGAAATCACTTCCAATGAAAGCGTGAAAACTATTTATTTGTCTCTTATCTAACTCTTAATTAAACATAAGCTGCATAAAATATTATAGAATGAATGAGAACTTCAATTGTCTAAAAGTGTTGCCACATTGATTCTTTTTGGTTTAGTTTGTTTAGAATATGATTACTTTATGTTTCTTTTGTTTTCTATATCAATAGACTTTTAATTTAAAACGTAATTCTAAAATATGTTGCATCTTTTGTAGAATCAACCATTAAAGTAAATTCTTAAAGTTTCCTTGTTAATAATAATTATAATCCCTAGTTTAGATTAACAATTAGAATATTTCTTACGATATACTCTCTCTGGTACGGGCAAAGAGTCTCTGTTTGAAAATCACACTTTGTAAAAAAATTACCTTTTTTGTAGATCATCAGTAATAAAATGAAATTTTATGCCTTAATTATTGAAATTGAAATCTTTAAGTGAAACTCACAAAATGGAATAGTGGACTCTTTGCCTAGAAAGGAGGGAGTACTATTTCGAAGTTAATAATTTCTATACGAATCAACTTTGTAAGGATTTACTCTTTGACCCCCTACAATATGGAATACTCTTAAATCATTTCCAATGTAAACGAACTTTCTTTATTCTAAATATCTATTTGGATTCAAAAACAAACTAAGAAATTTCTCATCCACAAGGGTCCATAGCTCAGTGGTAGAGCATTTATTGACTGAATCAAGAGGTCACCGTTCGAACCAGTTGGGCCCTTAGTTAATGGATGTGAATGATTTTATATCAAAAATTGAAAGAAGGGATATATATAACTTTATTTATGGTCATTCGTAAAAGTATATTACTTCCAAAAGAAGCGTGAAAGTTGATTCTAACCGATTCTTAAATATACGATTTTACATAAAATACAAAATAGGAGGTTAAAATTGAATAA
>CM028377.1:43205452-43243508 GCA_013146195.2 Codonopsis lanceolata
TTTTCCGTCGTTGAAATTCAAATTTAATTAATTTTCAAAGCTTTAGCGACCGGAATTTCGTCATTTGAAATTCAAATTTAATTAATTTTTCAAAACCTTTAGCGGCGAATTTTCCGTCAATTAATTTTTACTGAATTTTAAACGCCTTTAGCGACGGAAAATATTTTCCGTCATTGAAAGTCAGGCCACAATTAATTTTTAAAAGCCTTTAGCGACGGAATTTTCCGTCGGCTGAAATTCAATTTTAATTAATTTTTAAACGCCTTTAGCGGCAATTTTAAAAGTAGCTAAAGGTTCCAATTCGATGACGGAAAATTCCGTCGCTAATCAACTGCTTTAGCGACAATTTTCCGTCCTGAAATTCAATTTTAATTAATTTTAAACGCATTTAGCGGCGGAATTTTCCGTCGCTAAAGGTTGAATTTCAGTGACGGAAAATTCCGTCTGAAAATCAACCTTAAGCGGCGAAATTTCCGTCGCTAAAACCTGCGGCAATCGGTCCGCCGGCATCAGCGACGGAGGAATGGCGGCGGAAAAATCTGTCGCTGGGGGCCTTTAGCGACGAAAAAATTCCGTCACTAAAGGTCATTTAATGAGGCAAACCCTACTTGTGTAACATGCCTTCTATACTTGATTAATATGTTCATTATGTGCCTTAACATGTTTTAGAGTCCATATTGTTCATACCATGCTCGCATTTGGTCAACCATGATCGTAGCTGCTTGTATGCTTCTATACATTGCATGCTTTGTTATAAGCTTGGTATCATCTTAGTACTTAACTAAGTCCTACTAGAGCCTTAGTACCTTTAAAACATGTGATGCTTTAACATGTTAGAGACTTCATTTTGTTCACGTCATGCTTGCATTAGAGTTGTTACGTTCATAGTCGCTTGAATGTCTTCTATGTGTTGCATACCTTGCCGTTTGTGCTTTGGGTGTTCACCTTAGCATGTTAGCACTTAACCAAGTCTTGTTGGAGTGCTATTACCTTGCATAAATGACTTATAACACTCATCTTGATCATAGTGAGCTTGTTTGGAAGTTTATAAACTTTCTTGCTTTGTTTGAGGTTTCCCTTGTTGCTCGTATTGTTTGTGTTTAAACTTGTGAGAAGTTCATTTGAGTTCTAGACCAAGTGTACTAGTATTTATCATTCTTGCAATCATTGTTCATAGACTTGTTGCATTTGGTTATGAGATGACCAATTTATTCCTTCACAGACCAGTCATGTTTTTGGGCAAACTTCAGGAAAATTCTGGTACTAATCCACTGAATAGAATTTTCTAAAAATTTAGTATGTTTTACCTACATATGTTAGGATACTCTCTGTAAAATTTGGTAATTTTCCAAGGTGTCTAAGTACCTCAATTAGGTCTTGACTTACGGCTGTGCCAGAATTCAGTTTTCAGGAAAACAACTTCTGTACTTGAACTTGTAGTAACCATATCTTGATCAATATAAGTCCAAATGGAGTAATTTAAAATCCTAAAATATAGTTTAATGAGTCTAGTTTCATAAAATCAAAATCACCTCATTTGGAGTTGTGAGCGATTTATGGTCGATTTTACAAAATTGACTGTCCAGTAACTTATCAAAAAATGGTCATGAACTTAGCCCCAGCATCGAGGCCCGCCGAGGCTTTGGTGAGGCGCCCGCCTCAACATCGAGAGAGGCCATCTACGGGATTTTACTTCCTGTTCGGTGTGTACGACTTTTGCCACTTAATACCCCCATCCTATTTGACCCTAAACCATCCTATTAGACCCAATTGAGTGGGATTAAGCCTAACCTCAATCTCCCTCCTCTTGACAAGTGGATTTGGCCACCCTTCTCCTTGTGACAAGTGGAATTCCACCCACTTCATGCAAAATATAAAAGCCTCCCTCTTTGTGATCAACATTAAACCCTCCATTTTCAGATCATTCCTCCTCTTTCTTCCCCAGAGTCTTGTGTGTGTAGAAAGGTGGGGTGGTGTGTGTTGCTTCCTATAGATTGAGCTCCGACCTCCGATTGCCAAGCCGAGACCACCCGAAGTGAAGCTATGCGTCGAGGACGTTTCCATCGAATAGTTTGTGCTCATTGCATCTTTTTCTTGGGTGTAAGGTAAGCTATTGATTCCCACTTAGGATGTATGCTAGAAATGTCATGTCCCCTCTTCTTGTAATTCCCAACCCTACCATGCCCATGCCATGATTGTTGATGAATTGGTCTTTTGAGATTTTGAATGACATGTTCATCTTGTTGAATTGGTCCTATGCCTAGAATTAAATGTGTTCTATGCCTCCTTAGGAACAACTATTGTTCTTGGACTAATAGTTTTGACAACTCTTAGAGACTATGATTTCTAGGGTTTCATATGCCTGAATGTTCTTCCTATTGAATTGGGTCCTATGCCTAGAATTAAATGTGTTCTATGCCTCCTTAAGGGCAACTATTGTTCTTGGACTAATGGATTTTGACAACTTTAGGGATATGATTTCTAGGGGTTTCATATGCCATTGTTCTTCCTATTGAATTGAGTCACATGCTTAGAATTAATTGTGTTCTATGTCCTCCTATGAATAATTAATGTTCTTGGACCATTGCATTTTAATAACCTTTGAAATAATGATTCTAAGGTCCCTTGAATTTGGATTATTGATAATTCTTGACTATGTTGTTAAAGATGATTAATGACCTAGTCTACTTTGTCTCACGAGAACTTAGAAAAGGGTTTAGGATGCAATTAGCATTTAAACTCTATTGGATGAATTATTAGAGGCGACTCAATGGAGTCAAGTTTAGAGCCATTGAACAATACCGGCTCACCGATCAATCCCTCTGACGTTCTAAACACGTTTCCCTAAGAATAATAATTCTAGACTCTTGAACTTGGATTGATTACCTTGCTTGATCTTGAATGTCATATTATAGAATGCCTAATTGACATGTTGAGTTCGCTCTTGTCGAACTCAATCCTACTTGGTTATTGATGAGAATAATTTACTTGTCATGAGCGAGATCGCTCTTGTCGACCCTCGTTCTCTATGAAATTTTGTTAAGTAAACATTACTTGGCATTTGCATGAGTCATTTGGCATCACGTCTTTGTTCACACACGCCTCCCACTTGTGGCCCGGTGGGGAAATAACTCTTTTTCTTGTAATCAATTAAGAGCATCATTGGTGTCTATCAGGGCATCTCCTCGGAAGATCGATGTACTTACACATTTGATACCCACACATTCAGATGCGCGCTTGTATGCGGGGAACTACGTGGCGACCGGCTCTCCATATATCCTTATCCTATGTGATAATTATGCTATGAAACAATGTGCATCTTGGATATATGACCTTTATGCTTATGTGATGATATCTTGCCTTGTATGTTGCATATTGCCATGACATGCATGATTGATAGCTTACAAGTCTTGACTTACCCTTTCCTTTCTTGCTTTAGATCTAGCAAGAAACGAGGTCGGCTAGTTGAGATTTCTTTGTGTTAGTGCTTTTTGTGCTCTTTTTGGTCCGCCGTTGATATTTGAAGAGGTGGTTTAGATGTCCTCTTCCTCTTGTTTTATATCTTGTGAGACGACGGGTTTAAGCAAGTCAATTAGACTTGCTTGGGAATTTGTATAGAACTTGAACTTGTTACTCTTATTAGCTACTTGTAGTTTAACACTTGTAGTAATTGTATTCCTTTTGATCTTAGGCATTGTGTAAGCCGTGTGTGCGATTTATCTTGCTAATAGTTCAATACGTATAAGTCTTTCGGTGAGCATCCTATTAGCTCTTATTTAATTCTGTCCATAAAGCTGTTAGCTTGGTTCCGGCATGTAGTATGCCGATGACTTGGATTAATTCCTTCCTTGTTATATCGGGTTTTGAAAAGTTTTTAAAAATTAAAGCCTTTTGAGGTGTGAAAGTATGCGTCCCAGTGTTGCGTCCGCGTCGTTTTCTTAAATTAAGTCCTTGCATGTTGTTGTTTACTTGTTTCCTCCTTATTTGGGTGGTAAAGAATATTCCACCTCGGGCCGAGGTCGCATACAATTTTTCTAGTAGTAAGTATCTTGAGGTCAACCAACAACTATAAAAACAAGAATAAGAAAATTCCCAAACTCTTGCGTGCTGGGAGACAAGCGAAATAAATACTAAAACCACAAACAAGGCACGACCAACACGTCGGCCCAGAAAATAATCAATACAAATACCCAAGTATTCTACCCATTGTAAAGTCTAAATAACTTTACAAAATTTCGATCTCACAAGAATAGCAAAGTACATGAAATCAATGACAATGCTAAAAGGAACAAGACTCCACAAGTTGCTACTCGGGAAAGTCGGCTGCTACAACCACGAACCACGCGATCTAACCTCGATCTATCGACCCATTTGCGCCATGCGTCCACGATCTACTCGACCTCGGTGCGGCTATCGATTCTTTGCAACTAAAAACAAGTGCAGATGAGTCATAATGACCCGATGCGCTACCACAATATATATGCAACATATAATTATGTAACATAAACATAACCATGGTGTCATTTTATATATGACGGAAAAAGTGAAGAGGTCGTATCGTTTCGATACTCCACAAGATATCCACTCCTTCTTACTTACTAAACCATCCAAATGAACCAGGTGTAATTCCCTGTTCACACACAAATCAAATGAATTAGAAGGTAGTTCCCACAAAACATCATATGCAAGTATACATATCATTATATATACGAATCAAGCTATTCACATGTTACCACGTGTAAGGGTGCATGTTTATATATATACACCTATATCGGTATGTATATCTCTAAATATACATATCAAATCTCCCATAAAATCATCATGCATAAGTGTGCATATCTATATATATACACATCAAGTCTTTCATATATATCTCAAATACAAGTATGCATATCTCTATATATACATATCAAATCTCTCATTTATCATCGGCCAATACAAACATGGTCAATAAGATCTCATGTTCAACTAACACTTTGTTATCACATAAGTGCCCATAGTAAGCCACATAAAGGATAGAAGATACCAAATCACTTTCGTCGTATTGCTCCTGCAATCACAAGCTGTTAATCATATCGTGCCGGTGATACCGTGTTCGGTATCAAAGTACCGAGCTCTCTTCTCGGTGCGAGTTCTCTACTCGGGAAAATAGCACTAGCCAATGTGCTCAATTGGTTACGACAAAGGGGCTACTTCCCCACTGTAGCTAGCGAGTGGAGGTGTGTGTGAAACCGAATCGATGCGGCGATACATTACAATCACGAATCCCATAATTCGTGAAGGCAATGCATCGTCCACCATCATCATGAAAACTCAAGTAATGCCAATGGACTTATATGCAATGCACAAGTAGATGTTTACTTGCTAATTCTCAAGTAGATATAATGACCTACTAAACTCATACGATTATGCACATTGTTATATAAATCACAAAACCACAATAGGAACTCATTTGAGTCTCTAAATCATAAGTGCCAAGTTTGTTCACTCTATTCAATTCAAGTCCCAAAAGCTAGTAATCTAGTCAGCTGGAATATAATTGTCATAGGATCTCACCACGATCCTCGTAAGGTTCAATTGTTCCTTAACTTCGACTCCGTTGAGTCTTTACTACAATTCAACCAAATAGAGTTTGAACACTATATGTGTTCCAAGACTCTTTCTATGTTCTCGTTTGAGGCATAGCAAGGTTCTCATTCCATTTAGGAATCTTAGTTCAAGTCCCAAGTCAATTATATAAGGGAAGCCCAAGTTGATTATTGTGAAATCAAGCTTAGTTCAATTTTGATTCATAATTCCACTTAATAGTAGAATCCAAGTTCACCACAATTCATTAAGCTGTAGAACAGATCGGCACGAAGGCAAATACATTCAATATGCTCATAAGTCATATCATAGAAACACATAGAAGAATCAATTCTTGACAAGGTAGGAAATCATGCATTTAGTCATAATATAAAATATACCACGGTATTCCATATTCACCTATGAAATTCAACAGAGTCACAACTTAACCATCAGTCCATTAAGTACTATCCAAGACTACTCCGTTAGTCTCGGATCATGAAGCCATTTACTAAACTCTTCCTAGAGTAGTAACTCATTCAATAACACAAAAGTCGATGGTAGTCAAAGACTTAAGCAACACTAGAGCGGTAATAACCCGTAAGGTCAAACCATACCGGTGAGTCTTAGATAACAACATGGTCATCCTAGCGACTTATACAAGTAGACTCCATGTATAGAGTACTAAGAAAGCCCCAATCCAAATCTTCTCATAGAATAGTCCTCAAATTCATTATTCAACAAGTAGGTGTTTTTACTCATTAAAGAATCAAGTAGGAATTCGACAAGAGCGAATTCAACCTGTCAAGTAGATACATCATTCTACAACATGCTCTCAATTGTGCATTTGCTTCACACAATCACATAAACCACATAAGAACTCGATTGAGTCTTATAATCACTCATATCAAACATGCCCTTCAATCCATCCCAAAGTCACGTAAGCTAATATATTAGTCTAACGCACTACAAACGTCGTAGGGATTGAATGTGGAGTCGGTATTGTTCAATAACTCCCTAATCTCAACTCCGGTGAGTTTTACTAAAATTCAACCAAATAGAGCATTGATACTATATGCATCACATTGCCCTTCCCTAAGTTCTCCTTTCATTTAGAACTCAATAACTAGGCCGTTCATGATCTTAAACTAGCCTTAAACACAATCCCGAGTTTCAAACCCTAGAATCGGAGATTTTGTTAAACCTTGAATTGAAACATAATCTTTCACAAGAGTTGTTCCTAAGCTCATTATAAACAACATTCATGCTTTGCATAAATTCAAAATCACAACTTCAATAAGAATTCATAAAATCCTACTCATATTTCTTAGGTTGAATTGGAGGATTTGTCTTTACAAAAGATGTTCATAATCATCAATAGAGCAACTATAATGAAGGGGTCATGTCATTTTATTAAACATGAAAATCTCAGGGATTTCTCAACGTACCTTAGTCCTAAGATTAATGAATGAATGGATGATCAAAGCAAGGATTGTTGTAGAGAAGATCAAGGGCTTCGATTTGGCGGTCTCGGATCGCCGATCGGACCACCGGAACTCTGGCAAATGGTCCCTTAAGTTGGGGTTCTCTTCATGGACGAAAATGGTGGTCACTCTCTGCAAATGGAGCTTGGGAGGGTCACCAATGGCTGCAAAGGGCTGAGAAATGGTTTTATACCTCCCAAGAAGGCCACTATCCAAGTGAAGGGGGTTATAAGCCTTCTAATTGGCTAAGGAATGTAAGCCTTTGATAAGGGTTGATCCAAGGGCTTAGAAGGGTTGTAGGAGAGTCAACAAATGGGGCTTGACACCCACAAGACGTCCAAGGGCCAAGGGGCTTGGTGGTCAATAGCCAAAACCACCCAAGAAATGACCAAAGGCTGAAAACTGCCCAATTTCCAGATTGTTGTTACTGGACAGTCGATCTTGTAAAATCGACCATAAATATCTCACACCTCCAAATGAGGTGATTATTGATTTTTATGAAACTAGACTCTTTAAACTATAGTTTAGCCTTTTAAATTACTCAATTTGGACTTATATTCATCAAAATATAGCTACTACAAGTTCAAGTATAGAAGCTGATTTCCTGAAAACAGAATTCTGGCACAGCCGTAAGTCAAGACCTAAATGAGGTACTTATACACCTTGGAAAAATACCATATTTTACAGGGAGTATCCTAACCTATGTAGGTAAAACATACTAAAGTTTTAGAAAATTATCTTTTGTAGATTGGTACCAGAATTTTCCCGAAGTTCGCCCAAAAACAGGACTGAATCTGTGAAGTGATATGTTGGTCATCTTATTTCCAAATGCAACAAATCTATGAACATTGATTGTGCAAGCATGAGAAATACTAGTACACTTCGTCTAGAACTTAAATGAACTTCTCACAAGTTGAAAGCACAAACAATACAAGCAACGAATGCAAACATGAGAAACCCTAAGACTCAAACGAAGCAACAAAGCTTCTAAACTTTCAACCAAGCATACTATGATCAAAATGAACATTATGAGTCATATATGCAAGGTACTAAGACTCCAATGAGACCTAGTTAAGTGCTAACATGCTAAGACGAACACTCAACGCATTAACAACAAATCATGCAACATGAGAAAGTCAAATACACCAAGGTTCGGGGTCTTACAGAAAGCGTGAAAACTATTTATTTGTCTCTTATCTAACTCTTAATTAAACACAAGTTGCATAAAATATTATAGAATGAATGAGAACTTCAATTGTCTAAAAGTGTTGCCACATTGATTCTTTGGTTTAGTTTGTTTAGAATATGATTACTTTATGTGTAAGACCCCGATTCCTTGGGATTAACTTTGAATGGTTTTGTGTAGCATTGCACACGCTGTAGATCGGTTTTCAGTTTGGCCGCGTATTCATGCTTATCAGATACAACCTGTAGTTTAACAGCCACAGTTTTGTGTAGACGACTCAGAATCGAGATTCGTTTGGTGTGTTAGAAGATAGACTTCGAGATCTTTCTAACCATACCTTATTTGTAATTTTCGGGCTTATAGAGCACCCTAGGCTCGTCTTTGAATTTGACTGAAATTATTGGATAGCATTTGGGCTTTGGTCACTTTTGGCCCATTAGGCTTTGAGCCCATTTACCTCCCTTACTTGATATTCAGCCATAATCCACCATTTGTGAGTTCGAAGTTTTGACTTCCAAACTCGATTTGTTATAGAATATTTATCCGTTTTTAATTTCGACTCCACATGGGTGTTGTACGTGTTGGAGGCTTACTTTGTACCCAAAAATTATGGAGTAGTGTAACTGACTCCTTTGAGGTTTGTAATTTATTTAGGGGATGATTATACCCTTATTTAAATTTAGATATAATAATAAGAAATTATTATTTGACGTCTAGGGATAAATAAATTATTAGCGGTTGTGACCCCAAAGTGTTTTTTTAGTATTTTAATTGACCCTTCAGGGTTAATTCGTATGATAGTTAAAATATTGATCGATGGAATAATATATTAGTCCCTACGTGTTAGAAATATTTATGTGGTATTGTTATTGACTTTACAGAGTCAAATTGAAGTTGATTAATAATTAAGTCAATTGAATGTTATACGTTTGACTAGTCAATAATTGTTTTACTTTAAAATAATAATTAAGTTTGGTAGTAATACAATTGTTGACCCATGTTTGACCGGAAGAGATAATTAGTGGATGAAGTAGATTCACCTCATTTATAAAAAATAAAAAAAACATCAAACAACAGAAGGAGTCTATAAGTTCCTTCCTCTGCGAGACCGTGTGTCGTCTTCTTCGCCCAACTCGGTTTTCACTTGTGCTACTCTCTTGTGGACTATAGTGGGAGTATTTGAGACCCCAAAACTCTTCTCCACTCATTCATCATCTCTCTCATCCTCCATTTTCAGCCAAAAGATGGAGAAACACCGCCAGTAGGTGTGTTGTGGGTGTTTTTGTTTCCCGTCGATTTGCCCAACGGAATCGCGATCGGAGACCACCGTTGGAAAGATCTCATCGAGGAGATCGTTTCCCCTTGGTTTGTTTTCGGTTTCTTTCATCATTATTGGCCGAAATAGGTACGTGACTAAACCCCTACTTTCTCTTTCTAGCTCAAATTGATGCTAGAGTGTTAGAGACTTCTTTCCCATGAATTATTGAGTTAATACATGTCTAGATGATGAGTTTGTGATGGGTTTTAATTTGTAAACATGTGGGGTTTGGGGTTGTTAAACATGAGAGGTTGAATTTGTTGGGTTATTGTGTTTATTGAAGTAATTAGGAATTTAAATTTGCTTGTTATTGGGTTTAGAAACCCAAAAGGAAAGAAATCCCGAAATTATACATTGCCCTAGAATTTGGAAAATTGTATTTTGACTCAATGGAGTTAATTAAAATTTTAAAGTGTTGTTTTGAGCCCTAGGATAAATTCCTACGACTTTTTGGGTTCGTCGGGTCTCAATTGAGAGATTTCGAGAATTGGTCGGGTGAGACCGGAATTGGTGAATTTGTGTATTGATTGGGTTTAGGACTCCAATTGAAGTCCTTGGGTGATACTAGCATGAAAATATTGTTAGTTAACAAAATTAAGTTGTTTGAGAATTTAGGAAGCAAAGAAAAAGAAAACATACTTTGAAATAGATGCAGTCCATGTTTTGGGCATTTTTCCGAAAAATACTGTAGCAATTCCGTCTGTGATAATTTTCCGATTCTTGGATATGTTATACATATACATGTTAGGTAACTCCCTGTAAAGTTTCATTAATTTTCGAGTTAAGGAAGTATTTTTCATGAGTCACGAAACATTGCTGCAACAGTGTGACTGTAGCAGGGGAAACAGATTTTTACCATGAATTTGAGGTGGCTGTATTATGAAGAATACAAGTCCAAATAGAATACTTTAAAATGTTAAATTATAGTTCCAAGAGTCTAGTTTCTGAATATATAAAATTCATGAAATTTGGAGTAGTGAGTAATTAATGGTTGAATTTACAAGTTGACTGGGCAGAATGTGTAATAGCAGCAAATCTGATTGTTATCATGAAATTGAAGTGACTATATTTGGATGCATATAATTCCGAATGAAGTGATTTAAAAGGCTAAGTTATACTTTGAAGAGCCTAGTTTCAGAATATGTAATATTCATGAAATCTAGAGTTATGATGAGTTATTGGTCAATTTTACAAAATGGCTGCGCAGAATGAGTTATTACTAAGTTGGAATTCCAACTGTTAGAATGAGTATCTTTCGGTGCATGAACATCGAGTAGAGAAGGATTGACTTGGTTTGAAGAATGGATTACCATTCAAGGATATTATAGAGTGTATCCTCAATTTCGACGTAGAGACCCTTTAGATGCTCTTAGAGCATAGTGAATTTATATCTAATAAACGATTCTGTTCACGTGAATATGATGGGATGAGTTTATGAATTAACATGAACTTTAATGAGTTGAGACTATAAACTGATTTATCATTCTAGAAATATTGTAAGGCGTATACCATTGTTGATTAAGTACCCTAGACTAACAAAGTAGTCTTGGTGAATATATGATGGGTTAATGGTTAAGTAAATAACTTAGCTTGGTTGTATACTAGAATATGAAATTCTATGATTGATTTAGATTATGACTAAATACATAATTCCTACCTTTGTTGAGATTTTTATCTTGTATGCGTTTGAGAATATGACTCATGAAGCATATATTGCCTTTGATTACTTGGTGATTCTATTGGTGTTGATTTCCTGACCTGTATTTAAATTGTATTCCATTAACAAGTGGAACTGCAAACTTGAAATCAACTTAGGCTACCAACTCGTACTTGAGTTAGTGACTTGTGAACTAGGGTTCCTAAATGGAATGAGAACCTAGAAATGCCTTAAATGAAAACGTAGAACGAGACCCTACAACTCCTAGAATCCGTTGACTAGATTACTAGCTTTTGGACCTTGACTTGAATAGAGTGGACAACTTGACACTTGAGATTTTAGAGACTCAATGAGCTCCTATTGTGGTTTTGTGATTATTGTAACAATGCGCATAATCGTATGAGTTTAGTAGATCTTTATATCTACTTGAGAATTTGCAAGTAAACATTTACTTGTGCATTGCATATAAGTCCATTGGCATTACTTGAGTTTTTACGTTGATGGGGACGATGCATTGCCTTCACGAATTATGGGATTCGTGGTTGCAATGTATCGCCGCACGATTCGGTTCACACACCCTCCATTGCTAGCTACGTGGGAAGTAGCCCCTTTGTCGTAACCAAAAGAGCGCATTGGTTAGTGCTATTTTCCAGAGAGCTCGACCCTAGAAGAGAGCTCGTACTTTGATACCCGATCACGGTATCACCGCACGATATGATTAATATTTGTGATTGCGTGAGCAACACATCGACATTGATTCGGTATTCTCTTAAACCTTTATGTGGCTTACTATGAGCACTTATGTGATAACAAAGTGTTACCTGAGACATGAAATCTAAATGACCATGTTTGTATTGATTGTGAATTAATGCGAGACTTGATATGTATATTTGTAGATATACATACTTATACTTGAGAATTCCATGATTGACATAAAGGGTATATATACAGATATACATTCCTTTATAGATGTTGATTCTTTGTGAAATGTTTTCTGACTTATTTGGTTTGTTTATGATCAGGGAATTTCACCCTAGTCGTTTGGACGGTTTAGTACATGAGCAGAGAGGTTATCTTGAGAAGTGTCGAGTATACGACACGCCTTCGGGTTTTAGTCGTAATGCGATGACATGTTTTATTATAAAAATGTTTCATTTATGATATGTTGTTTGTAGTAGCGCATCGAGTCTTTATGACTCACCCGCACTTTACTTTCCAATGTGCGCTGTTCACTTGCCGCTGAGGCCGAGTAGATCCCATCTCGTAGCGCAGCCACGCATCGATAGTTGGGTTGAGGTCGTGATATCCGTGCAGTTATCTCCTCCCGAGCTTTTGCTAGCGGAGCCTAGTCCGCTTATTTCAGTATTTATATTTGTGTCCTTTTACTTTGTTGAGGACGACATTTCTTTTGTAAAGTTATATAAACTTTGCAGTCGGGTAGATTGTTCTAGTATTGTTGTATTATTCCTATAGTCGACATTTGTAGTCGAGCCCGAGTACCTGCAGTATAGTAATCGCTTGTACCCCTGTAGTAGTAGCTTCAAGGATTTCATTATTCTAGTTATCCTTGTTGTTGTTATGGTTGTTGTTGTTGTTGTTACCCCGGTATGCTTTAGCCGTGGGTCATTGTTATATCAGGTTGGTTTTTGATGAAATGCCGGCCTGGAGTGCCGATGGTTAGTTCTGCGTCTGCAATGTTGCGGCACGTGAGTTTCGTTTTCATACCTCGTGAGGCAAGGCCTCTCTTGGTTTCATTTGTTTCAGTCTCGAGCTCTTAAGCTCAAGGGCTTGTTCTTTAACGTTTCCGCATCTTCGAAATTTTGAAACACGTATTTTAGTACGGCTTCTTGTTCCTGTCTAGAGCTTGTTAGCTCGAATGTTCCACTTGCACTTTGTTTTAGCAAGTGTTTGTCCTCTCTTGTGTAGTTCCAGCGGCACGACCTCGGGATTCCGTGCTGGAATCCGGGTCGGGTGGTCACATTATGTTTCTTTTGTTTTCTATATCAATAGACTTTTAATTTAAAACGTAATTCTAAAATATGTTGCATCTTTTGTAGAATCAACCATTAAAGTAAATTCTTAAAGTTTCCTTGTTAATAATAATTATAATCCCTAGTTTAGATTAACAATTAGAATATTTGCTTACGATATACTCTCTCTGGTACGGGCAAAGAGTCTCTGTTTGAAAATCACACTTTGTAAAAAAAATTACCTTTTTGTAGATCATCAGTAATAAAATGAAATTTTTATGCCTTAATTATTGAAATTGAAATCTTTAAGTGAAACTCACAAAATGGAATAGTTGACTCTTTGCCTAGAAAGGAGGGCGTACTATTTCGAAGTTAATAATTTCTATATGAATCAACTTTGAAAGTATTTACTCTTTGACCCCCTACAATATGGAATAGTCTTAAATCATTTCCAATGTAAACGAACTTTCTTTATTCTAAATATCTATTTGGATTCAAAAACAAACTAAGAAATTTCTCATCCACAAGGGTCCATAGCTCAGTGGTAGAGCATTTGACTGCAGATCAAGAGGTCACTGGTTCGAACCCAGTTGGGCCCTTAGTTAATGGATGTGAATGATTTTATATCAAAAATCGAAAGAAGGGATATATATATATAACTTTATTTATGGTCATTCGTGAAAGTATATTACATCCAAAAGAAGCGTGAAAGTTGATTCTAACTGATTCTTAAATATACGGTACATAAAATACTAAATAGGAGGTTAGAATTGATGATAACTTACATTACAAAAAATATTGCTTAAAATTAATTTTAGTTTTTTTATGGAAAATTGATGTCAACAATTTTATAGTCTATATGAAATGAAGAAAACGTGTTAGGAACTTAGATTTAGTAAGTTTTGATATTGCAAAAAACAAAAAAGCTAGGATGGTATAATTTTCCTTTAATAACTTATTAATAGGCTTAATTATAAAAGAGTAATTGTCATGAGTTTATAGCTTGAAGGTGTGATAAATCTCATACGAAAAAATCTAAAGAGCCAAGGTTTAAGACCAAAAGAAGTTTGCCATGAAACAACCCAGATGCGTGCCACATACTGGACCAACCTTAACACACATGATTTATGTTTTAAATGAATATACCCATTAGCTAGATAGAAGTTGAACTACAACTAGGACCAATATCGCAAACTGTAAACTGATGTAACTCTCATCCAACGACTAGAATAGAACACCAAGAAATTGTGGTCGTATGGCCTCTATAGAGAAACGACTTCCCACAAGATAAAAAGAAAGAACGATCATAAAGGGATATCATATACAAAAAAATGATTTGAAGATGCTGTAAAGCTCAAAGATTATGTAAAAGTGTGTTTATAGTGTTATGTCAAATGATATCGGAACTTGATTATTTTGTTGATCTTGGTGATATCAAGGGACTCACGATTGGTATCATTGCTATCATAGTTGTTCGGATATGCATCATTAATGATCTAAACGAAACTTTTACTAAACTGTTGAAGGAGTGACTTCTCAATTGATAGCAAAGCAGTTCTGACAGCTACTAATTATTGAAGAAAATTAGGAACCTTGGGACTCTAAAATCGAAAATATTTATTATCTAGTAAGAAGTATGAGAAATCACTTCCAAAGAAAGTGTGAAAACTATTTATTTGTCTCTTATCTAACTCTTAATTAAACACAAGCTGCATAAAATATTATAGAATGAATGAGAACTTCAATTGTCTAAAAGTGTTGCCACATTGATTCTTTTTGGTTTAGTTTGTTTAGAATATGATTACTTTATGTTTCTTTTGTTTTCTATATCAATAGACTTTTAATTTAAAACGTAATTCTAAAATATGTTGCATCTTTTGTAGAATCAACCATTAAAGTAAATTCTTAAAGTTTCCTTGTTAATAATAATTATAATCCCTAGTTTAGATTAACAATTAGAATATTTGCTTACGATATACTCTCTCTGGTACGGGCAAAGAGTCTCTGTTTGAAAATCACACTTTGTAAAAAAATTACCTTTTTTGTAGATCATCAGTAATAAAATGAAATTTTTATAACTTAATTATTGAAATTGAAATCTTTAAGTGAAACTCACAAAATGGAATAGTGGACTCTTTGCCTAGAAAGGAGGGAGTACTTGTGAGAACCCAAACCCATTTCGTGTTTGTCATCATTATAACATGTTTATAATAGGTCTTGACATGCTAGAGACTTCATTTCATTCATACCATGTTTCCATTGAGTTGGTTGAGAGTTTAGAAGCATTGTTGCTTCGTTTGAGCCTTAGGGTTTCTCGGGATTGCCTTCGTTGCTTGTATTGTTTGTGTTTTCAACTTGCGAGAAGTTCATTTGAGTTCTAAACCAAGTGTACTATTATTTCCCATGCTTGCATAATCATTGTTCATGGACTTCATGCATTTGGAAATAAGATGACCAACATATTACTTCACAGATTCAGTCCATTTTGGGTAAACTTCGGGAAAATTCTGGTACCAATCTACTAAAGAGAATTTTCTAAAAATTTAGTATGTTTTTCCTACATATGTTAGGATATTCCCTGTAAAATATGGTATTTTTCCAAGGTGTATAAGTACCTCATTTAGGTCTTGACTTACGGCTGTGCCAGAATTCTGTTTTCAGGAAATCAGCTTCTGTACTTGAACTTGTAGTAGCCATATTTTGATGAATATAAGTCCAAATTGAGTAATTTAAAAGGCTAAACTATATTTTAAAGAGTCCAGTTTCATAAAAATCAATAATCACCTCATTTGGAGGTGTGAGCTATTTATGGTCGATTTTACAAGATTGACTGTCTGTTTTCCAGAATCTGGTTTTGTGAGTTTTGAGTGGGTTTTGGCTATTGACTCTTGAACCCTTGCCCCTTGGCCGACCTTGGTCACTCAAAGTCATCTTTGTTGACTTGTCTAAGACCCTTTTGACCCTTGGATCATTGCTTATCAATGGCTCACATTCCTTGGCCAATGAGAAGCCATATAACAACCATCACTTGGATTAGGGACTTCTTGGGAAGTATATAAACACAAAATTCAGCTCTACAACCATTGTTGATCAAGAAAAAACCAGAGAATCAGAGACTTGAACTCCAAATTCGTCCATGGAAGAAACCCTAGGTTGAGAGACCATTTCCCGAGATCCGGTGGTCCGATCGACGAACCGAGACCGCCAAATCGAAGCTCTCGATCTTCTCTACAACAATCCTTGCTCTAATCAACCTTTCCTCCATTAATCATAGGACTAAGGTGAGTGACAATTCCCTGAGATTTCCATGTTAAATAAAATAGCATGACCCCTTCATTATAGTTGTTCTATTAGTGATTGTGAACATCTTTTGTGAAGACAAAACCTTCAATTCAACATATAAAATGTGAGTATGATTTTATGAAATCTCTATGAAGTTATGATTTTGACATTTTATAAAACATGAATGTTGTTTATAATGTTGTTTAGCTTGGGAATGAGCTTGAATAACTCTTTGAAAGAATTCGGTTCAATTCAAGGTTTAACAAAATCACCCAAACTAGGGTTTGAAACTCCTCGGGATTGTGTTTAAGGCTAGTTTAAGAACATGAACGACTTAGTTATCGAGTTCTAAATGAACGGAGAACTTAGAAAAGGGCAATGTGATACATATAGTATCAATGCTCTACTTGGTTGAATTTTAGAAAAACTCACCGGAGTTGAAATTAGGGAGTTATGAACAATAACGACTCCACAATCAATCCCTACGACGAATGTAGTTCGTTAGACTAATGAATTAGCTTACGATACTTTGAGATGGATTGATGCTTATGCCTTGATGTTTGTGTGCTTTTAAGACTCGATTGAGTTCTTATGCGGTTTTTGTGATCGTGTGAAGTAAATGCATGATTGAGAGCATGTTGTAGAATAATGTATCTATTTGACATGTTGAATTCGCTCTTGTCAATTCTTGTGTGATTCCTTAAATGAGTAAACAACTACTTGTTGATTAAGTTTCGCTCTTGTCGAACTTGTTCCTTATTTGAGATTACATGACGAGTAAACATCTACTTGGCATTGCATGAGTCTTGGCATATTTGGTTGAGTCGTTGGTGTGACAATGTATCGCCGTCACGAGTTATGGGACTCGTGATAGTGATGGGTTGTTATACCGGGTTTTATCACACACGCCTCCACCGTTGGCCACGGTGGGAAGTAGCCCTTTGCTGTAACCAAGAGAGCACATTGGCATGTCTAAGTACCATGGAGAGCTTGGTACCCGAGCGAAGAGAACTCGGCACTTTGATACACTCATCACGGGTATCATTAGCACGAATGTTAGCGTGTATTGCGGGAGCTACGTAGCGGCAGGTTCCATAACATATCCTCCTATTATGTGGTTTACTTTATAGCACTTATGTGAAACAATGTGCTACCATGGTTATGTGATTTAAGTGTTTATTAAATGAATACTTTTGAGTGTCTTGATATTAAAGATGATATCTTGCTATGTATGTTGCATAATGTCATGACATGCATAATTGTTAACTCACAAAGTCTTTATGACTTACCCCTCCCTTTTCGCTTTAGATCCGAGCCATTCAGTGCAGCTTCGTTGAGGTGTTGCGGGATTCTTGCTTGTCGTGATGCACGCGGCGAGGTTGTGGTTTATAGATGTCCTTATTTTGTTCTCTTTTTGTAAGGGCGTTGGGTTTAGCAAGTCATTTAGACTTTGCTTGGGAACTTCTTATTTGGATTTATGTCTATACTTGTAGTTCATGTATCTATTTTGAGTGAAGCATGTACGCCGAGCCTTGTATAGATGCGGTGTGGTTCATTTGATTTAAACTTCCGCTGGGCATTACTTTAGCTCTTATTTAGTATGTTGTTCTCGGCATGTTATAGCCGTCGAGGTATATTTGCATGAACTGTAGTGTTGGGTTCCGGTAGTAAAGTCGCGATGAATTGATATACTTGTCTTTAATTTTATATCGGGTTTAAAAGTTTTAAAAATTTCAGGCTTTTTGGTGCCGAGTCACGCTTCATCCGAAATGTTTCACGTCGTTTTCTATAATTGAGTCCTTGCATGTATTGTTGTCCTATTTGGACGACTTGACTTGTGATTCCACCTCGGGGCCCGGGTCGGGTCGTCACAGTACTATTTCGAAGTTAGTAATTTCTATATGAATCAACTTTGAAAGGAGTTACTCTTTGACCCCCTACAATATGGAATACTCTTAAATCCTTTCCAATGTAAACGAACTTTCTTTATTCTAAATATCTATTTGGATTCAAAAACAAACTAAGAAATTTCTCATCCACAAGGGTCCATAGCTCAGTGGTAGAACATTTGACTGCAGATCAAGAGGTCAGTTGAAGCAGTTGGGCCCTTAGTTAATGGATGTCAATGATTTTATATCAAAAATCGAAAGAAGGGATATATATAACTTTATTTATGGTCATTCGTAAAAGTATATTACTTCCAAAAGAAGCGTAAAAGTTGATTCTAACTGATTCTTAAATATACGGTACATTAAATACAAAATTGGAGGTTAGAATTGATGATAACTTATATTACAACAAATATTGCTTAAAATTAATTTTAGTTTTTTTATGGAAAATTGATGTCAACAATTTTATAGTCTATATGAAATGAAGAAAACGTGTTAGGAACTTAGATTTAGTAAGTTTAGATATTGCAAAAAACAAAAAAGTAGGATGGTATAATTTTCCTTTAATAACTTATTAATAATTATAAAAGAGTAATTGTCATGAGTTTATAGCTTGAAGGTGTGATAAATCTCATACGAAAAAATCTAAAGAGCCAAGGTTTAAGACCAAAAGAAGTTGCCATGAAACAACGGATCAGATGCCACGTGCCACATCTTTGGACCAACCTTAACACACATTATTTATGTTTTAAATGAATATACCCATTAGCTAGATAGAAGTTGAAATACAACTAGGACCGATATCGCAAACTGTAAACTGATGTAACTCTCATCCAACGACTAGAATAGAACACCAAGAAATTGTGGTCGTATGGCCTCTATAGAGAAACGACTTCCGAAGATAAAAGAAAGAACGATCATAAAGGGATATCATATACAAAAAAATGATTTGAAGATGCTGTAAAGCTCAAAGATTATGTAAAAGTGTGTTTATAGTGTTATGTCAAATGATATCGAAACTTGATTATTTTGTTGATCTTGGTGATATCAAGGGACTCACGATTGGTATCATTGCTATCATAGTTGTTCGGATATGCATCATTAATGATCTAAACGTAACTTTTACTAAACTGTTGAAGGAGTGACTTCTCAATTTGTAACACCCCGTATTCTTGCATGTGCATGGTATGCTTGCCTTCTTGTTTTCTTGTTGATTGTGAGCATGTTTACTTAGTTTATAAATGTTTTAGAATCATTCATAAGTCGTTCATGAAGCCCTTAACATGTTTAGAATCAAGTATGCTTGTTTGTTGAATCGCCGGTTTGATCGCTTTGATTTTGACCTTAGCGATTCCTCTCGTTGCTCGTATTGCTTCTATTTCGACGTGCGTAGTGTTCGTTGAGTTCTTGACTTTGTATTCAGGTCTTAACCATGTTGAAACAAACCTTTTTCATGTCCAAGTTATCCTAGTTTAATTGGTGTTTGATTGGAGTTTGATTCGTTATCCATTCGTCGCGTGATTCGAGCCTTGTTCTACCTTGTTCCGGTTGTTGTTCGAGTGCGTTTCCGACTTGTTTTGAGTTGGGTTAGACCCTAGAATGGTTGCCCATAAGTTTGGGACCATTTAGGACAATTTTAGACCAAGTTTTAGAGTTGAGAGGCCGGAGGCCGGGCGCCGCTTTGGCAATAAATCCGGCGCCCGCCTCAAGTTGCAGGAGCAATTTCAAAATGAGCAGAATTTGGAAGCTGACCTCGGCCGGTTGAGGCGCCACTTTGGGAAGAGTTGAGGCGCCCGCCTCAACATCTGGTTCATTACGGGATTTTTTTCCCCTGTTTTGATATTGGACGACTTATACACCTAAACCTCCTATCTAAACCTTTCTTAAACCTCCCTAACCCTCCTCACTTGTGTCCTAACATATCTAACTTGTTTTTAGAGTGGATTAAAAGTGCATTAGTGAGTCATTAATGTGGCGACCCGACCCGGGCCCGAGGTGGAACCGCGGGTCGGACCGCCCAAATAGGGAAACAAGTAAGCACATAAAACATGCAAAGACTTAATTTAAGAAAAGCGACGTGACACAACATTAGAGGCATAATTGCGCCTCGGCACCAAAATGGGAAATTTAAAACATTTCTGATATAACGGTTAAGCAATTTAAACAAGTCATCGGCAACACTACATGCCGGGAACCCAACTAACAGGTTTATGGACAATAATTAAATAAGAGCTAAAAAGGATGCTCGGCGGAAGACTTATACGTAGTGAACTATTAACAAGATAACCAAGCTCGAAGCACACAATGCCGGCATCAGAAAGGAATACAAATACTACAAGTGTTAAACTACAAGTAGCTAATAAAAGTAACAAGTTCATGTTCTATACATATTCCCAAGCATAGTCTAATTGACTTGCTTTAACCCATCGTCCTTGCAAAATATAAAGGGAGGAAGAGGACATCTAAACCACCTCTTCAAGCTGCAACGTCGAACCAAAAGAGGAATAAAGGAGTCACGAACACTGCAAGCCTCGGCTGAGGGACTGCTTTCCTAGGATCTAAAAGCGATAAAGGGGAATGGGTAAGTCATAAAGACTTGTAAGCTATCAATCATGCATGTCATGGCAATATGCAACATAAGGCAAGATATCATCACATAAGCATATAGAACATATATCCAAGATGAACATTGTTTCACATAGGTGCTTATAATTAAATCACATAGGATAAGGATATGGAGAGCCGGGCCGCTACGTAGTTCACACTGCATACAAGCGTTATGCGGAATGTGAGGTGTCGGATGTGTGTGAGTACATCGACCTTCAGGAGATGCAGGATAGACACACAGTGATGCTCTAATGATTACAGCAAAGGGGCTACTTGTGGCCACGGTGGAGGCGTGTGAACAAAGGCGGATGCCGGTGGACTCATGCAAATGCCAAGTAGTGTTTACTTAACAAATTCTCAAGTAGAGAGCGAGGTCGACAAGAGCGATCTGGATTCATGACAACTCATCAATAAAATCAAGTAGGATTGAGTTCGACAGAGCGAACTCAACATGTCAAATAGGCATTCTATTATGACATTTAAATCAAGTATGGTAATCAATCCAATTTAAGAATCTAGAATTATTATTCTTAGTGAAAGCATTTAGAACGTCGTAGGGATTGATCATTGAGCGGTATTGTTCAATGGCTCACTAAAAGGCGGAGAACTCCGTTGAGTCGTGTCTACAAAGTTCATCCAATAGAGTTAAAAACACTAATTGTATTAAAAACTCTTTTTCTAAGTTCTCGTATAGGATAGACTAGGCCATTAATCCAAATAATAACCTAGCCAAGAATTATCATCAATTCAATATTTTATGGAACCTAGAAATCATAATTCCTAAAATCAATAAAAGCCAATGGTCCAGAACAATAGTTATTCCTAAGGAGGCATAGAGCACTTTTAATTCTAGGCTTAGGACCAAAACAACAAGATGAATATATCATTCAAAATTCCCAAAATCTCAAATCATCCTAAAACATGATATTAACATAAAGGTATGAGAGACATGAAAGAAGGGGATAGCATGACATTTCTAGCATACATCCTAAGGGAATCAATAGCTTACCTTGTTCGAAATCAATTGTTGCATGCTAAAACAAACCAGAGATTATTAAACTAGAGGAGAAGAGCTTCGATTCGGTGGTCTCGGATTGAAAAGCGGATGGGCCAGACTCAGGCAATCAAGCAACCAAGGTAGAGCTCCCAAGCTTTCTCTCTCTAAGAACCCGACTCAACAATGGTGGAATGAGAGAAAAAATGGCTGATCGGTTGGAGGTTAGGAAGATGAACTCTCTAAAAGAGTCAATCCTAGGATAGAATTATGTGGCTTCTAATTGGTAGGTGAAAAGAGTACCCTTGATTAAAACACATCGAAGGGCTGAAAATAGGCTTAAAGGGTCGAGGGTCAAGTTGGGCTGCCTTGGGTCGTACAAGGTCGGTGTGAGGGACAAGACTCAACGAGTTCAAAATCCGTAATTGAGGATCGATGACCTTGCGGTCGCAAGGTCATCTCCTCCTGAGGGCAAGGTCTCCAACTCTGTTTCCCAGTTTACGCCTTCCTTGTGAGGAAAGCCCCAAACCACCTTGCGAGGGCAAGGTCTCAGTTGAAAAGCCTTCAAATTTGGCCTAGAATGAACCCCAAACAACCCAAGCAATTCAAGGGGTAAACCAACACTCAAAACACAATCGGAGCAGTCCGAACATCACCCGAAACAAGGAGGAATGAAGGGCGCTTCATGACGAACATCAAAGCGAATCAATGACGAGTTAAACAAAGATACAAGCATGAATGAACATTCTTAAACATGTTTAAGACTAGGATACAAGGTCTAGGATCCAAGTTAACATCTCACGAGTCTCAAAGACACGGCTTGAGGCAAGAAACACAAAACAGAGACCTAAGAGTCAAAAGGTCAAATGAAGCAAGAAGGCTTCGAACTCTCAACCAAGCATACAATGACCTAGATTGAAGTTATAAAACATGTTATAAAAAGTACTAAGGCTCTAGTAGGACTTAGTTAAGTGCTAAGCGATACGAAGCGAGGCATAACAAGGCATGCAACATATAAAAGGCATATAAGCAACTCGATCATGGTTGACCTAATGCGAGCATTGTATGAATAATATGGACTCTAAAACATTTTAAGACACATAATGAACATATTAATCAAGTATAGGAGATGATATACAAGTGGGTTTGGGTTCTCACATCCTCCCCACTAAAAGGAATTTAGTCCCTAAATTCTTACGGATCATCAAATAGGAAGGTATCTCTCTCATATCAAGCTCGGTCTCCCAAGTGGCTTCCTCAATATCATGATTCTTCCACAAGACCTTCACTAACGGAATCCTCTTCGTTCTCAAGACTTGTTCCTTCGTATCAAGAATCCTCACGGCTTCTCATCATAGGAAAGGTCGGGTTCAATAGAAATCTCATCATATGTAAGGACATGTGACTCATCCTTCAAGTACTTAGCATCGAGACATGGAAGACATCATGAACATCCGATATAGAAGGTGGCAATGCTAACCGATACGCCAAAGTTCCAATCCTCTCTAGGATCTCGAATGGTCCAATAAATCTAGGTGAAACTTTTTCTTCCCAAATCGCTTGATAACTTTCAAGAATACAAAATCACCAACACTGAAACTCTAAATCACGCCTCAGGTTTGTGCGCGTAGCTTTTCACTCTACATTTGTAAGTAATCTATCTCTAATAAGTTTCACACTCTCGGCCGACTATTGTACCATCTCAGAACCCCCAACTTAGCTACCAACCATCGACAAATGAAATTGGCGACACTTCACACTAGGCGTGCTTGTTATTATATGCAAATTCGGCTAATGGCAAATGAGAATCCCAACTTCCTTTGAAATCCATGGCACAAGCACGCAATAAATCCTCAATACTGAATCAATCTCTCTCCGTGACCATCGGTGTGGGTGAAAAGTCGTACTAAAATTCAACTCGTACCCAAGCTTCCGCAAGAATTCCAAAATCTAGAAGTGAACACGGGGTCTCTATCGAAACAATGCTAGCTGGAATACCATGCAACCTCACGATATCTGAATATACAATGCCTGCTAACCGACTCAAACTATAAGTCATCGCAATAGGAATAAAATGTGAAGATTTTGTCAACCTATCCAACAACCCAAAGCGCATCAAAACCTCGGTATGCGTGGCAATCTGTCACAAAATCCATGGTGATATGCTCCCATTTCCTCAGGTATCTCAAGTGGTAATAAACCGGCAAGTCTCGGTGTTACCTTAACTTTCGCCGACATGTCAAACATCTAGATACATACTCTGCTATTTCTCTTGTGAGAACCCAAACCCATTACTTGCATTACTTGTCTTGTACCTTAACAACATGATTGTATTATGCCTTAACATGTTAGATACTCCCTAATTGTTCATGCCTAACTCATATGAGAGTATTATGTGCCTAGTTGCTTGAAAGCCTTTCTTGCATTGCTTGCCCCGCCTTATGCGAAGAGTGTTGCCTTAGCATGATAGCACTCGTAGAGACTTGTTATAGTTCTATTGTCCATCATAGATGACCTAGAACGTTCACCTTGATCATAGTAGGCTTGATTGGAAGTTTGGAAACCTTCTTGCTTTGTTTTGGCCTTAGCGATTTCCCTCTTCTCCCGTTTCGCGCGTAATTCGACGTACGATTGTTCCTTGAGTTCCCGGACTTATATTCAAGTCATAACCATGGTTAAACAAGCCTTTTCCATGCCCAAGATATCTTAGTTTCATTAACATTTGATTCGGGTTTGATTCGTCGATCAATCGTCGCATGATTCGAGCCTTGTCCTACCTTGTTCCGGTTGGTGTGTTTTGGACTTGTTTTGGTGTTAGACCCTAGAATGGTTGCCCACAAGTTAGGGACCCTTTAGGACATGTTTAAGTCAAGTTTGGAGCCCGGATTGGCCGCATGGATCGAGTGGCCGGCGCACTGGCGAGAGCAAATGAAAAACAGAAACTAACTCTGCATTGGGCGCATGGGCCATCTTGAGCGCCCGCCTCGTCCCTTCCTTCTGGGAAATTTTCTCCCTCCTCTCCTATGTCCGACCTTTGACCCCTTTAACCCCTTCTTAGTTGACCCTAATCCTATCTATTAAACACTAATCAAGTTGGATTAGCCCTAACCTCAAGCTACCTCCATTGGACAAGTGGATTTGGAGGCCCTCTTCTTGTGCCATGTGGAAATCCACTCAATTCATGCAAGGTTTATAAGCCTTCTCTCTTGTTGATCAGCCATTAGCTTCCATTCCCAGATTTTTCTTCTATCTCTCTTGCCATTATAGTGTGTGTAGAGAAAAGGTGAGACTAGTGTGTGTCTACTCCATGGTTTGACCTCCCGACCTCCATTTGCCAAACCGAGACCACCGGAGTGAAGCTACCGACTAGGAGATCGATTCCATCCGGTTACTTTGCTCTCCAACCTTCCTTTTCCTTGGTGAAGGTAAGCTATCGATTTCCCTTAGGATGTATGCTAGATATGCCATGTCCCCCTCTTCTTGTAAATCCCATGCTCCTACAATGCTCTTGCCATGATTATTGATGAATTGGTCTTTTGGGATTTTTGATTAATATGATCATCTTGTTAAATTAGTCCTATGCCTAGAATTAAATATGTTCTATGCCCTCTTAGGAACAACTAATGTTCTTGGACTATTGGATTTTAATGACTTTTGGAAACTAGGAATTCTAGGGTTCCATATGCCATGATTTGTTCATCTTCTTGAATTGGGTCCTATGTTGAGAATTAAATGTGTTCTATATCCTCCTATGAATAATTAATGTTCTTGGACCATTGCAATATATCCACCTTTGAAATAATAATTCTAAGGCTCATTGAATTTGAATTGATGACAATTCCTAACTACGGTTGTTAAATGGATTAATGACCTAGCCGATCATGTACGCGAACTTAGAAAAGGGTTTGTGATGCATTTAGCGTCCTAACTCTATTGGATGAATTATTAGAGACGACTCAACGGAGTCAAGTTTAGCGAGCTATTGAACAATACCGGCTCACCGATCAATCCCTACGACGTTCTAAACGCGTTTCCCTAAGAATAATAATTCTTGACTTTGAACTTGAATTGATTGCCTTGCTTGATCTTGAATGTCATATTATAGAATACTTAATTGACATGTGAGTTCGCTCTTGTCGAACCTCAACTTCTACTTGGTTATTGATGAGAATAATTTACTTGTCATGAGCGAGATCGCTTCTCTTGCTCGCCTCGCTCACTACTTGATAATTTTGTTAAGTATACATTACTTGGTGCATGAGTCCCATGGGCATCCCGTCCTTGTTCATCACACCTTCACTGGCCATGGGGGAAGTAGTTTCTTTGTTGCATCAATACGAGTACCATTGGTTCTATCCCGCATTCCCCAAGGTCGATGTACTACACGATCTCGACATACGCACGTTCAAGATAACGCTTGTATGTGTGAACTACGTGAGCTCCCCGGCTCTTCATATATCCTTATCCTATGTGATTTAATTATGCGCACCTATGTGAAACAATGTGCATCTTGGATATATGCTCTCTATGCTTATGTGACTATAACTTGCCTTGTATGTTGCATATTGCCATGACATGCATGATTGATAGCTTACAGTCTTTATGACTTACCCTTTCCCTTACCTGACCAGTTGCTTTTAGATCCTAGCAAGGCAAAGTTCTCGCTGTTGACTCTGTGTTCGTGCTTTGTACTCCTTTTGGTTCGCTGGCCGATTGTCGAAGAGGTGGTTTAGATGTCCTCTTCCTCTTGTTCATGTTTTGTAAGGACGACGGGTTTAAGCAAGTCATCTAGACTATGCTTGGGTATTTCAGATATAACTTGTTGGTTTACTCTTGGTAGCTACTAGTAGTTATAACACTTGTAGTACTGTGTATCTCTCTTTTGTTTTCCAAGATGTGTGTAAGTTTCCGAGCTTTGTTAACTTGTTATTATCCCACTTGATTAAGTCTCTCCGCCGAGCATCCTATTAGCTCTTATCTAGTACTTGTTTATAAACCGGTTAGCTTGGGTTCCTGCATGTAGTGTCGCCGATGACTTGGTTTAAATTGTTTAATCGTTATATCAAAGGTTTAAAAGTTTTAAAAATACCTCCCCTTTGCCGAGTGCCGAGGCGTGCCTACGCTCCAATGTTAAGGCAGTCACGTCAAGTTTTTAAAAAATTAAGTCCTTGCATGTTTAATTGCCTACTTGTTTCCCTCCCTTATTTGGCGGAACCGACCCGCGGTCCCACCTCTCGGGCCCTGTGGCGGGTCGCCACATCTCTCTCTTCATCCCAATCCACCAAAAACCTGTCTCTTCAAGTCCCTATACATTTTGGTACTCCCTCGATGTATAGTATACTTGGCCTTGTGAGCCTCATCAAGAACCATACGCCTAACTCCTCGGTAGAAGGAACACAAACTCTACCTTGAAAAGTTAAGATACCATCATTGTTAAAAGCAAACTCCGTGTCTTACTATCACCCAATCCATCAATAATCCTTCTCAACTCAGAATCGGTAGTTTGAGCCTTCTTAATCAACTCAAACAATGCAGTAGCACGCACACTAGCAAAGATAACACTATGCTCACTCACAACCGACTCCATTCACTCGACATCCTCAAGCATCTTCCACTCCCTCATCATCAAGCAAGACATATACGCCTTCCTACTCAAGGCATCCGCAACAACATTAGCTTTCCCCGATGATATGAGATAAGCAAGCAGCCATGATCCTTAAGTTTCTCCATCCATCGCCTCGTCGCATATTCAACTCTTTTTTGTGAAAAGAGATACTTCAAACTCTATGATCGGTGAATATTTCAAACTTAGCCCCGTAAAGATAATGTTTCCACTTGTGAAGCGTTAAAAAATAATAGCCGCCAACTCAAGGTCATGTGTCGGATAATTCGCTCATAAGGTGATAACTTCCTCGGCATAGGCAATAACTCTCCCATTCTCGCGTGATAAGCACGCAACCCAAGCCTCTAACGAGGCGTCGCTATAAACCACAAAGTTCTCCGAACCACTAGGCAATGCTAAGATAGGAGCCGTAGTCAACCTCCTCTTCAACTCCTGAAAACTAGCCTCGCACTTATCACTCCATATAAAAGAAGATTTCTTCTGTGTCAAATTAGTCATTGGAGTAGCGATCTTCGAAAACCCTCGATAAACCTACGGTAATAACCCGCCAAGCCCAAGAAACTACGGACTTCTAAGCATTTCTACATCGCATCAGGCGCTCTTCCACTTAGTAACCGCCTCAACCTTGGATGGATCCACCCGATACCATCACTAGACACCACGTGTCCTAGAAAAGAAACTTGCTCTAGCCGTAAAGCACACTTACTAAATTTCGCATAAAGTTGCTTCTTCCGCAAGATAGAAAGAACCTCTCTCAAATGATTCTTATGTTCCTCTCGTGACTTGGAGTACACAAGAATGTCATCAATAAATACCACCACAAAGCAATCAAGATACTCATGAAAAACCCTATTCATCAAGTCCATAAAAACTGCAGGTGCATTCGTCAACCCAAACGGCATCACAACAAACTCATAATGATCGTAACCTGCATTTACGAAAGGCCGTCTTCTGACATCCTCCGCCCGAACCCTCAACCGGTGATAGCCACTCTTCAAGTCAAACTTGGAATAGACATCTGAACCCCGGTTGATCAAAGAGATCATCAATGTGTGGCAAGGGATACCTATTTTTAATAGTAACTCCTGTTCAACCTGTCGATAGTCTATACACAAACCGTAGACTACCATCCTTCTTCCTCACAAATAATACCTGCACCCCAAGGAGACACACTTGGTTTAATAAACTCCCTATCAAGAAGTTCCTGCAACGATCCTTCAACTCACTCCGCCTGAGCTGAGCCATTGACTAAGTTGCCCTAGAAATAAAGCGAAGTCCCTCGGCAAAGTTCAATACAAAATTCTAGCTCTGGTCTGCCTGAGGTAAAGCATACTGGGAAAAGACATCGTGGAACTCATTAACTACCTGAATATCTTCTAACTTAGCAAAGAGACATGCTAGTATCAAGAACACAAGCTAAATACCCCGTACACCCACGTGATAAAAGTTGTCTAGCCATGAAAGCGCAGCGTAAATAATATGAACCCCATTCATAGCATGATCACCCGAAAACACAAACTCCGAATACCGGCATGGCAAAAGTTACTTTCTTACGACGGCAATCAACTAAAGCATGATGTACACAAAGCCAATCCATACCAAGAATCACATCAAAGTCTCGAATAGGCAATACTACCAAATCAGCATGCAAGACTCGATCATTAACAAGCACATCACAGTCTCTATAGACCTCAGACGCCAACAAGCAATCACCCAACTGTAGACACCTCGAAAGTACATAAGGCAACCGGGGCAATACACATAAATTCCTAAGAAATGCGATGCGACATAAGAATGAGTAGATCCCCTGGATCTATAAGAACTCGAGCATGATGACCGAAGACCGAGAGAATACCTCCGATCACGTAAGTAGACTCGGGAACACCTCGCCGATCGGAGCGAAACACGAGCTCGCGCCTTAGACGCGCCATCATGTCTCCTCTTGGACCCATTCTTTGAACCGACCCCATGGATCGAGCTACTCTAGACTTAGGACAATCTTTGAGTGATGACTGGATCTCCACAACTAAGACAAGTACCAAGCTGCTTTGTTTCTCGCACTTCTCACTATAATGCCCAATCTTGTTACAAGAAGAACAAATCAAAGGTCCACTACCCCGAAAGTCTGCGCCCGAGAGTAGGAGCACTACTACCACGACTCTCGAGACGGGACGCCTATTCGTCACCGATCGGACGCCTATTTCGACCACCATCAAGCGGATTTGCCCGTTCTGATAGCGACCAGATTCCCTGATGATCGACCTCTACCTGGTCACTGCGAAGACTGGGCCGAGAAGCTTGCACGTAAGGCTTCCGCTCGTGCTCCTCAATGTCCCGCTCAATCTCATAAGCACGATCCACCGCATCCGGTAATCCGCCAATCGTGAGATAACAACTGCGCTCGTTTCTGCCTTCAACCCTTTCACGAACCTGGGTCCCTGCAGTTTTCATCCAGACCGTATGTGCACAATAACGGACAACTCAAATGAATTTAGAAGAATACCGAGCTATAGACATAGATCCCCGCTCTAGTTCCCCGGAACTCTTTCTCTCGCCTTCATTTCTAACCACATTAGGCACATAAGAAGCCCTAAACTCGACTCAAAGGTAGGCCACACCTGCCACCCGGTTCATCTCCCAACTAGCAAGTAGAACTTCCCACCAATGATTGGCGGCTCCCTCAGCCTATATAAACGCCTAACACCACCTTTCTTTCTTCATCCGTGCCTAGAGCCGCAAAGATCTTCTTCAAATCCTCAAGCCATAACTCTGCTATACTAGCATCCGCCTCTCCTCAAAAGATGGAGGCTTCATCTTCAAGAACCTCTCTAGAATAGCATTATTCCGTGCTCTAGCTTCGGGTACCACGTTGCGTGGTGGCGACACTCGCCTCCCGGGGTGGAGGTGGAGGTACATTTCGACTGCCAAGCTGAGCCATCTCGGTCATAAACTCCATGCGACGGTACATATCCGCCATCTGAGCATTCATACCAGAAACCAACCTTAACACACATGATTTATGTTTTAAATGAATATACCGATTAGCTAGATAGAAGTTGAAATACAACTAGGACAGATATCACAAACTGTAAACTGATGTAACTCTCATCCAACGACTAGAATAGAACACCAAGAAATTGTGGTCGTATGGCCTCTATAGAGAAACGACTTCCCACAAGATAAAAAGAAAGAACGATCATAAAGGGATATCATATACAAAAAAATGATTTGAAGATGCTGTGAAGCTCAAAGATTATGTAAAAGTGTGTTTATAGTGTTATGTGAAATGATATCGGAACTTGATTATTTTGTTGATCTTGGTGATATCAATGGACTCACGAGTGGTATCATTGCTATCATAGTTGTTCGGATATGCATCATTAATGATCTAAACGAAACTTTTACTAAACTGTTGAAGGAGTGACTTCTCAATTGATAGCAAAGCAGTTCTGACTGCTACTAATTATTGGAGAAAATTAGGAACCTTGGGACTCTAAAATCGAAAATATTTATTATCTAGTAAGAAGTATGAGAAATCACTTCCAAAGAAAGCGTGAAAACTATTTATTTGTCTCTTATCTAACTCTTAATTAAACAAAAGCTGCATAAAATATTATAGAATGAATGAGAACTTCAATTGTCTAAAAGTGTTGCCACATTGATTCTTTTTGGTTTAGTTTGTTTAGAATATGATTACTTTATGTTTCTTTTGTTTTCTATATCAATAGACTTTTAATTTAAAACATAATTCTAAAATATGTTGCATCTTTTGTAGAATCAACCATTAAAGTAAATTCTTAAAGTTTCCTTGTTAATAATAATTATAATCCCTAGTTTAGGTTCACAATTAGAATATTTGCTTACGATATACTCTCTCTGGTACGGGCAAAGAGTCTCTGTGTGAAAATCACACTTTGTAAAAAAATTACCTTTTTTGTAGATCATCAGTAATAAAATGAAATTTTTATGCCTTAATTATTGAAATTGAAATCTTTAAGTGAAACTCACAAAATGGAATAGTGGACTCTTTGACTAGAAAGGAGGGAATACTATTTCGAAGTTAATAATTTCTATATGAATCAACTTTGAAAGGATTTACTCTTTGACCCCCTACAATATGGAATACTCTTAAATCATTTCCAATGTAAACAAACTTTCTTTATTCTAAATATCTATTTGGATTCAAAAACAAACTAAGAAATTTCTCATCCACAAGGGTCCATAGCTCAGTGGTAGAGCATTTGACTGCAGATCAAGAGGTCACTGGTTCGAACCCAGTTGGGCCCTTAGTTAATGGATGTGAATGATTTTATATCAAAAATCGAAAGAATGGATATATATATATAACTTTATTTATGGTCATTCGTAAAAGTATATTACTTCCAAAAGAAGCGTGAAAGTTGATTCTAACGTATTCTTAATTCTTAAATATACGGTACATAAAATACAAAATAGGAGGTTAGAATTGATGATAACTTACATTACAACAAATATTGCTTTAAATTAATTTTAGTTTTTTTATGGAAAATTGATGTCAACAATTTTATAGTCTATATGAAATGAAGAAAACGTGTTAGGAACTTAGATTTAGTAAGTTTAGATATTGCAAAAAACAAAAAAGCTAGGATGGTATAATTTTCCTTTAATAACTTATTAATAGGCTTAATTATAAAAGAGTAATTGTCATGAGTTTATAGCTTGAAGGTGTGATAAATCTCATACGAAAAAATCTAAAGAGCCAAGGTTTAAGACCAAAAGAAGTTTGCCATGAAACAACCCAGATGCGTGCCACATACTGGACCAACCTTAACACACATGATTTATGTTTTAAATGAATATACCCATTAGCTAGATAGAAGTTGAAATACAACTAGGACCGATATCGCAAACTGTAAACTGATGTAACTCTCATCCAACGACTAGAATAGAACACCAAGAAATTGTGGTCGTATGGCCTCTATAGAGAAACGACTTCCCACAAGATAAAAAGAAAGAACGATCATAAAGGGATATCATATACAAAAAATGATTTGAAGATGCTGTAAAGCTCAAAGATTATGTAAAAGTGTGTTTATAGTGTTATGTCAAATGATATCGGAACTTGATTATTTTGTTGATCTTGGTGATATCAAGGGACTCACGATTGGTATCATTGCTATCATAGTTGTTCGGATATGCATCATTAATGATCTAAACGAAACTTTTACTAAACTGTTGAAGGAGTGACTTCTCAATTGATAGCAAAGCGCTTCGATCGCTACTAATTATTGAAGAAAATTAGGAACCTTGGGACTCTAAAATCGAAAATATTTATTATCTAGTAAGAAGTATGAGAAATCACTTCCAAAGAAAGCGTGAAAACTATTTATTTGTCTCTTATCTAACTCTTAATTAAACACAAGCTGCATAAAATATTATAGAATGAATGAGAACTTCAATTGTCTAAAAGTGTTGCCACATTGATTCTTTTTGGTTTAGTTTGTTTAGAATATGATTACTTTATGTTTCTTTTGTTTTCTATATCAATAGACTTTTAATTTAAAACGTAATTCTAAAATATGTTGCATCTTTTGTAGAATCAACCATTAAAGTAAATTCTTAAAGTTTCCTTGTTAATAATAATTATAATCCCTAGTTTAGATTAACAATTAGAATATTTGCTTACGATATACTCTCTCTGGTACGGGCAAAGAGTCTCTGTGTGAAAATCACACTTTGTAAAAAAATTACCTTTTTTGTAGATCATCAATAATAAAATGAAATTTTTATGCCTTAATTATTGAAATTGAAATCTTTAAGTGAAACTCACAAAATGGAATAGTGGACTCTTTGCCTAGAAAGGAGGGAGTACTATTTCGAAGTTAATAATTTCTATATGAATCAACTTTGAAAGGAGTTACTCTTTGACCCCCTACAATATGGAATACTCTTAAATCCTTTCCAATGTAAACGAACTTTCTTTATTCTAAATATCTATTTGGATTCAAAAACAAACTAAGAAATTTCTCATCCACAAGGGTCCATAGCTCAGTGGTAGAGCATTTGACTGCAGATCAAGAGGTCACTGGTTCGAACCCAGTTGGGCCCTTAGTTAATGGATGTGAATGATTTTATATCAAAAATCGAAAGAAGGGATATATATAACTTTATTTATGGTCATTCGTAAAAGTATATTACTTCCAAAAGAAGCGTGAAAGTTGATTCTAACTGATTCTTAAATATACGGTACATAAAATACAAAATAGGAGGTTAGAATTGATGATAACTTACATTACAACAAATATTGCTTTAAATTAATTTTAGTTTTTTTATGGAAAATTGATGTCAACAATTTTATAGTCTATATGAAATGAAGAAAACGTGTTAGGAACTTAGATTTAGTAAGTTTAGATATTGCAAAAAACAAAAAGCTAGGATGGTATAATTTTCCTTTAATAACTTATTAATAGGCTTAATTATAAAAGAGTAATTGTCATGAGTTTATAGCTTGAAGGTGTGATAAATCTCATACGATAAAATCTAAAGAGCCAAGGTTTAAGACCAAAAGAAGTTGCCATGAAACAACCCAGATGCGTGCCACATACTGGACCAACCTTAACACACATGATTTATGTTTTAAATGAATATACCCATTAGCTAGATAGAAGTTGAAATACAACTAGGACCGATATCGCAAACTGTAAACTGATGTAACTCTCATCCAACGACTAGAATAGAACACCAAGAAATTGTGGTCGTATGGCCTCTATAGAGAAACGACTTCCCACAAGATAAAAAGAAAGAACGATCATAAAGGGATATCATATACAAAAAAATGATTTGAAGATGCTGTAAAGCTCAAAGATTATGTAAAAGTGTGTTTATAGTGTTATGTCAAATGATATCGGAACTTGATTATTTTGTTGATTTTGGTGATATCAAGGGACTCACGATTGGTATCATTGCTATTATAGTTGTTCGGATATGCAACATTAATGATCTAAACGAAACTTTTACTAAACTGTTGAAGGAGTGACTTCTCAATTGATAGCAAAGCAGTTCTGACTGCTACTAATTATTGAAGAAAATTAGGAACCTTGGGACTCTAAAATCGAAAATATTTATTATCTAGTAAGAAGTATGAGAAATCACTTCCAAAGAAAGCGTGAAAATTATTTATTTGTCTCTTATCTAACTCTTAATTAAACACAAGCTGCATAAAATATTATAGAATGAATGAGAACTTCAATTGTCTAAAAGTGTTGCCACATTGATTCTTTTTGGTTTAGTTTGTTTAGAATATGATTACTTTATGTTTCTTTTGTTTTCTATATCAATAAACTTTTAATTTAAAACGTAATTCTAAAATATGTTGCATCTTTTGTAGAATCAACCATTAAAGTAAATTTTTAAAGTTTCCTTGTTAATAATAATTATAATCCCTAGTTTAGATTAACAATTACAATATTTTCTTACGATATACTCTCTCTGGCACGGGCAAAGAGTCTCTGTGTGAAAATCACACTTTGTAAAAAAATTACCTTTTTTGTAGATCATCAGTAATAAAATGAAATTTTTATGCCTTAATTATTGAAATTGAAATCTTTAAGTGAAACTCACAAAATAGAATAGTGGACTCTTTGCCTAGAAAGGAGGGAGTACTATTTCGAATTTAATAATTTCTATATGAATCGACTTTGAAAGGAGTTACTCTTTGACCCCCTACAATATGGAATACTCTTAAATCCTTTCCAATGTAAACGAACTTTCTTTATTCTAAATATCTATTTGGATTCAAAAACAAACTAAGAAATTTCTCATCCACAAGGGTCCATAGCTCAGTGGTAGAGCATTTGACTGCAGATCAAGAGGTGTAACGCCCCGTATTTTTGCATGTGCATTGTATGCTTGTCTTCATACTTTCTTGATTGATTGTGAGCATGATTACTTAGTATAGAAATGTCTTAGAAACATTCATAAGTCATTCATGAAGCCCATAACATGTTTAGAATCATATAAACTTGTTCGTTGAATCGCCGGTTTGATCGCTTTGATTTTGGCCTTAGCGATTCCCCTCATTGCTCGTTTAGCTTCTATTTCGTCGTACGAAGTGTTCGTTGAGTTCTTGGCCTTATATTTAGGTCTTAACCATGTTTAAACAAGTCTTTATCATGTTCAAGTTATCCTAGTTTGATTGGTGTTTGATTGGAGTTTGATTCGTTAATCATTCGTCACGTGATTCGAGCCTTGTTCTACCTTGTTCCGGTTGTTGTTCGGGTGCATTTCCGACTTGTTTTGAGTTGGGTTAGACCTTAGAATGGTTGCCCATAAGTTTGGGACCATTTAGGACAAGTTTAGACCAAGTTTTGGAGGTTCAGAGGCCTAGGCGCCCGCCTGGCACCTTGTGAGGCGCCCGCCTCAAATGCTGGGAGCAATTGCTAAATGATCTGAACTTGGAGGCAGCCTGTGGGAGGCGCCCGCCTGGGAGAGGCCGAGGCGCCCGCTAAGTAAACCGGCAGTCTCGGTGTTCACTTAACCGCCGACATGTCAAACATCTAGATACAAAATCGCTATTTCTCTTCATCCCATTCCACCAAAATCGCTCTCTTCAAGTCCCTATACATTTTGGTACTCCCCGGATGTATAGTATACTTGGCCTTGTGAGCCTCATCAAGAACCATACGCTTAACCCCATCGGTAGAAGGCACACAAACTCTACCTCGAAAAGTCAAAATCCCATCGGTGTTCATAGCAAACTCCGGTGTCTTACCATCACCCAATCCATCAATAATCTTCATCAACTCAAAATCGGAAACTTGAGCCTTCTTAATCAACTCAAACAATGCAGGCGTAGCACGCACGCTAGCAAAGATAACCCTATGTTCACTGCAAGAATCGACTCCATTCTCGGACGCCCTCAAGCATCTTCCACTCCCTCATCATCAAACAAGACATATACGCCTTCCTACTCAAGGCATCCGCAACAACATTAGCTTTCCCTGATGATATGAAATAGTGCAAATCATGATCCTTAAGTTTCTCCATCCATCGCTCTGTCGATATTCAACTCTTTTTTGTGAAAAGAGGTACTTCAAACTCTTATGATCGGTGAATATCTCAAACTTAGCCCCATAAAGATAATGCTTTCCACTTCAGTGAAGCGCAAAGATAATAGCCGCCAACTCAAGGTCATGTGGTCGATAATGCTCATAAGGTGATAACTTCCTCAAGCACAGGCAATAACTCTCCCATTCTCGCATAAGCACGCAACCCAAGCCTTCTAACGAGGCCGCTATAAATCACAAGGTTCTCGAACCACTAGGCAATGCCAAAATAGGAGCCGTAGACAACCTCCTTTCAACTCCCCGAAAACTAGCCTCGCACTTATCACTCCATATAAAAGTAGACTTCTTCGAGTCAAATTAGTCATCGAGTAGCGATCTTCGAAAACCCTCAATGAACCTACGGTAATAACCTCCAAGCCCAAGAAACTACGGACCTCGGTTACCGTACTAGGCGCCTTCCACTTAGTAACGCCTCAACCTTGGATGGATCCACCGCGATACCATCTCTAGACACCACGTGCCCTAGAAAGGAAACTTGTTCTAGCTGTAAGGCACACTTACTAAATTTCGCATAAAGTTGCTTCTTCCGTAAGATAGAAAGAACTTCTCTCAAATGATTCGCATGTTCCTCTCGTGACTTGAGTACACAAGAATGTCATCAATAAATACCACCACAAAGCAATCAAGATACTCATGGAAAACCCTATTCATCAAGTCCATAAAAACCGCAGTGCGTTGGTCAACACAAACGGCATCACAACAAACTCATAATGACCGTAACGCTGCATTTTAAGGCCGCTTCGGGACATCCTCCGCTCGAACCTCAACCGGTGATAGCCACTCCTCAAGTCAAACTTGGAATAAACAACCGAACCTCGGTTGATCAAAGAGATCATCAATGTGTGGCAAGGGATACCTATTTTTGATAGTAGCCTCGTTCAACTGTCGATAATCTATACAAAGCCGTAAACTACCATCCTTCTTCCTCACAAACAACACCGGTGCACCCAAGTGAGATACACCCTCGGTTTAATGAACTCTATCTAGAGTTCCCGCACTGCTTCCTTCAACTCTCGCCAGAATCGCTGAGCCATACTAGAAGGTGCCCTAGAAATAGGTAAGTCCCCCGCAATAGTTCAATACGTAAACCCTAGTTCTCGGCCGGGAGGCAAAGCATACTGGAAGAAAAGACATCGTGGAACTCACTACCACGATATCCTCTAGCTTAGCGTAGACATGCTAGTATCAAGTACAATAAGCTAAATACCCCGCACACCCGCGATAAGAGTTGTTCTAGCCTGGCCGCGAAATAATATGAACCCATTCATAGCGTGATCACCCGAACACACAAACTCGAATACCGGCATGGCAAAAGTTACTTTTTACTTGCGGCAATCAACTAAAGCATGATGCACACATAGCCAATCCATACCAAGA
>CM028377.1:43243608-43319540 GCA_013146195.2 Codonopsis lanceolata
TACTCTTAAATCATTTCAATGTAGCACTTTCTTTATCTAAACATCTATTTGGATTCAAAAACAAAACTAAGAAATTTCTCATCCACAAGGGTCCATAGCTCGGTGGTAGAGCATTTACCGCAGATGAGGTCATCGGTTGAACCTGTTGGGCCCTTAGTTAATGGATGTGAATGATTTTATATCAAAATCGAAAGAAGGGATATATATAACTTTATTTATGGTCATTCGTAAAAGTATATTACTTCCAAAAGAAGCGTGAAAGTTGATTCTAACTGATTCTTAAATATACGGTACATAAAATACAAAATAGGAGGTTAGAATTGATGATAACTTACATTACAACAAATATTGCTTAAAATTAATTTTAGTTTTTTTTTATGGAAAATTGATGTCAACAATTTTATAGTCTATATGAAATGAAGAAAACGTGTTAGGAACTTAGATTTAGTAAGTTTAGATATTGCAAAAACAAAAAGCTAGGATGGTATAATTTTCCTTTAATAACTTATTAATAGGCTTAATTATAAAAGAGTAATTGTCATGAGTTTATAGCTTGAAGGTGTGATAAATCTCATACGAAAAAATCTAAAGAGCCAAGGTTTAAGACCAAAAGAAGTTTGCCATGAAACAACCCAGATGCGTGCCACATACTGGACCAACCTTAACACACATGATTTATGTTTTAAATGAATATACCCATTAGCTAGATAGAAGTTGAAATACAACTAGGACCGATATCGCAAAGCAATGTAAGCCGATGTAACTCTCATCCAACGACTAGAATAGAACACCAAGAAATTGTGGTCGTATGGCCTCTATAGAGAAACGACTTCCCACAAGATAAAAAGAAAGAACGATCATAAAGGGATATCATATACAAAAAAGTGATTTGAAGATGCTGTAAAGCTCAAAGATTATGTAAAAGTGTGTTTATAGTGTTATGTCAAATGATATCGGAACTTGATTATTTTGTTGATCTTGGTGATATCAAGGGACTCACGATTGGTATCATTGCTATCATAGTTGTTCGGATATGCATCATTAATGATCTAAACGAAACTTTTACTAAACTGTTGAAGGAGTGACTTCTCAATTGATAGCAAAGCCGTTCTGGATTGCTACTAATTATTGAAGAAAATTAGGAACCTTGGGACTCTAAAATCGAAAATATTTATTATCTAGTAAGAAGTATGAGAAATCACTTCCAAAGAAAGCGTGAAAACTATTTATTTGTCTCTTATCTAACTCTTAATTAAACACAAGCTGCATAAAATATTATAGAATGAATGAGAACTTCAATTGTCTAAAAGTGTTGCCACATTGATTCTTTTTGGTTTAGTTTGTTTAGAATATGATTACTTTATGTTTCTTTTGTTTTCTATATCAATAGACTTTTAATTTAAAACATAATTCTAAAATATGTTGCATCTTTTGTAGAATCAACCATTAAAGTAAATTCTTAAAGTTTCCTTGTTAATAATAATTATAATCCCTAGTTTAGATTAACAATTAGAATATTTGCTTACGATATACTCTCTCTGGTACGGGCAAAGAGTCTCTGTGTGAAAATCACACTTTGTAAAAAAATTACCTTTTTTGTAGATCATCAGTAATAAAATGAAATTTTTATGCCTTAATTATTGAAATTGAAATCTTTAAGTGAAACTCACAAAATGGAATAGTGGACTCTTTGCCTAGAAAGGAGGGAGTACTATTTCGAAGTTAATAATTTCTATATGAATCAACTTTGAAAGGATTTACTCTTTGACCCCCTACAATATGGAATACTCTTAAATCATTTCCAATGTAAACGAACTTTCTTTATTCTAAATATCTATTTGGATTCAAAAACAAACTAAGAAATTTCTCATCCACAAGGGTCCATAGCTCAGTGGTAGAGCATTTGACTGCAGATCAAGAGGTCACTGGTTCGAACCTAGTTGGGCCCTTAGTTAATGGATGTGAATGATTTTATATCAAAAATCGAAAGAAGGGATATATATAACTTTATTTATGGTCATTCGTAAAAGTATATTACTTCCAAAAGAAGCGTGAAAGTTGATTCTAACGTATTCTTAAATATACGGTACATAAAATACAAAATAGGAGGTTAGAATTGATGATAACTTACATTACAACAAATATTGCTTTAAATTAATTTTAGTTTTTTTATGGAAAATTGATGTCAACAATTTTATAGTCTATATGAAATGAAGAAAACGTGTTAGGAACTTAGATTTAGTAAGTTTAGATATTGCAAAAAAACAAAAAAGCTAGGATGGTATAATTTTCCTTTAATAACTTATTAATAGGCTTAATTATAAAAGAGTAATTGTCATGAGTTTATAGCTTGAAGGTGTGATAAATCTCATACGAAAAAATCTAAAGAGCCAAGGTTTAAGACCAAAAGAAGTTTGCCATGAAACAACCTGCATGTGCCAAATGCATCTTGGACCAACCTTAACACACATGATTTATGTTTTAAATGAATATACCCATTAGCTAGATAGAAGTTGAAATACAACTAGGACCGATATCGCAAACTGTAAACTGATGTAACTCTCATCCAACGACTAGAATAGAACACCAAGAAATTGTGGTCGTATGGCCTCTATAGAGAAACGACTTCCCACAAGAATAAAAAGAAAAACGATCATAAAGGGATATCATATACAAAAAAATGATTTGAAGATCTTTGTTTGAAAGCTCAAAGATTATGTAAAAGTATGTTTATAGTGTTATGTCAAATGATATCGGAACTTGATTATTTTGTTGATCTTGGTGATATCAAGGGACTCACGATTTGTATCATTGCTATCATAGTTGTTCGGATATGCATCATTAATGATCTAAACGAAACTTTTACTAAACTGTTGAAGGAGTGACTTCTCAATTGATAGCGCAGGTTCTAACTTGCTACTAGGGGTGGCATTATTGAAGAAAATCCCTAGGAACCTTGGGACTCTAAAATATAGCGAAATATTTACGGACTTATCTAGTAAGAAGTATGAGAAATCACTTCCAAAAAGCGTGAAAACTATTTATTTGTCTCTTATCTAACTCTTAATTAAACACAAGCTGCATAAAATATTATAGAATGAATGAGAACTTCAATTGTCTAAAAGTGTTGCCACATTGATTCTTTTTGGTTTAGTTTGTTTAGAATATGATTACTTTATGTTTCTTTTGTTTTCTATATCAATAGACTTTTAATTTAAAACACCCTATTGTAATTCTAAAATATGTTGCATCTTTTGTAGAATCAACCATTAAAATAAATTTTAAAGTTTCCTTGTTAATAATAATTATAATCCTAGTTTAGGTTAACAATTAGAATATTTGCTTACGATATACTCTCTCTAGTACGGGCAAAGAGTCTAACTGTGTGAAAATCACACTTTGTAAAAAAAATTACCTTTTTGTAGATCATCGAGTAATAAAATGAAATTTTTATGCCTTAATTATTGAAATTGAAATCTTTAAGTGAAACTCACAAAATGGAATAACTCTTTGCTAGAAAGGAGGGAGTACTATTTCGAATAATTTCTATATGGAGACACGCTTTTAAAAGGAACTAAAAGGAGGAGTTTCTATATAATTTCTATATGAATCAACTTTGAAAGGATTTACTCTTTGACCCCCTACAATATGGAATACTCTTAAATCATTTCCAATGTAAACAAACTTTCTTTATTCTAAATATCTATTTGGATTCAAAAACAAACTAAGAAATTTCTCATCCACAAGGGTCCATAGCTCAGTGGTAGAGCATTTGACTGCAGATCAAGAGGTCACTTGTTCGAACCCAGTGGGGCCCTTAGTTAATGGATGTGAATGATTTTATATCAAAAAATCGAAAGAATGGATATATATAACTTTATTTATGGTCATTCGTAAAAGTATATTACTTCCAAAAGAAGCGTGAAAGTTGATTCTAACTGATTCTTAAATATACGGTACATAAAATACAAAATAGGAGGTTAGAATTGATGATAACTTACATTACAACAAATATTGCTTAAAATTAATTTTAGTTTTTTTTTATGGAAAATTGATGTCAACAATTTTATAGTCTATATGAAATGAAGAAACGTGTTAGGAACTTAGATTTAGTAAGTTTAGATATTGCAAAAAACTAAAAACAAAAAAGCTAGGATGGTATAATTTTCCTTTAATAACTTATCAAAGCGCAAATAATAGGCTTAATTATCCTCTTGTTCCCAAAAGAGTAATTGTCATGAGTTTATAGCTTGAAGGTGTGATAAATCTCATACGAAAAAATCTAAAGAGCCAAGGTTTAAGACCAAAAGAAGTTCCTGCCATGAAACAACCCTGATCGTGCTACATACCGACCAACCTTAACACACACATGATTTATGTTTTAAATGAATATACCCATTAGTCCCAGGCCCATTACATTAATGGCCCCGAGGTGGAACAGAGTCGGACCGCCCAAATAGGAGGGAAACAAGTAAACAAATAAACATGCAAGGACTCAATAATTTAAGAAAACGACGTGACGCAACATTAGAGGCGTAAGCACGCCTAAAATATTATAGAATGAATGAGAACGGCACAGGCGGTATTTTTAAAACCTTTCAAACCCGATAAAAGCAAGTTTAAGCAATAAAACCAAGTCATCGGCGACACTACATGCCGGAACCCAAGCTAACGGTTAATGGACAAGAATTATGTAAGAGCTAATAGGATGCTCACGGAAGACTTATAACGTAGTGGAACTATTAACAAGATAACCAAAGCTCTGGCTTACACAATGCCGAAGCACAAAAGGGATTACAAGTACTACAAGTGATATAACTACCAGTAGCTAACAAGAGTTACAAGATCAAGTTCTATACAAATACCCAAGCATAGTCTAATTGACTTGCTTTAACCCATCGTCCTTACAAAATATAAAACAAGAGGAAGAGGACATCTAAACCACCTCTTCAAATATCAACGGCGGACCAAAAGGGCACAAAGCACGAACACAGCAAATCTCAACGAGCAGGACCTGTCTTGCTAGGATCTAAAGCAGTAAAGGGGAAAGGGTAAGTCATAAAGACTTGTAAGCTATCAATCATGCATGTCATGGCAATATGCAACATACAAGGCAAGATATCGTCACATAAGCATAGAGGTCATATATCCAAGATGCACATTGTTTCACATAGGTGCGCATAATTAGATCACATAGGATAAGGATATATGGAGGCCGGGCCTACGTAGTTCTGCATACAAGCGTTATCGGAATGTGCGGGTATCGAATGTGTGTAAGTACATCGATCTTCCGAGGAGATGCCCGGATAGACACACCAATGATGCTCTAATGATTACACAAGGGGCTACTTCCCGTGGCCACAAGTGGAGGCGTGTGTGAACAAAGACGGGTATGCCAGCTGGACTCATGCAAATGCCAAGTAGTGTTTACTTAACAAATTCTCAAGTAGTGAACGAGGTCGACAAGAGCGATCTCGTTCATGACAAGTAAATTATTCTCATCAATAACCAAGTAGGATTGAGTTCGACAAGAGCGAACTCACATGTCAATTAGGCATTCTATAATATGACATTCAAAATCAAGCATGGTAATCAATCCAAGTTCAAGAGTCTAGAATTATTATTCTTAGGGAAAACGTGTTTAGAACGTCGTAGGGATTGATCGGTGAGCCGGTATTGTTCAATGGCTCGCTAAACTTGACTCCGTTGAGTCGTCTCTAACAATTCATCCAATAGAGTTTAAATGCTAAATGCATCCTAAACCCTTTTCTAAGTTCTCGTATCGATAGACTAGGTCATTAATCCTCTTAACAACCATAGTCAAGAATTATCAATAATTCAAATTCAAGGGACCTTAGAATCATTATTTCAAAGGTTAATAAAATGCAATGGTCCAAGAACATTAGTTATTCCTAGGAGGACATAGAACACATTTAATTCTAAGCATAGGACCCAATTCAATAGGATGAACAATTCATAGCATATGAAACCCTAGAAATCATAATCTCTAAGAGTTGTCAAAATCCATTAGTCCAAGAACAATAGTTGTTCCTAAGGAGGCATAGAACACATTTAATTCTAGGCATAGGACTAAATTAACAAGGTGAACATATTATTCAAAATCTCAAAAGACCAAATCATCATCAATCATGGCATGGGCATGGTAGGAGCATGGGAATCATAAGAAGAGGGGGACATGGCATTTCTAGCATACAACCTAAGGGGGAATCAATAGCTTACCTTACACCCAAGAAAAAGATGGAATGAGCACAAACTATTCGGATGGAAACGTGCTCCTCGACGATAGCTTCACTTCGGTGGTCTCAGTTTGGCAATCGAAGGTCGGGAGCTCAATCTATGGTAGAAACACACACTAGTCTCACCTTTCTCTACACACACAAGGCTTGGCAAGAGAGAGAGGGAAATGATCTGAAATGGAGGTTTAAGTTTGATCAAAAACAATGGGAGGCTTTTATATTTATGCATGAAGTGGGTGGAATTCCACATGTCACAAGGAGAGGGATTGCCAATCCACTTGTCAAGTGGAGGGAGATTGGGGTTAGTGTTAATCTAACTTGATTAGGGTCTAATAGGTAGGATTAGAGTCAATTAGGATGGGGGTTTAAGGGTATAAGTGGTCACAAAAGATTGCAAGAGAAAAAATCTCGTAGGATGAACCAGCAAGTGAGGCGGGCGCCTCACCAGAATCCAGGCGGGCGCCTGAGATTCTGAGACCATCTCCAAATTGCAATTGCTCCCAGTACTTGAGGCGGGCGCCTCACTCGATTCCAGGCGGGCGCCTGGGCTTCTGGACCTGCTCTAAGCTCTCAAAACTTGGTCTAAACAAGTCCTAATGGTCCCAAACTCATGGGCAACCATTCTAAGGTCCAATCAACTCAAAACAAGTCGAAAACACACCGAACAACAACCGGAACAAGGTAGGACAAGGCTCGAATCATGCGACGATTGGTTAACGAATCAAACACGAATCAAACACCAATAAAACTAGGATAACTTGGGCATGGAAAAGGCTTGTTTAAACATGGTTATGACTTGAATACAAGGCCGAGAACTCAACGAACACTTCGCACGACGAAATACAAGCAATACGAGAAACGAGGGAAATCGCTAAGGCCAAAACAAAGCAAGAAGGTTTCTAAACTTCCAATCAAGCTTACTATGATCAAGGTGAACGTTCTAGGTCATCTATGAAAGACAATAGAACTCTAACAAGTCTTGGTTGAGTGCTAAACATGCTAAGGCAAACACTCAAAGCACAACGGCAAGGCAAGCAATGCATAGAAGGTATTCAAGCAACTAGGCACGTAATACTCTAATGTGAGCATGACATGGACAAATAGAAGTATCTAACATGTTAAGGCATAATACAAACATGTTATTAAGGTATAAAACAAGTAATGGGTTTGGGTTCTCACATCCTCCCCCACTTAAAGGAATTTAGTCCCTAAATTCGTACCGGAGTCATCGAATAGGAAAGGGTATCTCTCTCTCATATCAAGCTCGGTCTCCCACGTGGCTTCCTCAATATTATGATTCTTCCACAAGACCTTCACTAATGGAATCTTCTTTGTTCTCAACACTTGTTCTTTCGTATCAAGAATCCTCACCGGCTTCTCATCATAAGAAAGGTCAGGCTCAATAGTAATCTCATCATAAGTAAGGACATGCGACTCATCCTTCAAGTACTTGCGTAGCATCGAGACATGAAAGACATCATGAACATCCGATATAGAAGGTGGTAATGCTAACCGATCACGCCAAGCTCCAATCCTTTCTAGGATCTCGAATGGTCCAATGAATCTAGGTGAAAGTTTACCTTTCTTCCCAAATCGCTTAGTACCGCGTCGGGCGATACTTTCAAGAATACTGAGTCACCAACCCTGAAACTCTAAGTCACGTCTCGGTTGTCGCGTGCTTTTCTCTACTACGGGGTAAGCAATCTATCTCTAATAAGCTTCACGCTCTCGGTAATTGTGTACCATCTCAGAACCCCAAAGCTTAGCTTCACCAACTTCATCCCAGCAAATCGGTGAACGACACTTACGCCCATATAAAGCCTCATATGGCGCCATTTCAATACTAGGCGGTAACTGTTATTATATGCAAATTCTAATGGTAAATGAGAATCCCAACTACCTTTGAAATCCATGGCACAAGCACGCAATAAATCCTCCAATACGAATCAATCTCTCAGACCATCGTCATCGGGTGAAAATACTAAAGTTTAACCGTACACCCAAGCCTCACTGCAAGGAATGCCAAAATCTAGAAGTGAACACAGGGGTCTCTATCGAAACAATGCTAAGCGGAATACAGTGCAATCTCACGATATCACGGATATACAACGCCGACTCAAACTATAAGTCATCGCAATAGGAATAAAATGTGAAGATTTGGTCAACCTATCCACAACAACCCAAATGCATCAAAACCTCGTGAGTGCGTGGCAATCTGTCACAAAATCCATGGTGATATGCTCCCATTTCCACTCCAGGTATCTCAAGTGGTGAAGTAAACCGGCGGTCTCGGTGTTCGGCCTTAACTGTGACATGTCAAACATCTAGATACATAATCGCTATTTCTCTCTTCATCCCATTCCACCAATTGTCTCTTCAAGTCCCTATACATTTTGGTACTCCTGGATGTATAGTATACTTGGCCTTGTGAGCCTCATCAAGAACCATACGCCTAACCCCATTGGTAGAAGGAACACAAACTCTACCTCGAAAAGTTAAGATACCATCACTGTTAATAGCAAACTCCGGTGTCTTACAATCACCCAATCCATCAATAATCTTCTTCAACTCAGAATCGGAAACTTGAGCCTTCTTAATCAACTCAAACAATGCAGGCGTAGCACGCACGCTAGCAAAGATAACCCTATGCTCACTCACAACTGGACTCCATTCTCGGACGTCCTCAAGCATCTTCCACTCCCTCATCATCAAACAAGACATATCGCCTTCCTACTCAAGGCATCATAGCGACATTAGCTTTCCCGGATGGTATGAAATAGTGCGATCATGATCCTTAAGTTTCTCCATCCATCGCCTACATCGCATATTCAACTCATACGTGAGAAGAGATACTTCAAACTCTTATGATCGGTGAATATTTCAAACTTAGCCCGTAAAGATAATGCTTCCACTTGTGAGCGCAAAAATAATAATTTGCCGCCAACTCAAGGTCATGTGTCGGATAATTCGCTCATAAGGTGATAACTTCCTTGAAGCATAGGCAATAACTCTCCATTACGCATAAAGTGCAACCCAAGCCTTCTAACGAGCGTCGCTATAAATCACAAAGTCCTCCGAACCACTAGGCAATGCCAAAATAGGAGCCGTAGTCAACCTCCTCTTCAACTCCGAAAACTAGCCTCGACTCACTTCTTACAGCTTAGTCATCGAGTAGCGATCTTGAAAACCTTAAGTCTCGATAAACCTACGGTAATAACACCTTTTGCCAAGCCAAGAAACTACGGACCTCGGTTACGTCTTCCACTTAATAACCGCCTCAACCTTGGATGGATCCACCGCGATACCATCACTAGACACCACGTGCCCTAGAAAGGAAACTTGTTCTAGCCAGAAGGCACACTTACTAAATTTCGCATAAAGTTGCTTCTTCCGCAAGATAGAGAGAACCTCTCTCAAATGATTCTCATGTTCCTCTCGTGACTTGGAGTACACAAGAATGTCGTCAATAAATACCACCACAAAGCAATCAAGATACTCATGGAAAACCTATTCATCAAGTCCATAAAAGCTGCACAGTGCGTTGGTCAATCAAGCGGCATCACAACAAACTCATAATGACCGTAGCAGCGTCATTTTAAGGCGTCTTCGGGACATCCTCCTCGAACCCTCAGCGTGATAGCCACTCCTCAAGTCAAACTTGGAATAGAACAAGCTGACCCGACCGAGTTGATCAAAGAGATCATCAATGTGTGGCAAGGGATACCTATTTTTGATAGTAGCTTTGGTTCAACTGTCGATAGTCTATACAAAGCCGTAAACTACCATCCTTCTTCCTCACAAATAACACGGTGCACCCAGGAGATACACTCGGTTTAATGAACTCCCTATCTAGAAGTTCCTGTGATCCTTCAACTCTCGCAACTCATGAGCCATATACGGTAAGGTGCTCTAGAGATAGGCGAAGTTCACGGCAATAGTTCAATACAAAACTCTAGCTCGGTCGGGAGGTAAAGCATACTCGGTAGAAAAGACATCGGGGAACTCATTAACTACGGAATATCTTCTAACTTAGCATGAACATGCTAGTATCAAGTACACAAGCTAAATACCCCGCACACCCGTGATAAGAGAGTTGTCTAGCCCATGGCGAAAATAATATGAACCCCATTCATAGCATGATCACCCGAAAACACAAACTCCGGAATACCGGGCATGGCAAAAGTTACTTTCTTACGACGGCAATCAACTAAAGCATGATGTACACATAGCCAATCCATACCAAGAATCACATCAAAGTCTCTAATAGGCAATACTACCAAATCAGCATGCAAGACTCGATCATGAACAAGCACATCACAGTCTTTATAGACTTCAGACGCCAACAAGCAATCACCCAATGGCGTGGACACCTCAAGCACGTAAGGCAACTGGGCAGGCAATACACATAAATGTTCTAAGAAATGCGATGCAACATAAGAATGAGTAGAACCCGGATCTATAAGAACTTCGAGCATGATGACCGAAGGCGAAAGAATACCTCCGATCACGCAGTAGACTCGGGAACACCTCGTGATCAAGCGAAACACGAGCTCTGCGTCTTAGGGCGCCATCACTATCCCTCTTGGACCCAGGCTATGAGCCGAGCCGACCCCAGGGAGCCGCTCTAGACTTAGGACAGTCTTTGAGCCGATGATTAGGATCTCCACAACTAAGGCAAGTACCAAGCCTGGTCCTGCACTTCTCACTAGTATGCCCAATCTTATTACAATAAGAACAAGTCAATGGTCCACCGCCCTGAGTCTACTGCCCCTGAGGAGAAGGAGCACTACTACCACGACTCTCGAGCGGGCGCCTATCACGTCCACTAGGCGATGCCTATTCTGACCACCATTGCGACGGTTGCCCTGATAGCCAGACCGATTTCCAGATGACTGACCTCTACCGTTGCGAAGACTAGCTAGCTGGCGAGAAGAATGCACAAGAGGCTTACATGCGTGCTCCTCAATGTCTCGCTTCGATCTCATACGCACGATCTACCGCACTCTTCGCTAGCTGTAGGGATAACAAGCGTTTCACGTGTATTCGGTCTTCAACCCCTTCACGAACCTCGGGTCTGTGTCTCTCATCTTGCACCGGATGTGCACAATAGGACAACTCGGTGAATTTAGAAGAATCTTGAGCTATAGTCATGGAACCTGCTCCAATTCACGGAACTCTTTCTCCCTTATTTGTCTAACCACGGTAGGCACATAAGTAGCCCTAAACTCGCCTCAAATGTAGGCCACACTGCGCCACGATTCAACTCCCAACTAGCAAGTAGAACCTCCCACCAATGATTGGCGGCTCCTCTAAGCTTATACGCGGCTAAGATCACTTTCTCCTCATCAGGTGCAATCCGGTCTTTGCAAAGATCTTCTTCACATCCTCAAGCCATAGCTCGGCCATACTAGCATCCGCCTCTCCCTCAAAGATGGAGGCTTCATTTTCAAGAATCTCTCTAACACGGCATTATTCCGTGCCCTAGCACCGGTGGTATAAAGCGCGGTGGCGACACTCTCGCCTCGGTTACGGGGTGGTGGTGGTGGAGGTACATTCTGACCTTGACCTATCTGAGCCATCTCAGTCATAAACTCCGTCATGCGGCGATACAAATCTGCCATCTGAGCATTCATGCCCACTGGATTCGGTGGTGGAGGTGGCAACTCCTCCTCAGGTTCCTCAGGAACTCTCTCACCTCGGCCTACACGGTGCGCTCTAGGATTCACCATCAAGCACCTATAAGAATTCACTCGGCGTTAGAACATCACACCAAGAAACAACCCACCTAGGCCATGGAACCTATCTGGCCGATAGCTAACCTATAAACAAGCTCGATACCAAGCCCGGCCGAGGTGGAACCGCGGTCGGACCGCTTAAATAGGGGGAAACAAGTAAACAAATAACATGCAAGGACTTAATTTAAGAAAACGGCGTGACGCAACATTAGAGGCGTAGCACGCCTCGGCACCAAAAGGCCGGTATTTTTAAAACCTTTCAAACGATAAAACGCAGTTAAGCAATAAAACCAAGTCATCGGCGACACTACATGGAACCCAAGCTAACGGTTAATGGACAAGGATTAAGTAAGAGCTAATAGGATGCTCAGCGGAAGACTTAAACGTAGTGGAATATTAACAAGGTAACCAAAGCTCGGCTTACACAATGCCGGCACAAAAGGGATTACAAGTACTACAAGTGATATAACTACCAGTAGCTAACAAGAGTTACAAGATCAAGTTCTATACAAATACCCAAGCATAGTCTAATTGACTTGCTTTAACCCATCGTCCTTACAAAATATAAAACAAGAGGAAGAGGACATCTAAACCACCTCTTCAAATATCAACGGCGGACCAAAAAGGGCACAAAGCACGAACACAGCAAATCTCAACGAGCAGGACCTGTCTTGCTAGGATCTAAAGCAGGAAAAGGGAAAGGGTAAGTCATAAAGACTTGTAAGCTATCAATCATGCATGTCATGGCAATATGCAACATACAAGGCAAGATATCGTCACATAAGCATAGAGGTCATATATCCAAGATGCACATTGTTTCACATAGGTGCGCATAATTAGATCACATAGGATAAGGATATATGGAGAGCCGGGCCGCTACGTAGTTCCTGCATACAAGCGTTATCTGGAATGTGCGGGTATCGAATGTGTGTAAGTACATCGATCTTCCGAGGAGATGCCCGGGATAGACACACCAATGATGCTCTAATGATTACAGCAAGGGGGCTACTTCCCCACTGTGGCCACAGTGGAGGCGTGTGTGAACAAAGACGGGTATGCCAGCTGGACTCATGCAAATGCCAAGTAGTGTTTACTTAACAAATTCTCAAGTAGTGAACGAGGTCGACAAGAGCGATCTCGTTCATGACAAGTAAATTATTCTCATCAATAACCAAGTAGGATTGAGTTCGACAAGAGCGAACTCACATGTCAATTAGGCATTCTATAATATGACATTCAAAATCAAGCATGGTAATCAATCCAAGTTCAAGAGTCTAGAATTATTATTCTTAGGGAAAAGTGTTTAGAACGTCGTAGGGATTGATCGGTGAGCCGGTATTGTTCAATGGCTCGCTAAACTTGACTCCGCTTGAGTCGTCTCTAACAATTCATCCAATAGAGTTTAAATGCTAAATGCATCCTAAACCCTTTTCTAAGTTCTCGTATACGATAGACTAGGTCATTAATCCTCTTAACAACCATAGTCAAGAATTATCAATAATTCAAATTCAAGGGGACCTTAGAATCATTATTTCAAAGGTTAATAAAATGCAATGGTCCAAGAACATTAGTTATTCCTAGGAGGACATAGAACACATTTAATTCTAAGCATAGGACCCAATTCAATAGGATGAACAATTCATAGCATATGAAACCCTAGAAATCATAATCTCTAAGAGTTGTCAAAATCCATTAGTCCAAGAACAATAGTTGTTCCTAAGGAGGCATAGAACACATTTAATTCTAGGCATAGGACTAAATTAACAAGGTGAACATATTATTCAAAATCTCAAAAGACCAAATCATCATCAATCATGGCATGGGCATGGTAGGAGCATGGGAATCATAAGAAGAGGGGACATGGCATTTCTAGCATACAACCTAAGGGGAATCAATAGCTTACCTTACACCCAAGAAAAAGATGGAATGAGCACAAACTATTCGGATGGAAACGTGCTCCTCGACGATAGCTTCACTTCGGTGGTCTCGGTTTGGCAATCGAAGGTCGGGAGCTCAATCTATGGTAGAAACACACACTAGTCTCACCTTTCTCTACACACACAAGGCTTGGGGAAGAGAGAGAAGAAATGATCTGAAAATGGAGGTTTAAGTTTGATCAAAAACAATGGGAGGCTTTTATATTTATGCATGAAGTGGGTGGAATTCCACATGTCACAAGGAGAGGGATTGCCAATCCACTTGTCAAGTGGAGGGAGATTGGGGTTAGTGTTAATCTAACTTGATTAGGGTCTAATAGGTAGGATTAGAGTCAATTAGGATGGGGGTTTAAGGGTATAAGTGGTCACAAAAGATTGCAAGAGAAAAAATCCCGTAGGATGAACCAGCAAGTGAGGCGGGCGCTCACTGGGGGCGCCCGAGATTCGAGACCATCTCAAATTGCAAATTGCAATTGCTCCCAGCTTGAGGCGGGCGCCTCACTCGATTCCAGGCGGGCGCCTGGGCTTCTGGACCTGCTCTAAACTCTCAAAACTTGGTCTAAACAAGTCCTAATGGTCCCAAACTCATGGGCAACCATTCTAAGGTCCAATCCAACTCAAAACAAGTCAGAAACACACCCGAACAACAACCGGAACAAGGTAGGACAAGGCTCGAATCATGCGACGATTGGTTAACGAATCAAACACGAATCAAACACCAATAAAACTAGGATAACTTGGGCATGGAAAAGGCTTGTTTAAACATGGTTATGACTTGAATACAAGGCCGAGAACTCAACGAACACTTCGCACGACGAAATACAAGCAATACGAGAAACGAGGGAAATCGCTAAGGCCAAAACAAAGCAAGAAGGTTTCTAAACTTCCAATCAAGCTAACTATGATCAAGGTGAACGTTCTAGGTCATCTATGAAAGACAATAGAACTCTAACAAGTCTTGGTTGAGTGCTAAACATGCTAAGGCAAACACTCAAAGCACAACGGCAAGGCAAGCAATGCATAGAAGGTATTCAAGCAACTAGGCACGTAATACTCTAATGTGAGCATGACATGGACAAATAGAAGTATCTAACATGTTAAGGCATAATACAAACATGTTATTAAGGTATAAAACAAGTAATGGGTTTGGGTTCTCACACATAGACTCACCACCACTACAACCTCAAATTTCACTATTAGCCCAAAAGTTAATTTTTGATTTGATTTCATTTTCTAATTCCTTACTCCTACCTTCAAAGTAACCCATTTGCAAAAGCCATCATTTATGGGTACACCATCACCACAACCTTAAATTTCACTTTTTACAAACTCAAATTCAATTTTTAAATTTTTCAAATTTTCAAATTGAAACTGAAACTCATATGGATCTTTGAAAATTTGATGATTTGAAAATATCACAATGTTGTATTTCATCTAAACCATCATTGTCATCCCTACAATCGTCGTCATCACCGCCCCTAACACCACCATCACCAAGAAACACACTCACCTCGCCTTGCTTAATGGAGACATAAAATCTCTTTAGCTTTCGTTTAGTTGAACTTCTTTCTTTAAACATCTCTCATTTCTTAGTTCCAATCCACTTTTTGTTCAAATTACTAAGCAAGGAGAAAATCTAATTTTAGGATAGGACTACTTAAAAGGATGTCGGTTGGTGACAACCTATTTCAATAAAAGGAGAGTTACGGTAGAAGAAAGAAAGTCGATAGCTAGAGGAGGGAATATAGAGATTCTCACATGTAACTACCTCGAGTCCGATGAAGAGGAACAATCAAGTTAAGACAAAAAAATGTTAGAGGTTTGGAACCCAGTGATGAAAATGAGTAGAATATTTTGAATCTAATTATTTGTGATTACTAACATTGGTTTTGTTGGTAATATCTATAAGTTAGGAACCAATGATAGTTTTAAAAGCTGTTGTAGTAGTCTGAAATTTTCAAAGAAGTAAACAATAGATTTTAGCATTATTTTTGTAACACCCCGGATTCTTGCATGATCATTGTGTGCTTGCCTTCATGCATTCTTAATGTTAATGAGAATGTTTACTTAGTTCATATATGTGTTAGAATCATTTATAAGTCGTTCATAATGCTCTTATTATGCTTATAATCTTATTTGCATGCTTGTTGAATCATTGGTTGAATCGCTCGTTTAGTTCTCCTTCTTTCCCTCCTCCATTCGGATTGTTCGAGTGTTGTTCGAGGGTGTTTGGGGTGAGTTCTAGACTCACTTTTAATGAGGTTTAAGCCTCATTGAATTTGGCTAAGTGTTTGGGGGTCTTTTAGGTTGTTTTTCAAGCCATTTCGGGTCTGTCGGGCTTGCGGTCGCAAGGGGAAATGGCCTTGCCTTCGCAAGGTAACCAGAAACTTGAGGTTGGAAACCTAGCTAGCATGCGGTCGCATACTATGGGAGCCATGCGACTGCATGGTCCCCGAGATAGAATTTCTCTGTTTTGATGTTTGATGAATTTGTGCACTCAAACCCTGTTAAGACCACTCCTAAACCTAACCTAAACCTCCCTAACCCTCCTTACTACTAACCTAACCTTATTAACTAGTTTTAAGTGTGTTTTAGTGAGTGCATTAGTGGATTAAATGAACCCAAATCAGATTTTATTCAACCACAATGAAGTGACATTTGTCCCACTAACTTTTCTAATCCATAAACACCACAAATCTGATGTTGTGACCTCATTTCTCACCCTTCTCCTCCAAAAACGTGGTTAGCCTCTCTCATGGAGTTCTCTTGAGTTCTTGAAGGTTCTCCCTTAGTCTTCCATGATTCCTCCCTCCATTGTTCAAACAAACTCCATAGAAGTGAAGAGCTTGAAGACTATAGCATTTCTAACCGAATAGTTTCTCCATTTGGTTTCTTGTGTGTAGTTTACAAGTAAGTTACTCTTCTTCTTCTTGGTTTTAGTACTCATTGATCCTAAGGAAACAAAACCTATGATTTTTGAGGTCAATAAGTACACATACTTGCTTTATATGCCTTCATCTTATGATTTTAATATGTGAACTTATTAGGAGCATGTTGATCGATGTCTTATTTTAAATTTTCCTTGTAAGTGGACAAGACTATTATAGAATAGAATTGGAAGCAAGGGTCGAACCCACAGAGACAATAGATCACAAACAGTGCAATTTATTGATAGCAAATTATTAATCTAAGGGGGTTTTAATAATTATTTTATTCTAATCTACTATTATTAATTAGGTGTTTAACTAATTAGCAGTAATTACAGATTATGAAGATCTTATGGTGAATGACAATCTAGGATTCGTGTAACGACCCGACCTGGATTCCAACACGAAATCCCAAGGTCGTGCCGCTGGAACTAACTTAAGAAGAGGACAAGCACTTGTTAAACAGTAGTGCAAGTCAAACAGTCGAGCTAACACGCTTTAAACATGAACATAAAGCCGCACTAAAATACGGTATTTCAAAAATCGAATCAGCGGAAGCAATATAAGAAAAGAAGTCCCAAGCTATGAAGCTCGAAACCAACGACAATGAAACCAAGAGAGACATTATCTCTCAAAGGAGGAAAAACAAAACTCGCGTGCTGCAACATTGCAGACGCTAATCACACCATCGGCATTCCAGGCCGGCGTTTCAACAAAGAACCTACCTGATATCTCAATTGTAAGGGTAAAATAGGCAAGGCCTATGTTTACTTGTTTTCACCTTTCTTGGTCTAAATAGGATTTTAGATAAGTTTGTGTTAATTTAGGACTTAGTATATTGTTTTAGATTTAGTTTAGTTATTTTTGGTTGCATAATCTTTTTCTAGATTTCGGCTACACCATATTTGGTAACTAAATCTTGGGAAAAATCCTAGTCAAACCAAGTCTCTTGACTTCCTTCATATTTGGTAACAAAATCTTACAAAATTGGTAGGTTGTTGATTATTTCCTTATTTGCTAATCTTTTTCCTTGTAGTAGATGGGTTCCTTTGTGTGATGTGTAGGTTATCGCATGTATATATTGAGGAGCTGAAATGCGGGTTTTGTACAGAGTTTCAGAGAGAGAACAAATACAATTCATCGTGAGCGTAAGAAAAATCAAGCCGCTTTCCGCACTGAAGATCATTCACTGGCCGAATGTTACAACATTGGCAGTAACATCAGATTTCTGGAAAAACTGTTTGTGCTTCCTGTTTTGTTTTTAAGGAGGCTGAGTTTGTTTTCTTCCCACGTTTTGTTTAACTAGTTTATGTGGGGTTTTTGTTCTCCAAGATTCATTGTCTTGTGAGAATATTTTTTTGCGTTTTGATTTCACATTATTTTTGTTAAACAATTATTCTTTTAGTGAAATCTTTGTGGCCTTGAGGCTAGGTCTACAAGTATTAACTTGTAGATTGTTTTTGGTAAAAACTTGAGTTCAGTTTTTCAGTTTTGTGTAGTGTTAAAATCAAACTTCCGCTGCTACTAATATTTGTTGTTTCATTGTGATTCCCATTGTAGCTACAATCACAGCTACATTGGTAATCACATTGATCTCTTTTGAGAATCTATGCTATTACGTTTTTTCAATTGGTATCAGAGCTTTCTCTTGATATCACTAAGAGTTGATTCTGGTTATAGCCATGATGGATTCTCAGTATGAGAACGCTGTTCGCCCTCCTACTGTTACTAATGCCAATTACTCTATTTGGAAAGTCAAGATGCGCATCTTCATCAAATCAATTGATGAGAGAGCGTGGCTTGCTGTCTTGAATGGATGGAGTCCTCCTAAAACAACAGATGCAGATGGTGATGTCAAGGTCACCAAAGAATCTGAATGGACCAATGAAGATAGGAACACTGCATCCTTTAATTCAAAAGTTTTGTCTGCTATTTATAAAGCCTTAGATGCTAATACTTTTAGGGTGATAGCAAATTATGAATCGGCTAAAGATGTTTGGGAGGCCCTTCAGACCTTGTGTGAAGGACCTGCTAGTGTTCATGCCTCTAAGTTAAGAATGCTCACCACACAATTTGAGAATACTAGAATGCATGAGTCTGAAGATATTATGACATATTATGGTAGACTTTTGGACATATCTAATTCTGCACTTGCTTTAGGAGACCCTATTACTAATGAGCGTCTTGTTAGCTAGATGATGAAAACTTTGCCTAAAAGGTTCAATGTCAAGATATGTGCTATTTTTTTTAAGGGAAGCAGGGCTGCACCTGCGGGATTTTATAAATATGAATAAAAATAACAAACTTGAGGGGACAACCAGCCTAACCCTTTGAACGGGGGGACAGAGGAGCCTTACCTCGAAAATGAAATACATCGAAGCGAGAAAATCAAGAGATTCTAAAAAGAGGAGAAAATCTAGCAACAAGAAAACTGAAAAACCAAACATCAAAAGCAATCAAAGGGACCTAATGTAAGGCGTGCCTTCCTTGTCAAGAATAACTAGACCACGCACCCGACTGGGGAGAGCATCCATGGAAGAGAAAAAATGATCCTGACCAGAATCACATCCAAAATTGGCCAGAGCGTCAGCCACCGAATTGGCCTCTCTAAAAGCAGTGAGAGAGAGAGATATGCAAAGAAGAGATAATATTTTTGATAGCTTGAACCAAATATCTGCAGGACCAAGGAGTTGAGGCTAAACCGAAAGATAGTCAAAAACAACCTTGGAGTCAATTTCAACAATCGCATTCTGAATTGCATTAGCCTGGAACCAGGAAATCCCATTATAAAGGGCACGACATTCAGCTGAAAAGCTTGACATCTCCTCATAGGCCAAGGCATAGGCAAAAATAACATCTCCAACACTATTACGGACAACCCCTCCACATGCACTCTTGCCTGGATTTCCGCAGCAGGCTCCATCAGAATTGAACTTTAAATTATCAGCATGAGGTTTAATCCAAGTGACAGATCGAATAGATCGCAAATGGTGGCCTTTAGGCCTGGGGAAACGAGGAACCAAAGGATAAAGAGGATGCTAGGAAACCAGTTGCTTGCAAACTAAGCGAGATAAGATTCTTAACTCGAACAACTATAGAATCAGCCGAAGTGTGAGTGTTATCAAAGCGAGCTCGATTTCTATGATTCCATAATTCCCAAAGAATAATAGAAGGAGCAATGATGTAAATGGAGGAGTTAGAATCTTGGAGCCACCAGTTGAAACAAACTTGAGCAATAGAATTAAGATGGACCGGAACTGAGCCCAGATTATGGAAGAAGGACCAACATAATGAGTCACCGGGCTGTTTAAGAACACATGATCATAGGTCTCAGAATCTCCTTGCCGACAACAGGAGCATCGAGAGGCCATTTGAATCCTAGAGTGAATAATATTCTCGTCCAAAGGCAATTTGCGCAACCATAATTTCCACATGAACATGCTGATATGTCTGGGCATAATCTTATGCCAGATAAACTTAGCCGAGGCTCTTTGGCTTGAAGGAGAACGAACGATCTCCCAGGCAGAAGCGAGGGAAAATTTTCCATGCACGGTAGCAGTCCAACAAGGGCAATCGAGATTGTTATTGAGGGAAATACCCAGCTTTTTAATCAGGCCAACAACATTGAAACCCACTCGACTATGAGATAGAGGAGAAAGCTGGTTACGAGAATCGAAAATCTCCTTAACCTGATTAAAGGGACAATCAGATGGTTGAGAAAGGCAACCTGTAAGAGACCAATTATCATGCCACAAGGAACAGTTACCTTGACCCACAAACCAGGCTATGTGACTTTCAGCTTTAGGGCGAGCCGAACACATGCGACGCCAAATTCCAGAACCAACCGAAGAGGCAATATGAGGATGATCTGAACCATAATATTTTCGCAGCATGAAATAAGAACAAAGGCTAGATTGACATCTGAAACGCCACCACAATTGAATAGAATAGGCTCGCACCATATCAGAAATAGCTCGAATACCCACACCACCCTCATGAGTTGGCTGGCAGCATTTGTCCCAAGCTATCCAGTTAGCTTTGAGTTTACTGTCGGATGAACCCTAGAAGAAATTAGATAAAATTCGATTAATGAGCCGGATGGTGTAAACGGGAGGGTCTAAGATCGCAATTTGATACATAAGGATCGAATGGAGGACCGAATTTATGAGCGTAACCTTCCCAGCTTGATTTAAGAAAGCACTAACCCAAGAATTAATTTTGACTTGAAGCTTTTCAATAAGCGGGTCAAATAAACTTTTCTTTTTCCTTCCCTCAAAAATAGGGCAGCCAAGATAAGTGATCGGGAGAGAACCAGGAGGGAAACCAATATGGCGCCAAATATTACTAATCTTGGAAGCAAAAGTGGAAGAAGAGACAATAAAGCAGCTCTTTTGGGCATGAATGAGTTGACCTGAACAACGCTCATAGGACGAGAGAAGATCCCGATGCTTAGCTAAGGAATGCTTATTTCCATTGCAGAATATCACCACATCATCATCAAAGGCTAGGTGAGAAATTATAGGACATCCACTGGAAGTAGAGTAAGCATAGTGAGGATGCGCAGCCTGAAGATCATTTAGACCCCTACTAAGGACTTCAGCAGCGGTGATAAACAAGCTTGGGGAGAGAGGATCACCCTGACGAATTCCCCGAGTTGAAGGGAAAAAACCCGCTGAGCTTCCGTTAATCATAACAGAAAACCAATTGTTGGAGATGATGCGCCAAATCATGTCAATGAAGAATTCACCAAAGCCAAACTTACGGAGGACTTTAATTAAGAAAAACCAATTGACCCGATCAAAAGCTTTGGCCATGTCAAGTTTTATAATCACATTAGAACTGTTGACTTTTTTCCTCAAGTGCTGGGATAATTCTTGAGCAAGAAGAATGTTATCTTGAATAAGATGACCCTTAGTGAATGCGCTTTGGTTTTCTGAAATAATGGAGGGGAGAATGCTGGAAAGACGAGTAGAAAGAAGCTTTGAGAGAACCTTGTTAGAGAAGTTACAAAGGCTAATAGGCCGAAGATCCTTGAAAGAGGTAGCAGAGGCCGATTTAGGGAGCAAAAGAAGGGAAGTACTGGTCCAAGATTTGGGAAGATCATAGCCTGCAAAGAACTCCAGGACAGCCAAATGAAGATCCTGAGAGATAATCTCCCAACAAGTCGTATAAAACTTACCATTAAAACCATCGGGCCCTGCTCTTGAAAGAAGTTCCTCAATTGTAGGAAGAGATTCAGGCAATTTGTTTTGGTCATTGGAGATCAAACTGGGAATGATGTGAATCAGATCAGAATCATAGGTTTCACAAGAGGAAAGTTGCTCTTGAAAGAAGTCTATAGCAGCAGTCTTAATATCGGCATCTGTATGGAGCTCATTACCGTGCTTATTAGTAATCCGATGGATAGACAACCTGTTGTGGGTCTGCTTAACCGAAGCATGAAATAGCTTCGTATTTCCCACCCCTTCCTTAAGCCACTTGAGGTAAGATTTTTGCCGCCAATAATCCTCTTCCGATTTAAGTTTACATCTCAGATTTGCTTGAGCGAGATGAAGAGCTTCACGGTTACTTTCAGAATTCTGGGCCTCATATATTAATTCCTTCTCTAAGACTTCATACTCCGCCTCTTTGATGGCTTGAAAGACATTGCCAAAAGTTAGTTTATTCCACGCTTTTAAAGCATGTTTCACTACCCGAAGTTTGAAAGAAAAGTTCACCATAGGCCGACTATGAGAAGTGCTACCCCAAGCTTTTTCCACCGTGCCAAGGAAAGTGGGATGAGATAACCAAATATTTTGAAAATGAAATTGAGAGGGTCTAACATGCGAATGCTGCTCAATACTGACAAGGAGAGGAGAATGGTCAGAACAAGTGCGATTGAGATGATCGATTTTAGTCGAAGCAAAGAAGGAAGTCCAACTGAAGTTGGAAACCATCCTGTCGATACGTTGGAATATGGTGGCTGGATTATCTCGCTGGTTACACCACGTAAATCTGCTCCCATTAAACCCAAGATCGGTAAGGCCAGCCACATTTAAGGCAACTTGAAAATCTGAACAGCCTTGTCTATCCCAACCTTGACCCCCTATTTTTTCATGAGCCGCCAAAATAATGTTAAAATCCCCGCCCACCAACCAGGGAGTATCCTGAAATTCACTGCCCATATCAATAATATCATTCCATATATCCTGACGATCAGAAGCCAAACACTTAGCATAAACGGTAGAAATATAAGCAAACTGAGGCCATGTATGGTGCTTCACTTGAATGGTAAGATGTTGAACCGAGTCGTAAGCAACATGACAAGAGAAAGAAGACTTCACCAAAATCCAAATACTATCAGCCATATTGCTAAAAAAATACCGAAATTTAAGACGATGAGCAAGAAAAGGAAGCTTATAACAGTCTATCTTTGGTTCACTAATGGCCAAAAAAGATATGTTATGAAGTTTGATCAACTTTTTAAGATGAATCACCGTTGAGTCGTTGCCCACTCCACGGAGATTCCAAAACAGGCAGTTAATCGTCATGAGAAACTGAGACAGAATGACTGCTTTGGCTTTTATCATGCATTTGGGAACGCCTTGCGCGATCAGTGGAAGGAATGACAGAAGGTTTACGACCTCTTTTCTTCTTGTTGGGAGCTTCTAAATTAAGAGCCTCAACATTGGAATTGTCCGATAGATTGCCCTCTTCGTCAATAGTTTCTAGAACCGCAAACCGATTAGGGGATAGAGAAGGCTCAAGAGGCTTGGGAGGAAGATTATTCGTTTCATTAAAAACCGGAGAATTATCATGGCCTATATGAACGCCACCTGAACCTGCTTTCTGGGCTGCATCAGAATTGCTTGGGATCGAGTCTTGATTATTAACATGAGGCAGGTTATTCTCTTGATTACTTGCTGAAGGGTTTTCCCTCGACGGGGCAATTGAATCAATGATGATGGTTTCTGTGGCACTCGAACTAGGATCAGATCACTGGGCTTTAGGTTTCCAAACTTGTGAAGGAAGCTCTTTGGTAGTAACAAAATTAGGATTGGAGGTCTTTTGGGCAGGCGACTGATCAAGGTTATTAGGGTTATTAATTTTGCCAGATTTCTTGGGCGACTCGATACCATTTTTTTGATGCTGAAGATAAAGCTTGCAGGCCTCTCCATCATGTCCCTGACGATGACAATAAGTGCAATATTGAGGAAGTCGCTCAGCTTCAATGGACTGCCAAAAACCCGATGAGGAGCCATAGTCTATCCACAGTTTGCTTGGAATAGGCTTGGTAAGATCAACTTCTATGCAAACCCTAGCCACGCTTGGCCTCGTAAGATTGGCAGTGGGAGCATCAATAATCAACGGCGTGCCTATCATGTTAGCAATTGAGAAAATAATTTGCTTATTAAACAAAAATATTGGGAGATTTGGAAACGCAAACCATACGGGAACAAGAGGACTCTCCACGTCAGGTCTGAATGAGGGAGTCCACTTGAAGACTCGCATTGGAAAAGAGCCAACGAACCATTGATCTTTGATCCAAAGACGCTGGAAATCGGCTTCATGATGAGTTTGAATCAACACATGCTTTGAATCCAAATGGCCTAGGGTAACAGCTGCCTTCAGGCCGAAGGTTTGGAACTCTTTTCGCATTATTTCCATGGAGGGGCGGCCATGTGAGAACTTGCCAACAAGGGTGAGTTTAAAGGGGAGAGAAAGAGTGGTAATAATTTCAGGAGTGAGGTGCAAGGAAGGTTCACCCTTATACAAAGAAGGAGGGATGAATGGTAAAGTTTGAGACGTGGAAGAAGATTGACCAACTATAGAAGGAAAGGATTTTTTAGCCGTTGGAGAAGGAGGTGCCTGAGGAGGATCCTCAGTTGGTGCCACGGCCGGAGCCGTAGCCATGACAGGCCGGAGAGACCAAGGACGGCGCAAGGAGAGGGCGGCTTAGAGAGAGAAATTTTTTGAAGAAGCACATGATATTGACAAGATGAGTTTTGAAAGACTGGCTGGTATTCTTCAAAACTTTGAATTGAACCTAAATGATCAAATAAAACAAAAAGGCAAAGGGGCTTCATCATCTTCTACACCCATTGTGAAAAATATTGCTATGCCTGCTCCTATTGATATCTCATGTGATTTGCTTGAAATTCAAAAGGATATTGATGAGTCTGATTTTGGAGAAGAATCTATTGCTCTATTGACTACCAAATTCAGAAATTTTTTAAAAAATAAGAGTCAGAATAGAACTCCATCATCAAGCTCAAAAACAATTTTAAACCCGATGATTTGTTCCCAAAGGAAAATTTGTTCCCAAAGAAAATTCTTTCCAAACTCCAGAAAAGCCCTTCACAAACCCCTTTGCATCAAAATCATCCTACAATGGTAAGAACATTGATTCAGTTCAATGTAGAGAATGTCAAGGTTATGGTCATTATGCTAACCAATGTGCAAATACTTTAAGGAAAAAGGGTTTGAATTTTTCAGCAACCCTGAGTGATAGTGATGGAGAAGATCTAGGTGATCTTATCACTCTCACTGTTGTTTATGACTCTGAAACTGAAAGTGCAGATTTTTCAGCCAATGTGACACCCAATGCAGCTACATCCGGAGTCACATCGGCAGATACAATGAGTAGAAACATGGATGAACTCTTCTGTTTTAATTCCACAATTCCAGAAGATGGTGGAGATACAGAGTCAGACTTGCTGTAAGGGTATAAGGAGCTGTACAAAGATTGGGAGAAACGAGCTCACCAAGTTACGTTGCTTGGTAAGGCAAATGAGTTGTTGAAAAAGGCCAATGAAGGATCAGAAAGAATGCATAGTAAGGCTGGAAAGCTTACTAAGCAAAAAGGATGTTGAGATCGAAGGTTTGAAGGAACAACTTACTCAAGCAAAAGAAACCATTGCCAAATGGAATTCAAGCCAACATAAAGTGGATGAAATGCTAAATTCAGGTAGCACATCCAAGGCAGGTATTGGTTTTGTTCCTAAGGTGTTTGTAAGAGAAGGAGAAGGTACGTCTGGAACTAAACAGTCTGCTCAAAATTTTCAAGAAACTGTCTTCTTCGAAAAACCAAAAGCAAGAAAGAAAAATTTTGTTTGTCACTTCTGCCATAAGCCTGGACACATACAACCCTTTTGTTTTCTGAAAAAGGTTATGTATGAGGATGAAATAAGACATGCCTTCTTGGGAAAAACTCAGATGCAGAACCGTATGAAGCAGCCATTGCGACAACCAATGCAGCAACATTGGCAGTCACATTGGAAGTCTTATCCGAAGGTTCATCAGAAATTTTTTTTTCAAAAACACCAACCTAAAATTGTTAAACAAATGTGGGTTCCCAAAACGTGTAATGACAAATGTAAAGCCAAATATTGTGAGCCGTTTGATATATGTCCTGGTGCTACAATGTTTGATGATGAGATGTGCAATGTTACTTTCACTTCATTAAAATCTCATATTACTGGATCATGGTACTTTGACAGTGGGTGTTCTAGACATATGACAGGTTCAGTTGAAATTTTGAAAGATTATGTGAGCATCAATGGTGGGTCAGTGACCTATGGTGGTGGTGCTAAAGGAAAATAATTGGCAAAGGAACATTGAATGTTGAAGGCCTTCCAAATCTCACGAATGTTTACCATGTGGAAGGACTTAAAACAAACTTGATCAATATAAGTCAATTGTGTGATGATGACCTTCAGGTTAGGTTTGATAAAAATTCTTGTGAAGTTTTTGATCAAACTAACAAATGTCTTCTAACAGGTACAAGGTCATCTGACAATTGTTATATGTTCAACAATAGCCAATCATGCCAAAAAGCTAGTCTTGATGTTATAGATCTTTGGCATCAGAAACTTGGACATATGAGTTTTCGTAAGCTCCATGAGCTTGTAAAACATGATGCTGTTAAAGGATTACCAAATTTGGAAAAGAATTATACAAAGGTATGTGGCCCCTGCCAAAAAGGTAAACAAACTAAGGCATCTCATCTCCCCGTAACACAATGTTCCACATCTAGGTGTCTAGAGATGATTCATACTCACCTCATGGGTCCCATTGAGGTAGAGAGTTTAGGTAGAAAAAAATACACCTTTGTATGTGTGGATGACTTCTCTAGATACACTTGGGTGATTTTCTTAAGAGAGAAGTCTGAAACTTTTGAGGTATTCAAAATTTGGTACACCCGTGTGATGAACTTGTATGATCTAAAGCTTATTAGAATTAGATCAGATCATGGCACGGAATATGAAAACTCATCTTTTTCTAATTATTGTGCCTCCAATGGTATCTCACATGAATTTTCTGCTCCCAAAACTCCACAACAAAATGGAGTGGCGGAAAGAAAGAATAGGACATTACAAGAGATGGCTAGGGTGATGTTAACCTCAAAAAATTTGGCTAAGAGATTTTGGGCTGAAGCCTTAAATACAACTTGTCACATTGGAAATAGGGTTTTCTTAAGACCGGGTAGTACAATGACTCCGTATGAAATTTTTCTTGGAAAGAAACCAACCTTAAAATACTTTCATGTTTTTGGTTGTGTATGCTACCTTCTCAATGATAGAGACCAACTTTCCAAGTTTGATTCTAAGAGTGATAAGTGTGTCTTCATGGGTTATTCTACTAATAGTCGAGCTTACAGAGTTTTTAATTTATGGACTAAGACTATTATGGAATCTATGAACATTGTTTTTGATGATCTAACCGATCTTGGTCACAAAACTGTTGAAGAAGATGTTTCAAGGATCCTTGATTTTGGAGATTTTGATCTAGAAACAGCGGTGAATCCAAGAATCCAGTGATCAAGCGTGTTCGCAGATTCGGCAAGCAGATGATGAGATTCAGGATGTATCACCCAATGTGATTCCGAATGTACCTACATCGGAAGTCACATTGACGTAAACCGAAACTGAGCAGCATCCGGATCAGGAAGATATTCAGTCCAGGTTGACAGAACATGGACTTGATATTCCAAGCAAGATTCAGAAAATACATCCATTTTCTCATATCATAGGTAATGTACAGGATGGTGTGTCAACAAGAAGGAAAGGTAAGGTGGATTATAAGAAACTTGCATGCATGTCCACACTAGAATTTGATGAAATTCATGCTTCTTGTTTTGTTTCCACCATTGAACCCAAAAATGTGCAAGAGGCTCTTAAGGATTAAAGTTGGATAAATGCCATGCAAGAGGAACTAGATCAATTTACAAAAAATGATGTTTGGTATCTTGTTCCTAGACCCACTTCAATAAATGTTATTGGAACAAAATGGATTTTCAAAAACAAAACTAATGAAGTGGGAGAGATAATAAGAAATAAAGCTAAACTTGACTTGTGGCTCAAGGGTATACACAGTGGTTGAGGGGTGGATTTTGATGAAACCTTTGCTCCTGTAGCCCGTATTGAGTCCATTCGTCTGCTACTTGCCATTGCATGTTTTCTTGACATAACTCTTCAACAAATGGATGTGAAGAGTGCTTTCTTAAATGGCATTCTTGAAGAAGAAGTTTTTGTTGAGCAACCAAAAGGTTTTGAGGATCCCCATAAACCCAGTCATGTGTTTAAACTGAAAAAGGCCTTGTTTGGTCTCAAACAAGCTCCTAGAGCTTGGTATGGGAGGCTTACAGACCACCTTTTGAAAAGTGGGTTTAGAAGGGGAGAGGTGGATAAAACACTTTTTATTCAAAATCAAGACAAACACATTCTGATAGCTCAAATCTATGTTGATGACATTGTGTTTAGATCCACCTCCAAGTCCTTGGAAAAAGAGTTTGTTAACTGCATGACTTCCACGTTTGAGATGAGTATGGTTGGATTTTGATTATTAGTGGTGTAATGAACGAACAAGGAAATTCTCTCTCTTCCGTCCCCTAGGGTTTCCTCCTAGGGTTTTCTTCTTCCGCGCTATGGCTGCGGCTCCGGCCGTGGCTCCGGCCATGGATGAGCCTCCTCCCTCTCCATCTTCAAAAAAGTCTTTCGCTTCAGTTCTTACTCAAAGCAAAACTCCAGAGATCCCTCTCATCCTACCATCCTCTTACAAAGGAGAACCCGCTCTTCAATTAACTCAGGAGATTGTTTCGGCCCTCTCCCAGCCTTTCCAACTTACTCTAGTAGGTAAGTTATCCCATGGTCGCCCTACAATGGATACAATGCGTAAGGAATTCCTTACCTTTGGTCTTAAATCTTCTGATACTTTGGGGCATCTTGATTCAAAACACGTGCTTATCCGGGCAACTCATGAAGCTGATTTTCAGCGTTTGTGGATTAAGGACCAGTGGTTCGTTGGACAATATCCTATGCGAGCCTTTAAATGGACTCACGATTTCCGCCCAGAGATTGAAAGTCCTATAGTTCCTATTTGGTTTTCTTTACCAAACCTACCTATCTACCTTTTTAACAAGCAAACCTTATTCTCTATGGCCAGCATGATAGGGAAACCGCTCACTATTGATAACCCTACCGCCAACCTGCTTCATCCTAGTTTGGCTCGTGTATGCATTGAAGTAGATCTCACTAAACACATCCCTTCCCGAATCTGGATAGATAGTGGAATCCCTTCGTATGAAGGATTTTGGCAGATGATTGAAGCTGAACGGCTACCTTCCTATTGCACCTTTTGTCATCGACTTGGGCATGATGGGGATTCATGCAAAGTCTATTTAAAGCATCTCAACAAAGGTAAGGCTGTTGCTCCTTCTGGTCCAGAAACAGAAAATCCCAAGCAGGCTCCTAAATCTAACGTGCGATGGCAGCCTAAAGAGCCCATGGCCAAATCTAATGGTATTGAAGGTAACCACAAAGATGTTGGTCCGGCAGATGTGACAAGCCCTAATACTAAGGCTCCCTCGATGAACACTAGCCCTAACGTTGATTTGAATGCATCTAAATAACCCAATAACAATGATGATCCTCATTCTGATTCCCACAATTCATCTGAGGATTTAGACGATCTGATTGATGGTTCTAGTAGCGTGGAAAAGGTTCAACAAGCCCCAAACCCTATTGATGTTAATGATATTAATGATTTGGATAATATGGCTGAAGATTTAGACAATATGGTTGATACTAATGATATTAACAATTCTGTCGATTCTACCGCCAACTCCAGACCAGATTTAAGGGAATCTGGACGGACTGATGTTGTTACCCACCAGGATTCTCCCCTCACCTCGCCTAATAAATTTGTTGTGCTCGAGGTTATTGATGAAGAGGGGGAATTTGTTCAATCCAATTTGGATGCTCTTAACATTGAAACGGGGATTAATATTAATCCTAAAACTTCAGTTGCTCAGTCAGATCGGCTTACCAGATCAAAGTCCAAACGTATGGATCCCTCCAATTCAGTTTCTCATGGATATTAAGGCCCTTGTTTGGAATGCTCGGGGTATTGGGAATGATGCTACTATTTCCCGTGTCAAATAGTTAGCTCGTTCCCATAATATTTCCATTGTTGCTGTTTTTGAACCAATGATTTGCATGGATCACATTCAACTCATTTCTCGCCGTCTTCGGTTTCGGTATTATTTTTCTAACTCTTCTAGTTCAATCTGGATTTTCGTTAAATCTTCCTTCACTTGCTCTTTAGTTCATGATTCTTCTCAACAGCTTACTGTTCCGCTTAAACACTACTCGTGGCCTTCATTTGCTCTTTTTACCGGGGTCTATGCAAAGTGCACCTCATTGGACAGACGGGTTCTGTGGAATGACTTAATTGCTTTAAATGGCCAGTTTCCTAATTCTCCATGGATTTTCGGCGGAGATTTTAATGTTATTCTTCATCCTGAAGAAAAGTCTGGGGGTTTGGCATGGGATCAATCTAGCTCCTTGGATTTTCACGCATGCCTAGCTGCTACTGGTTTGATTGATTTGGGCTACACATGTTCTCCTTATACTTGGTGGAACAAGAGAGAGGGCAATGCCACCATTTATGAACGCATCGATAGAATTCTTTGCAACTCTCAGTGGCTGGATACATTTTCTTCCTCAATAGTCGAGCATCTAAACCGTACTTGCTCCGATCATAGTCCTTTGCTCCTCCGTTTCTCTAAATCTGGGAATCTCAAGCCTTCTGCTTTCAGATTTTTAAACATTTGGACCAGCCATGCCTCTTTTTTAGATGTTGTGAAGACTGCGTGGACAACTAATTGCTCAGCCCGCCCCATGAATAATTTTTGTTATAAATTGAAGTGTACAAAGCAAGCTTTACGTATTTGGAATAGAGAGGTTTTTGGAAACATTTTTTCTGCAGTTAAAGAGGCTGAAGAAGCAGCCCTTGAGCATGAACTGTATTTTGAGCTCAATCCTTCTGATGAAAATCGTGCCAATATGATGCATGCTCGGGCTTCTCTAAAATTGGCTCTTTCTCGGGAAGAAGGTTTTTGGCGTCAAAAGTCCAAAATTAAGTGGTTCAAGGAGGGGGATGGAAATTCCAAATTATTTCATGCTTTAGTCCGCCAAGCTCATAGAAGACTTCACATTCACTCCATCTCTAGCATTAATGGTGATCTGCTGAATACTGAAGAAGCTATTAAAAACGGAGCCATTGAATATTTTTGTTCACAGCTTCAAGCTGCTTCTCCTCCTATGCCGAGGGACCTGAATATGATTCCCAGATTGGTTACTAAAGAGTGTAATCAAAATCTTATTTCTCCTCCTTCCATTGATGAAATCTGGTCTATAATCTCTAGTCTTAGTGGTGAAAGTGCAGCTGGTCCGGATGGGTTCACTGGCCATTTTTTCTATACTACTTGGGACATAATAAAACTGGATCTTCATGCAGCCATTCTGGAGTTTTTTGCTAGATTTTCTCTTCCCCGATCGTGGTCTAGTACCCTCCTTGCTACCATCCCTAAAGTTGATGTTCCTTCTACATTTAAGGACCTCCGCCCCCATCAGCTTGTGTAACTTCTGCAACAAAATTATTTCTAAACTTCTTGCCTCCCATCTTGCTAAGATTTTGCCTCATATTATTTCTCCTAATCAAGGTGCTTTCACTCAAGGTAGAGTTATTCAAGATAATGTCTTGCTTGCTCAGGAGCTGGTTTCTTTTTTGGGTAAGAAAGTAACAGGTTCTAATGTGATTATGAAGTTGGACATGGCTAAGGCGTTTGATAAGATTTCTTGGGTTTTCCTCATTCAAGTTCTGAAAATTTGGCTTTCATGAAGTATTTATTGACCTAATCTGGAGATTGATATCCGATAATTGCTTTTCGATTCTTATCAATGGTGAAGCAGCGGGGTTTTTTCAGTCCAAGTGTGGTCTTCGACAGGGTGATCCTCTATCCCCGAGCCTTTTTATTATTGCTTCGGAGATTCTAAGTCGGGGCCTTAATATGTTACATACTGAGAATCCTTCTGTCTGTTATTCTACTTTGAGTGGATGTCCTCAAATTTCTCATCTCTCCTTCGCGGATGACATCATAATTTTTTGTAACGGAAGTCGTCGATCCCTTCAGAAGCATTCGAATTTCCTTGCTTATTATTTTGAGATTTCGGGGCAGCTCATTAATTGTGAAAATAGCCAAATTTTTGTGAATCCCTCTCTCTCCACTTCTCGGAGTGCTAGTATTGCAGCTTCTTCTCGATTTCGTTCAGGTTCTCTCCCTATAACTTACTTGGGTTGTCCTCTTTATTTTGGCCGCCAGAATAAGAGACTCTTTGAATCTATAGTGCTCAAGCTGCAACAAAAAGTTGCCTCTTGGACTGGTTCTTTTCTTAATTAGGCAGGTAGAGCTACTCTAATTAATCATGTGCTTCATTCGATTACGGCTTATCTTTTTGCCTCTCTTGAACCTCCTGTGGCTGTTATTAAAATGATAGAGCAATTTTTTGCAAATTTCTTTTGGAGCAATGTTGATGGTAAAGCTAAGTCTCACTGGATTTCTTGGAGAACATGTTGTTTGCCCAAGCAGTCGAGTGGTGCTGGCATCAGTTCTCTTTTCACTTTGGTCAAAGCTTTTTCTGTCAAGCTGTGGTGGCGGTTTCGGACTATGAAAAATCTCTGGACTGATTTTCTTCGAGCTAGATATTGCTCGTCATCTCATGTGACTTTGTCTTCAAGTCGAGGCTCCCATATATGGCAACGTCTCCAAAGAATTAAACCTGTGGCTGAACCTTATATAGGATGGATCGTTGGTTCGGGATCTATTTCCATCTGGCACGACAAATGGCTGCCCAACCAGTGCCTTTCGAAACCTCAAGATTGTTCCGTCGAAACTGTTCGGGATCTCTTTGATGATGATGGGAATCTGCTTCCTATTGCCTTCTCCACTCTTTCTCAAGTTGATTTACAGTCTATCTCTCATCAGCCTATTACGTTAGTGGATCAACCTGATATTCCTTTTTGGAGCAGTACATCATCGGGTAAATTCTCCCTAAGTTCTGCTAGGGCTCTTGTCTCTCCTGCTAGAGCTTCTCAAATGTCTTCTAAGTTTGTATGGCATAAATTCCTCCCTGCTCGTATTAGTATATTCCTTTGGCGTTTACTCATGAGTCATCTTCCCATTGACGAAGGCCTCATTAAGAAAGGTTTTTATCTTGCCTCGAGGTGTGTTTGATGTGTTAACCATAGTACTATTGAATCCTTTCAACATCTATTCCTTCATGGAGAAGTTGCTAATTATGTTTGGAATGCTTTTACTCCTCATGGTATCATTATTCATGGAGCCTCCGTCCAACAGCGCTGCTTGTTAAATTGGTGTAAGGCTAAATCGTCAATTCTTATTCTGCTGCCTTCTCTTATTTTATGGAATATATGGAAATTTTGAAATGGGGTGATCTTTGATGGCTCTCTCAAGTCTCATAATCAGATTGTTAAGGCAGTTGACTCTGATCTTAATTCCATTCTCTCAGCTTGGAATTTTTTTGGGCTTCGGCAAAGCAAGGGCCTTACTTTATCTTATGCTATTCGAAAACAAGTTATGGTTCGAGCTATTTCTTGGTCTAAACCTCCGCTTGGTACTCTTAAACTTAATTCTGATGGAGCATGTCGTGGTAATCCTGGTCTCAGTGGTGGTGGGGGTGTGATTAGAAACTCTGAAGGGAATGTCATCCATACTTATTATTCCTTTTATGGCGAGGCTACTAATAACGAGGCTGAGATTCGAGCCCTTTTCCAAGGCCTTCGTTGGCTTGATAGCAATAGTTATAGTGGTGCATTAGTCGAGATTGATTCAAAGATTATCTGTGATTTGATTAATAAGGAGCATAACATCCCATGGAACCTGGCCTATTTTGTACGTGCGATTAGATTGTTGAAGCATACTATTAATTTCTTGGTTCACCACTGTTTTAGGGAGGCTAATTTTGTGGCTGATGGTTTGGCTAACTTGGCTGTAGACAAGGGTCGGGACTTCTGTTCTTCATCGTTGTCAGACTTTCCTCGTTCCATCAAAAGTAATGTTCTTCTTGATGCCCAAGGCATAGCTAGGATTCGTGTTTCTTAATTTTCCATTTGTTATGTTTCCTTGTATCTTCTTTTTTGAGGTAAGGCTCCTTTGTCCCCCCGTTCATAGGGTAAGGCTGGTTGTCCCCCTTAAGTTTGTATTTTCTCTATTTCATTAATAAAATCTCGCATGTGCCGCCCTGCTTCCCTAAAAAAAAAAGATGAGTATGGTTGGTGAGTTGACCTATTTTTTAGGAATTCAGATAAAACAATCACATGAAGGGATGTTCATATCTCAAGCCAAGTATGCTCTTAACTTGGTGAAGACATTCAATCTTGAGAATGGAAAACATAAGAAAACCCCTATTGGTATGTCCAATAAACTCAATAAAGATGAAAAATCTAAAAGTGTTGACCATACCTTATATAGAAGTATGATTGGAAGTCTGTTGTATTTAACTGCCACCCGTCTAGACATTATGTACAGTGTGTGTTTGTGTGCTAGGTATCAAGCAAACCCCAAAGTCTCTCACTTGAAAGCTATGAAAAGAATAATTCGATATGTTGGTGAGACTTGTGGCATGGGTTTGTTGTATACTAAACACACAAACACCAATCTTGTTGGGTTTAGCGATGCTGACTGGGCTGGTAGTGTAGATGACATGAGAAGCACATCTGGTGGATGTTTTTATTTGGGAAATAACCTGATTTCATGGTTTAGTAAGAAACAAAATTGTGTAGCCCTATTAACAGCTGAATCTGAGTATATAGCTGCTGGTAGTGGATGTACACAACTTTTGTGGATGAAACAAATGATCAAGGATTATGGCTTACACAGTAATATATTAACCATGTATTGTGACAACACAAGTGCCATAAGCATAGCTAAAAATCCTGTTCAACACTCTAGAACTAAGCACATAGACATAAGACACCATTTCATTAGAGACTTGGTTGAACAAGACATTGTTTGCATTGAACATGTGGGAACAGAAAATCAACTAGCTGATATTTTCACAAAGAGTCTAGATTTTGAGAGATTCATAAATCTTAGGAAATCTCTCGGTATGTGTGCCATGTAATCCCTCACTTAAAAAAAATTAGGCATCTTGCATTGTGTTTTAGGGGGCACACTAGTTTCACTCTGTATGTTTTAGTACCTTTGTTTGATGTTTTGGATATACATTCAATATGTGTTGTGATTTTCTTGTTCTAATTCTCCTCACCATCTCCCTAACAAGTTGAGTTGAAATTGAAAATTTGTTAAACCACAAAGGAAAGAGCTACCTTTTGAAAATTTTGGGATGCTGCAATTTGTCAATGTACTATGGAGCTTAGGCTTTCATGGGTTGATCTTGACTAAATTGACTCCCTTTAATTGACAAAGTGTGAAAGCTACCTAACGGAAAAGAGCTACCTATGGACAAGGTCGTGACATCTTTCTTTTGGAACTGTGAATCTTCGGATTTCATGGGTTGATCATTCAGTTAAGTTGCTACCCTTGGTATATAGTGTGAAAGGTTCCTAGTGGTTTGTGTTGAATATGCTTGAAATAAAGTAAAGCTATTCTCATAGGGAAATAAAGTACCTATGGTATTTATGGGGGTTTCTTGCTGGTTTGGTGAGGATAAGATAAGAAATTGTACATAAAATCACAACTTTGGCGAATGTGTTTTCCAATGCAGCTACATTGGGAACTACATTAAGATGATCTAGACATATCACATGTGTGTGCTTGCATTATTTTTCTTGTTTTTCTGAACATGTTAGGCATACTTTCTAGGACATATTGTTGTTGATCATATCAGCCCCTTAAGTTTTTGTTTTTCATTAACGAATTAGTGCAATCTCAGTTTCATTGTTCACCAAGTTAATATTTCATGTGGTTGTCTAATCTATTGTGCTCATCATGAGGATCTGAACTGGTCTATAGTTACTGATTTTGGCAGATTTGTGTGATTACAATTTTGGTTAATTGAGTATTGTGCATTCTCAAAATATTTGATCAATTTTGTACAAATTCAAAATTTTAAAATCAGAAATTAGTAGTTATTTTATCTCATTAAATTCTCCACAAATTTCTCATGGCAATAACAGCAGATTTTTATCACTTCTCTGTTGGTGGTTAATATTTGATTTTTATCCAAATTTTGAAATTTGATTTCTTGTTTAGGTCCCCTCACATTCCATCATGTTAATGAGTTAACGGCTAATTGTTTTAGTGGAGTATTAGTGGTACTTTTACAGGTAAACAGATCACTTCTCATAGAAGCCTTCTTCTTCAAATTCCGGCGACCAAAATTTCGAGTAGACCCTACCTTCTTCCAAATCCCTTTCATCTCATCATCTCCCTTGAGCCTTCAACTAAAAATTCTCAATGGCTTCTTCTTCGTCTGTTCCTGAATCTCCAAAAGCCAATCCACCCGCTGATGTAGTTTTCGATGAAGCTACATCCAGCCCCCTTTCTTCCCCAGAAAATCCAGCAACCGCGATGATAATTGCTCAACCTCTCCCAGAACCTCTGACAATAATTCTTCCTGGAGAAAAGGGCAATGCTATTGATGTGGATAATCCGGGAGATCTGTCTGGGTTACCCCAAATTGGTAACCCTAGCACAAGGAAATCAAAACGGCTTCGTGGAATTCCTTCAAATTATGAAGATCCTAGCGTTGAGGACATTCTTGCTGCTAAGAAAAATAAGGTTACTCCAGGTATTTTTGAAGAAAGTGTGGAGATTGAAAGTGATCCTGATGATGTCGAGTTCATCCCCAAAACAGGACCGTCTCATGTTGTTCAACAACCATCATCTCCATCTGCTTCTCCAAAAATTTCTCCCATTCCAGAAGCAACCAGAGATGACGACTACCCAATTCCGTCACCACGAGTGGTATTCCCGACAGATTCTTCCACACAAGCTAAAGAATCATCTGATGTTGAAGCTAGCTCTCCCTCTGAGTCAAATGCCGATATGAATTTTTCTGACGAAGACAATACTCTGGCCGAATATCTGGTCAAATTGAAGAATGTGACTCCATCTCCACAACCTCCGGCTGCCGAATTGCCCCAACAACCCAGTTCATCCGAATTTGATCACAGCTCGGATAAGAATGTTGAAAGCAAAGAATTGACACCTGAAGATAGTGAGGAAACTGAAGAGGTCCCTGTTCGATTCACTCGAAGCCGGCTATCTGCTGCCAATGTAGCTACAAATGTAGCTACATCCAAACGTTCTAAGGCCACTTCTTCCACGATGGGTACTCCTTTCTCTCTTAAATTTGTGTCTAAACCTGCTTCCATTCGATATAACACTTCTCGAAAGATTGTTGATGAAAGAAATATTCTGTCTACTGAATTGAATGCACAAAATCTCACCTCTTTTTTCTCTGATAGAGGTTTACTAGGCACAATTTCTTCAGCTACACCTTATTTTCGAGATTTGATATATGAATTCTATGCCAACATTGAAAAACGCATATGTTCACCTTCTGATGCCCATTTTGAAAAAGTGTTTGTTAGAGGAAAATGGTATAAGTTTTCTCCTTCTGTCATCAACACTATGATGAACACACCTGAATCGGGCCCCTTTGAGATGGATATTGATTTGAACTTGTGTGTCTTTGAGCTTACTGGTGGGACTATGTCTAAATGGCCTGCTAAAGGCTCATCACTTAGCACCTCACAATTATCCTCTCTTTATGCTTTCATGCACAAAGTATGTTGTGCAAACTAGTCACCCACTACAAACTCCAACACACTTACTGAAGAACATGCTAAGGTGCACTACCTGATTGGGACAAATGGACCTTTTGATTTTGATTATTTTACTTTTAGAAAAATCTCCTCTTTGGCTGAATCTGAAGGAGATAAGAGGTCCTTAATTTTTCCATCTTTGATATATCAAATCCTAGTTTCCCAAGGATATTCTACTCTTCCTTCTACTAGGTTGTCTCCTCTTCTTGAACCTCTTCACATTTCAGCAAAACTATTAAGGGGAGATAGGGTTCTGAATCTGCCCCTTATACATCCATATGCCCCTGTAACTTCTGTTCCTGGTTCTTCACTGCCAACTACCTCTACTTCAGTCAATGTTCCATCCAATGTAGCTACATCGGCCACTTCTGCACACCCTACTGCCCCAATGTCTGTTGCTTTTGTTTCTGAACAGCTAGCCATGGTACACTCTCAGTTGGAGATCCTGGCTACACAGACTTCTCTACTCACATCTTTAGCTGCTCAGTATTCAGATTGGTTGGCACTACATTCTGGACAAATAGGGGTGGTGCAAGTGTTCCAGATGTTTCTACTGTTCCTGAAGCTGCTGCTGCACATGATCCTGAAGCTGCAGTTGTGCAGGACTGAGTTCTTGAAATCTGTGGTTCTTAAAACTTTGTGGTTGTAAACTTATGTGGTTGAAACTTGGTTTGTTGGTTGAACATTTACATTGTTCTATGATTCTGTTTGTAACCTTGGTATGTATCTCTTAAACATTTACATTGCTCCATGAATTTGGTTGGTTATACTTGGTTGATATGCCATGCCATTATGTTTGATTAGTACTTATGTTTAGGGGGTGATTATCTGGGTTCTTTTCTCTAACCTTTGCAGGAAATTATATGATTTGGTCTTGGAACACTTGGTTTGGATTTGACCAGAAATGTTCAACAAAGGGGGTGATTGTAAGGGTAAAATAGGCAAGGCCTATGTTTACTTGTTTTCACCTTTCTTGGTCAAAATAAGATTTTAGATAAGTTTTTGTTAATTTAGGACTTAATATATTGTTTTATATTTAGTTTAGTTATTTTTGGTTGCATAATCTTTTTCTAGATTTCGGCTACACCATATTTGGTAACTAAATCTTGGGAAAAATCCTAGTCAAACCAAGTCTCTTGACTTCCTTCATATTTGGTAACAAAATCTTACAAAATTGGTAGGTTGTTGATTATTTCCTTATTTGCTAATCTTTTTCCTTGTAGTAGATGGGTTCCTTTGTGTGATGTGTAGGTTATCGCGTGTATATATTGAGGAGCTAGGAATGCGGGTTTTGTACAGAGTTTCAGAGAGAGAACAAATACAATTCATATGTGAGCAGAAGCAGAAAATCCTGAAGCTGTTTTCCAGACCTGAAGATCATTCACTCACTGAAGGCTGTCAATGTTACAACATTGGCAGCAACATCAGATTTATGGAAAAACTGTTTGTGCTTCCTGTTTTGTTTTTAAGGAGGCTGAGTTTGTTTTCTTCCCACGTTTTATTTAACTAGTTTATGTGGGGTTTTTGTTCTCCAAGATTCATTGTATTGTGAGAATATTTTTTTGTGTTTTGATTTCACATTATTTTTGTTAAACAATTATTCTTTTAGTGAAATCTTTGTGGCCTTGACGTTAGGTCTACAAGTATTAACTTGTAGATTGTTTTTGGTAAAAACTTGAGTTCAGTTTTTCAGTTTTGTGTAGTGTTAAAATCAAACTTCCGCTGCTACTAATATTTGTTGTTTCATTGTGATTCCCATTGTAGCTACAATCACAGCTACATTCGTAATCACATTGATCTCTTTTGAAAATCTGTGCTATTACGTTCTTTCATCAATTACCCAACGGCTAAAGCATACCGGGGTCAATCAATAACTATAACAAATAGAATACAAAAAAGCCCCAAAGCTACTGCGTGCCCGGGAGACAACTGAAATAAATACTAAAACCACAAACAAGGCACGACACAACACGTCAGCCTAAGAAATAACCAATGCAAATACCAAGTATTCTACCCGGCTGTAAAGTCTAAATAACTTTACAAAATGTCGATCTCACAAGAATAGCAAAGTACATGAAATCAATGACAATGCTAAAAAAAGAACAAGACTCCACAAGCTGCTACTCGGGAAAGTCGGCTGCTACAAATGTGACAGCCCGACCCGAACCCCAATGCGAGATCCCGAGTCGTGCCGTCCAAATAGGCAATAACACAAGCATGCACAAGTAGGATTATAAAATTCATGTGGCGCAACATCGCATACGATTAACAACTCGGCTACACTTGGCCGGAAAAACAACTTAAAATAAACAAGTCATCGGCGACGTTACAGCCGGAACCCAACAACTACTCCTACAATATTAACACATGCTTAATAAAAACCTCAACGGCCACAACATGCCGGAGACAACAACAACAACAATATTTAAAAGAGCTTTAGCGGAAGAAACTGTAGTGAACCATAAACATATAAACAGGCTCGACATATAAGTCGGCATACAAAAGATCATAAGAATCTAATATTCAAGTTTACTACAACAACAAAATTCCCAAGACAAGTCTAAGTGACTTGCTTCCCAACGTCCTTTCCAAAATAAAAGACTAACTATCAAAAGTCCAAAAGAGCAACCTTGAGCTCACAACGACCAAACGTGATAAAGCGAGTCTATCGTGGACCGTCTCCTCGGCTCGGATCTAAGGAAACAAAACAAACAAATAGGGTAAGTCGAAAGACTTAGTAAGTTACTTAAAAATGCATGTCCATGTTATAGCATGACATTTATCTCAATTATGGTACATGATCATCATATAGCACTTAACACATTATTCACGTAAGTGCGTAAAATAAATCATACAAGTAGGATATGATATAGTCACGGCCGCTTCGTAGCTCCTGCAATACATTCTGTTACTGGTTCGTGCCATCGATGTTTTGTGAATTCATCGACTCATACCGAGAACCTACTCGATTTCATTAGCAATCCAATGCGGCACATATTGTTACAGCAAAGGGGCTACTTCCCCACTCCGGCCCACAGTGGAGGTGTGTGTGAGGTCCCGCATGCGGCGATCCATAGCGAGCACGAATCCCATAATTCATGAAGGCGATGCATCGTCCCACCCTGACTTAATAAACAAACCAAATAATGCCAGTTGGACTCAATGTGATGCACAAGTAGATATTTACTTGACTTAAACCAATTAAGGACCGAATTCGACAAGAGCGAACTCGACCAACCAAGTAGGGTATTAATCTCTACCATAAAACATGTCAAGGCAATTAATTGCTCAAAACCAATCTTTCATAACAACTTGTTGTAAACAACTAAACCAAGCTCATATTTGAGTAAACCAAATCAAACGGTGTCCAAACTTCGTAGGGATTGAAATTAGAGTTCAACATGTTCAAATCTTCCCTAGAGTCGACTCTGTTGAGTCTTTTCTCTAAATTCCCAATTTTGGAGAAATTGAAGCTATGTGCTTCATAACCCAACCTAGGTCATTTCTAGGTTCAACAAGGTTGTAAATTCACCAAGGCATTGCAATGTGATTCATATACATCATAGAGTTCAACTTTGAGGATAGAACACATAATAACTTAACAACATACAATGTAGGCTCAAATTAGGGCATTCACATATTGCACTTATTCAAGCAACATATATAATACATGTTTCTAACATGTTCAAAACCTTAAATAGACAAGATGAAAGAGTATTATAAACTTCCATAGGCAAGAAATCATCCTACACATGCTCCTAGCAAGTTCATACTTACAAAATACAAGTAGAAGGCATAGGAAGCAATTATGTGTCCTCATTGACCTCATACATCAAAAGCTTTGTTTCCTTAGGGTCAATGAGAACTAAAGAGAAGAAGAAGAAGAGTAACTTACATGAATACTACACCAAAGAAAGCAAATGAGAAGATTGTTCGGTTGGAAATGTTCTACTCTTCGAGCTCTACACTTTTGATGAAGGTGGCTTGAGCAAATGGAGAGGGGATGAGGGAAGACCAAGAGAATAGCTTCAATAAGCCATGGGAGAAGCTTGAGAGAAAGGAAATTCGTTTTTAGAGAGTGAAGGTGAGAAATGAAGGTCAAAATCTGAAGACATGGCTTATATTGGTCTAGAATTTGAGTGGGACAAGTGTCAAGACCTTGTGGTCTCTTAGAATCAGATTTTTGTGGCTTAATTGGTCACTAATGCACTCTTAATCAACCCTTAAAACATGTTAGATATGTTAGGACATAATCAAGGAGGGTTAGGGAGGTTTAAGTGAGGTTTAGGAAAGGTTTGAATAGGGGGTTTGGGTATAAAAGTCGTTCAACATCAAAACAGGGGAAAAATCCCGTAAGTGAGTATCTGATGTTGAGGCGGGCGCCTCAACATCCTCCAGGCGGGCGCCTCAACTGCTGAGCCATCTCCTGATTTTGTAATTGCTCCCAGTACTTGAGGCGGGCGCCTCACAAGATGCCAGGCGGGCGCCTGGGCTTCTGGACCTCCTTTATGACCTCAAAACTTGGTCTAAACATGTCCTAAATGGTCCCAACTTATGGGCAATCATTCTAAGGTCTAACCCAACCCAAAACAAGTCAGAAACGCACCCGAACAACATCCGGAACAAAGGTAGAACAAGGCTCGAATCATGCGACGAATGGTTAACGAATCAAACTCCAATCAAACACCAATCAAACTAGGATAACTTGGTCATGAAAAAGGCTTGTTTCAACATGGTTATGACCTGAATACAAAGCCAAGAACTCAACGAACACTTCGCACGACGAAATAGAAGCAAAACGAGCAACGAGGGAAAATTCGCTAAGGCCAAACCAAGGCAATCAAACCGGCGATTAAACAAACAAGCATACATGATTCTAAACATGTTAAGAGCTCCATGAATGACTTATGAATGTTTCTAAAACATTTATAAACTAAGTAAACATGCTCACAATCAACAAGAAAACGTGAAGGCAAGCATACAATGCACATGCAAGAATACGGGGTGTTACAACAAACATGAACCACACGATCTAATCTTGATCTACTCGACCTCAGTGTAGCTATCACTATAACTAGAAACAAGTACATGATGAGTCATATTGACCCAATACGCTACTACAATAAATATGCAACATATAGTTATGTAACATAAACATATTCATGGTGTCATTTTATAAATGACAGAAAAACTCGTGAAGAGGCGTCGTATCATTTCGATACTCCACAAGATATCCATTTTTTCTTACTTACTAAACCATCCAAATGAACCAGGGTGTAATTCCCTGTTCAAACACAAATCAAACGAATTAGAAGGTAGTTCCCACAAAACATCATATGCAAGTATACATATCATTATATATACAAATCAAGCTATTCACATTATTACCACGTGTAAGGGTGCATATTTATCTATATACACCTATATCAATATGTATATCTCTATATATACATATCAATTCTCTCATATATTAGTCATGTATAAGTTTGCATATGTATATACACATTTCAAGTCCTCCATATAACACCAACCAACACAAACATGGTCAATAAGATCTCATGTTCACTAACACTTTGTTATCACATAAGTGACCATAGTAAGCCACATAAGGGATAGAGAAGATACCAAATCACTTTCGTTGTATTGCTCCTGCAATCACAACTGTTAATCATATTGTGCCAGTGATACACGTGTTCAGGTATCAAAGTACCGAGCTCTCTTCTCGGGTCTGAGCTCTCTACTCAGGAAAATAGCACTAGCCAATGTGCTCAATTGGTTACGACAAAAGGGGCTACTTCCCCACTGTAGCTAGCAGTGGAGGTGTGTGTGAAACCCGAATCCGGTATGACGATACATTGCAACTACGAATCCCATAATTCGTGAAGACAATGCATCGTCCCACCATCATCATGAACACTCAAGTAATGCCAGCTGGACTTATATGCAATGCACAAGCAGATGTTTACTTGCTAATTCTGAAGTAGATATAATGATCTACTAAACTCATATGATTATGCACATTGTTACAATAATCACAAAACCATAATAGGAGCTCATTTGAGTCTCTAAATCATAAGTGTCAAGTTGTTCACTCTATTCGATTCAAGTCCCAAAAGCTAGTAATCTAGTCAAATGGAATATAATTATCATAGGATCTCACCACGATCCTCGTAAGGTTCAATTGTTCCTTAACTCGACTTCGTTGAGTCTTTACTACAATTCCAACCAAATAGAGTTTGAACACTATATGTGTTCCAAGACTCTTTTCTACGTTCTCGTTTGAGGCATAGCAAGGTTCTCGTTCCATTTAGGAATCTTAGTTCAAAGTCCCAAGTCAATTATATAAGGGAAGCCTAAGTTGATTATTGTGAAATCAAGCTTAGTTCAATTTTTGATTCATAATTCTACTTAATAGTAGAATCCAAGTTCACCACAATTCATTAACTGTAGAACATATCAGGCACGAAGGCAAATAAATTCAATATGCTCATAAGTCATATCATAGAAACACGTAGAAGAATCAATTCTTGACAATGTAGGAAATCATGCATTTAGTCATAATATAAAATATACACAGTATTCCATATTCACTTATGAAATTCAGCAGAGTCACAATTTAACCATCAGTCCATTATGTACTATCCAAGACTACTCCGTTAATCTAGGATCATGAAGCCATTCACTAAACCCTTCCTAGAGTAGTAACTCATTCAATAACGCAAAAGTCGATAGTAGTCAAAGACTTAAGCAACACTAGAGCGGTAATAACCCGTAAGGTCAAACCATACCGGTGAGTCTTAAATAACAACATGGTTATCCTAGCGACTTATACAAGTAGACTCCATGTATAGAGTACTAAAGATAGTCCCAATCCAAATCCTCTCAATTATGCATTTATTTCACACAATCATATAAACTGCATAAGAACTCGATTGAGTCTTATAAGCACACATATCAAACTTGCATTTCAATTCATCCCAAAGTCACGTAAACTAATACATTAGTCTAACGTACTACAAACGTCGTAGGGATCGAATGTGGAGTCGGTATTGTTCAATAACTCCCTAATCTCAACTCCGGTGAGTCATTTCTAAAATTCAACCAAGTGGAGCATAGATACTAAATGCATCCCATTGCTCAATTCTATGTTCTCTGTTCATTTAGAACTTAATAACTAAGCCGTTCATGACCTTAAACTAGCCATAAACACAATTCCCGAGTTTTCAACCCTAGAATCGGTGATTTTGTTAAACCTAGAATTGAAACATATTCTTTCACAAGAGTTGTTCCTAGGCACATTATAAACAACATTCATGCTTTACACAAAGTCAAAATCACAACTTCATAAAGAAATCCTAAAATCCTACACACATTTCATAGATTGAATTGGAGGATTCTACTTCACTAGAAATCATCCTAAGCATGATTAGAACAACATTAATGAAGGGGGCATGTCATAATATTTAACATGAAATCTGGGAATTGCAAATGTACCTTAAGCCTATGAATAATGGTTAGATGGAAGAATAAACCAAGGATTGTTGTAGAGGAGAGCAAGGCCATCGATTTGGCGGTCTCGGATCGCCGATCGGATCACCGGAACTCCCGCAAATGGTCCCTCAAGTTGGTGTTCTTGCTATGGACGAAAATGGAGGTTCAAGCTCTGAATATCTGGTTGTTGGTGGTCACTAATGGCTGAAATGGCTGAAGAAATGGTTTTATACCTTCCAAGAAGACCACTATCCATGTGAAGGAGGTTATAAGCCTTCTAATTGGCTAAGGAATGCTAACCATTGATAAGGGTTCATCCAAGGGTTTAGAGGGGCTTGACTAAGGTCAACAAGAGTGGCTTGAGTCACTCAAGATGTCCAAGGGCCAAGGGCATGGTGGTCATCAACCAAAACTCGCCAAAAATCCCGTAAGTGTGAATTCTGGACCAATTTCAAGATTGTTGTTACTGGACAGTCGATCTTGTAAAATCGACCATAAATAGCTCAAAACTCCAAATGAGATGATTTTTTATTTTTCTGAAAGTAGACTCATTACACTATATTTTAGAATTTTAAATTACTCAATTTGGACTTATATTCACTCAAAATAAAGTTACAACAAAATCAAGTACAGAAGCTGATTTCCTGAAAATAGAATTCTGACACAGCCGTAAGTCAAGACCTAAATGAGGTACTTAGACACCTTGGAAAATTACCACATTTTACAGGGAGTATTCTAACATATTAAGGTAAAACATACTAAATTTTTAGAAAATTCTCTTTAGTAGATTGGTACCAGAATTTTCCCGAAGTTCGCCCAAAAACAAGACTGAATCTGTGAAGTAATATGTTGGTCATCTTATTTCCAAATGCAACAAATCTATAAAAATTGATTGTGCAAGCATGAAAAATACTAGTACACTTGGTCTAGAACTTAAATGAACTTCTCGCAAGTTGAAAGCACAAACAATACAAGCAACGAAGGCAAACACGAGAAACCCTAAGACTCAAACGATGCAACTAAGCTTCCAAACTTTCAACCAAGCATACTATGATCAAGATGAACATTATAAATCTCATATGCAAGGTACTAAGACTCCAATGAGGCCTAGTTAAGTGCTAACATGTTGAGACGAACACTCAACGCATTAACAACAAAGCATGCAACACATGGAAGGCAATCACTCTACTATGATCATAACCAACTTAATGCAAGCATGAAATGAAGTCTCTAGCATGTTAAGACATACAATAAACATGCTATAATGATGTTATACATGTAAGGTTTGGGTTCTCACACTACGTGAGAAAACTCTCAACCGAGTCAAGTAACGAACAGCATCGGTATACGACTTGTAACTTTAACTAGTTAAAGTCTATGGAACATATGGAATTAAGGTATTGGCTTCTAGATAGCCTACCTACACAAATCAAGGTTCTTTCCTCAAGTTTAGTAAGTGAGGTCACGGTTAAACGACAAGCAAAACAAGAAAGTCAAATACACGAAGGTTCAGGGTCTTATAATTTGGGTTTCACTTGTATCTCCTCTATGTTTAATTCACAATAATTATCATTCAATTTCTTGGGTTCGTTTACAAAAGATAGATATAGTATGTTGAACTATTGGTTCAGCCTCCATCCCCGCAATATTCATCCATTCTATATCCTAAGCACAAGAACATATGATTTATCTGTCACCTAAATCATGTATGAACCTGGTCCTAACTTATCACTCTCGTGCATCGATAGGTCCAATTTATTGTGATGGTGAGCCAGTGTACGACATATGCACATTGGTCATGCAGTTATCCGCACCTCTAGGCCTTTATTATTTGCGATTACATTCATTTGTTCAAAGCGAAATAATAGAGGGATTGATAAACACCACAATGAACAAGAATTGAATGAACATAAATATGAATTAAAACATAAATTCGATACAAGTTACCTCCCACCTCCTAGATTATGGATGATTTAGTTCATCATAGACAATGAACAACACATGGAGATGAACGGAAACATGATCTGATCTTCAATCCTTGTAATTACACAATCTAACTATGTTATACAACCTAAAATCTATACTAAAACTATACAAAACTGTTTCCAGCCGTTTTTCTATATCTTAGGCTTTGGCAACTGATCTCTATTTATACCAGGGAGTTGTATTCCAATCATATCTCTTGTGAAAATACGACTTTATCGCGTTCTGACCACCTTGCGGTCGCAAGGTGTTGGGTACCTTGCGTCCGCAAGGTCTCCAGCATTCCGGGCTTTTGTTTTCTGACTTTCTGTCCACCTTGCGGGGGCAAGGTCTGAAACACCTTGCGACCGCAAGGTCTCCAGCTTGGCATATCTTCTTTTCTTCTTCATTTTTCATCTTGGGCCCTTCTTGGAATTTGCATATAAACCCTTGTGTTTTGCATATTTTCACTAAAAACCCTGAAACTTACAAAACTCACTGAAAACACATATCAGTAGCCAAAAGCCTCGTGAAATAACATAATTTAAGTCATAGAAGTATATAAAATCGACGTATAAAATACATCGATCACATGTGTAGGATGATTTTATGATTATTGAAGCATGTTGTTATCCTTCATCTTATGTATCTAGGATTGTGAGCATATTAGAAGTAATGCCTACATGTATATTAGAAATGGTGTTAAGTGAAAGTACCCTATATGTGGCTTACTTGGTCAAATGGTGAATTGTTATGTGTTCGAGCTTCAGTTTCAACTCTATATTGTAGAGGGATCGCATTGTAGTATCTTTGTACACTCATAACCTAGTTGGACTTAGTAATGTACTTAGGTTGATTTGGGAAGCACATAGCTTCAAATCCCCAAAATTGGTAATGTGTAGTAAAGACTCAACGGAGTCGACTCTAGGGAAGTTCGGGACATGTTGAACACTTTAATCCCTACGAAGTTTGGACACTTTTTGGTCGGGTTTACTCAATTATAAGTTGAGTTTAATTATGTGTAATTGAGTTCGTTGTGATTATGTAACGCCCCGAGCCCGAAAGCCCGGTCCGCTACGTGTAGCCCATACACTGGCCCACTGAGCACGCATTACCTTGGGTCATCAGGCCCACCACAAGCCGACCCAAAAGTCCATGGATGATGTTGGTGCTCAGTAGTAACGCATGGCTACCTTATAAATCACAAACAAGTCCCACATCTACCCGATGTGGGATTGGGGTATTACAATCTCCCCTACTTAAATCCTTGACGTCCTCGTCAAGGCCGAATCGTACCCCGGGCGATACAGGATTCAAGAGGTGGCTCATACGGGGATCAAGAGGTGGCTCCCACTTTCTACGGTGTAGCACTTTGGCCCGCACAACACTTGGTTCCCATATTTTCGGCTGGGACCCGCTCTGATACCATTTGTAACGCCCCGAGCCCGAAAGCCCGATCCGCTACGTGTAGCCCATACACTGGCCCACTGAACATGCATTTCTTGGGTCATCAGGCCCACCACAAGCCGACCCAAAAGTCCATGGATGATGTTGGTGCTCAGTAGTAACGCATGACTACCTTATAAATCACAAACAAGTCCCACATCTACCCGACGTGGGATTGGGGTATTACAAATTATTTGGTTATGAGCAATTAATTGCCTTGACATGATTTATGGTAGAGATTAATACCCTACTTGGTCGGTCGAGTTCGCTCTTGTCAAATTCGATCCTTATTTGGTCTTGACGAGTAAATATCTACTTGTGCATTACATTGAGTCCAACTAGCACTATTTCGGTTTGATTTTTATGTCAGGGTAGGACGATGCATTGCCTTCACAAATCGTGAGATTTGTGCTCGCTATGGATCGTCGTACCTGGGACCTCACACACACCTCCACTATAAGCCGCAGTGGGGAAGTAGCCCCTTTGCCGTATCAATACGTGTGTCACAGGCTGCTATTAGCCGGCGGAGTTCGGTATATCGATGCGAAGTCACGAGCATCGTAGTCACGATATTGGGTTAACAAACTTTATTGCAGGAGCTACGTAGCGGCTGGGCTTATATCATATCCTACTTGTATGATTTATTTCCCGCACTTATGTGAACAATGTGCTAAGTGCTATATGATCAGCATGTACTATAATTGTGATAAATGTTATGCAGTGACATGAACATGCATTCTTAGTAACTTACTAAGTCTTTATGACTTACCCTATTTGTTGGTGTTGTTTTCCTTAGATCCGAGCCAAGGAGAAGTCCTCGCTAGATTTGCCGTATCCGAGCTAGATAGCTAGTGAGCTTGGAGGTTGTACTTTTGAGACTATGTATAGTTAGTCTTTTATTTTGGCAAGGACGATGGGAAGCAAGTCACTTAGACATGACTTGGGTTTTTGTATTGTTGTATAACTCTTGTTTATGCTAGGATTATAATCTTTTGTACACCAACTTCTATATCGAGCTTGTTTATATATTGTGGTTCACTACAACTTATTTCGCTTATTACTCTTCTAAGGTATTGTTGTTGTTGTTGTCTCCGGCATGTTATGGCCATTGAGGTTATTGTATGCATGTGTTATAATTGTAGGAGTAGTTGTTGGGTTCTGGCTGTAACGTCGCTGAAGACTTTTTACTTTATGTTCTTTTCCGGCCAAGTGTAGCCGAGTGGTTATTCGTATGCGATGTTGCGCCATGTGAAATTTTATATTCCTACTTGTGCATGCTTGTATCTGTGTCTATTTGGACGGTCCGGCTTAGGATTTCGTGTTGGGATCCGGGTCGGGTCGTCACAATTGTCTAACAAAACGCATAGATTCATCAATTGGTTCTTCATTTTCTTCATCTTCTTGACACTATGACGCATTTTCTTAACTCGTTTGTCTTAGCTAATTCATGGGTAATAACTAAACATGCTATAGATTTGCTTAATAATTTGATACTCACCAACAAATCTATTATTATAGTTACAATTTTCTATATACATCTAATAATGTTTTTCTCGAATATATATATTTAAGAAATAAAGAAATAAAACTATATTATTTTTTAGTTTCAAATATTTTTTTAGTTTCGAATAAAGTTTTAGTCTCTTGAGTAAATGTATTTTTGTCATTTTAGAATATATTGGACGATATTTGCAACGATAATGGTAGGAGGGGGAAAATGATAACAAAATCAAAATACAATACGAAATGAATAGAATTCAATAATATAGGATCTAACTTTAAAATAGGTACAAGTCAAGAGATCAAATTATTATTTAATTATTCATGGAATTAATTAGCACATGACAAATTTACTTGTTTAACATTAATTAATAGTAAGTGATTTATTATATTTAAGGTTATTTTTGTCCAAACAATACTTTTTGTCATGGTAAATTTACTTATTTTGTCCTTAATTAAATGGTGGGTAGTTTATTTGGTGAAGAGTTATTTTTGTCTATCAATTAAATTGTAAGAAACACGCTTGACTTTTATAGTAAGAGAGAAAAGTCTATTTTCTTGGGCACGTAGTTTCTAGTACTAGTATTTACTTGGATCCATCGAGATTGGAAGTGGTTGCTAAGTGGAAGACTCCTAATTTGTTTATTGAAGTCCGTAGATTCATTGAGGGATTTTTAAAGATTTCTACTTCGTTGACTAATTTAAATAAAAGAAATCTACTTTTATTTGGAGTGGCAAACGTGAAAACAGTTTTCAAGAATTGAATATCTTAGCATTGCCTAATGATTGTGAGAATAAGACTCCTGCATTTTCTTTGAACAATGATAGTATCTTGACTGAGGTAAAATTTGCATTCATTCTATCGATGGAGTATTACGACTAGTTCTTGTTATGGATGAATTGACTAAATCATCACTTTTCATACGTATTGCGATAACCTATAGTTTGAGCCAGTTAGCATTTTATCGGATAAAGATCTCAAATTTACTTCGAGATTTTGACATTTATTACATGAGGCTATGTGTACGAGACTTAATTTCATTGTTGCCTTTCATCCTCAGTCACATGGTCAATCCGAGGGATTGATATTGATATTAGATGACATGTTACGTACTTGTGCCATTGACTTCAAGGGAACTTGAGATTCATATTTACCATTGGAAGAGTTTAATTATAACAACAGTTATCAATCCGGTATTGTGACTTAGTGTTCTTGAAAGTATCTCCATGTAGGGGTACTAAGAAGTTTGGTAAGAAAGGGAAACTTTCTCCCATATTCATTAGGTCATTTGAGATTCTAGCAAAAGTGGGATCTTCAGCTTATTGTCACGACCCGACCCGGATTCCAACACAAAATCCCAAGGTCGTGTCGCTGGAACAAACATAAGATGAAGACAAGCACTTGTTAAACAGTAGTGCGAGTCCAACAGTCGAGCTAACAAGCTCTAAACATGAACATAAAGCTGCACTAAAATACGGTATTTCAAAAATCGAATTAGCGGAAGCAATAAGTAAAAGAAGTCCCGAGCTATGAAGCTCGAAACAAAAGCCAAAGAAACCAAGAGAGACATTATCTCTCAAAGGGGGAAAAACAAAATTCGCGTGCCGCAACATTGCAGACGCTAAACAAACCATCGGCACTCCAGGCCGGCGTTTCAACAAAGAACCAACCTAATAACAATTACCCACGGCTAAAGCATACCGGGGTTTACCAACAACTATAACAATTTAGAATAAAGAAAAGCCCCAAAGCTACTGCGTGCCCGGGAGATAACTGAAATAAATACTAAAACCACGAATAATGGCACGACACAATCCGTCGACCGAAGAAGAAACAATACAAATACCCAAGTATCTACCCGACCATAAAGTCTAGATAACTTTACAAAATCGATCTCACAAGAATAGCAAAGTACATAATATATGTGACGATGCTAAAAAGAAATAGGACTCCACAAGCTACTACTCAGGGATGTCTGCTGCTACTAGCATGAACCACACGATCTAATCTCGATCTATCGATCAGATGCGCCCTGCTACAGTCACGATCTACTCGACCTCAACACGGCTACCAATTTACTGCAACTAGAAACAAAGTACGGAATGAGTCATAATGACCCAGTACGCTACTACAAGAGATATGTAACATATAATTATGTAACATAAAAATAATCATGATGTCATTTTACAAATGACAGAAAAACCCGTGAAGAGGCGTCGTATCGTTTAGATACTCCACAAGATAGTCATTTCTTCTTACTTACTAAACCGTCCAAATGAACCAGGGTGTAATTCCTGTTCAAACACAAATCAAATGAATTAGAAGGTAGTTTCTATTAAAACATCATATGCAAGTATATATATCTATTAAAACATCATTATGTATAAGTGTGCATATTTATATATATACACATCAAGTCTCTCAATAACATTAATACATACAAACATGGTCAATATGATCTCATGTTCAACTAACACTTTATTATCACATAAGTGCCCATAGGAAGCAACATAAGGGATTGAGAAGATATCAAATCACTATCGTCGTATTTCTCCTGCAATCACAACTGTTAATCATATCGTGCTAGTGATACCCGTGATCGGGTATCAAAGTACCGAGCTCTCTTCTCGGGTCCGAGCTTTCTACTCGGGAAAATAGCACTAGCCAATGCGCTCAATTGGTTACGACAAAGGGGGCTACTTCCCCACTGTAGCTAGCAGTGGAGGGGTGTGTGAAAACCGAATCCGGTACGGCGATACATTGCAACCACGAATCCCATAATTCGTGAAGACAATGCATCATCCCACCTTCAACATGAAAACACAAGAAATGCCAGTTGGACTTATATGCAATGCACAAGTAGATGTTTACTTGCTAATTCTCAAGTAGATATAATGATCTACTAAACTCATACGATTATGCACATTGTTACAATAATCACAAAACCACAATAGGAGCTCATTTGAGTCTCTAAATCATAAGTGTCAAGTTGTTCACTCTATTCGATTCAAATCCCAAAAGCTAGTAATCTAGTCAAATGGAATATAATTATCATAGGATCTCACCATGATCCTCGTAAGGTTCAATTGTTCCTTAACTCAACTTCGTTGAGTCCTTACTACAGTTTCATCCAAATAGGGTATAAATGCTATATGTATTTCTAGCCCTTCTATGTTCTTGTTTAAGGCATAGCTAGGTTCTCGTTCCATTTAGGAACTCTAGTTCACGTATCAATAAGTCAAGTAGAAGATGGAAGCCTAAGTTGATTAATATCAAATCAAGCCTTAGTTCAATTCAAGTTCATAATCCCACCTATTAGTGGAATCCAAATTTCATAGCAAGTTAACAACCCAATAGTAGAACATGCTTGAAGGCAAGAAACACTATATGCTTTATAAGTCATATTCATCAAGTATGGAGAATCAATCCTTAACAAGTTCAAATATTACAATTCACTCGGCGTAACAATCTTTCTAATTGCATTAAAAATTCCTGTCAACACAAAATGTATTGAATATTTCTTATTCAGAAAGTAGGCTCTTTAAACTATAACTTAGCCTTTTAAATCACTTCATTTGGACTTGTGTTCATCAATCTATGGTCATATCAAGATCAAGCTAATAATCTGTTTTTCTGTTATGATTATTCTGCCCAGTCAATTTATAAATTCGACCATTATTTCCTCACAACTCCAAATTTCATGAATTTTATATATTCAGAAACTAGACTCTTGGAACTATAATTTAGCACTTTAAAGTACTCTATCACGACCTGTATTCATCAAAATACAATCTCCTCAATTTCATGTTAAAAATCTGGTTCTCAGTTGTGACTCATTCTGCTTAGTCAACTTGTAAATTCAGCCATGAATTTCTCACAACTCCAAATGAGTGGATTATTTCCTAGTATGAAACTAGACTCTTGATACTATACTTTAGACTTTTAATTGCTCCATTAGGACTTTTATTCATCAAAATACAGCTCCTCCAAGTTCATGTCAGAAATCTGTTTTTCTGTTGTGGTCTGTACTGCATGTCTATCATACAAACTTCACCAAAATTTCCTCATTGATCCAAATGACACATATCTTACATTTCCAAGAACTAGAATCTTTGAGCTAGAGTTTACCATTTTAAAACACTCCAATCGGACTTTTATTCATCAAGTCATGGTCCTCTCAAGTTCAAGACACAAATCTGATTCTCTGCTATGACTTACACTGAGTGTCTATCATAGAAAAATTCACCAAATATTCCTCATAAATAAAAATATCATAAATATTACATTTACAGAAACTAGAATCTCCAAAATACAACATATAATTTTAACCTCAATATCATGTTAACAGATTGACTTTCTGGTAACAGCTTACTGGAACAGCCACGATTTGTGACTGATGAAAAATACTTCCTTAACTCCAAAATTTATGAAACTTTACAGAGAGTTACGTAACATGTATAGGTATAACATACTAAATTTTTAGAAAATTACCTTTAGTATATTAGGAGCAGTAACTTCCCAAAATTTGCCCAAAACAGAAACTGAATTTGTATTGTTTGTTTTCCCACAAGTTCATGAACAACAATGATTCCAAATCAAAGCCTAAACATATTTCAAACTAAACCCAAGACCAAAATCATCAAGTAAAGATCCATGGAAAAAATTCCAAATTTCATAGAAGCATCAAAACATTTTATAAACTTGATGAAACTCTTCCTTAGCATGATCTAAGCAACTTTAATGAAGATTAGCATGACAAACAATCTAGCATACAAAATTCTGGAAATTTGCAGCTTACCTTAAGCCCATTAAAAGCTGTAGAAAATGAAAACAAACCAAGGATTAGTAGTCTCCTCGTCGATAGCTACGATTGGGTGGTCTCGAATCCAAAATCGGGTGGCCGGATCTCCAGGAAATCACAAAACACACACTAATCTCACCAAGAATCTCCCACACACAAGCTCTCATCAATTGTAACACCCCGCTCCTTCGTTAGCTCGGTTTACGTGCTATACTTGCACTTCTTCCTTTGTTGAATGTATGTTTGGTCTGCGAGAGGGTCTAGATATGTATGAGAGACCACGTTAAGACCAAAACACTATTAAGAGATGCCATATAGTTGTTGACTTGCTAAAGTCACAAGTTGTGACCCGACGATAGTCGGAATGCGACGTGATTGAGGGTTTGCTTGCGTTTTGCGTTCGTGACCTTGGTTTGGTCCTAGACCTTTATAAGATGGTTTATTAACATGTTTAGATGTATTAGACTTCAAGTTGGAGGTGTTCCTTAAGTCTATCGATGATTTTGGAAGCTTTGGAGATAGCGTTCGTCTCTATCGCGTAGTTCGGGGATTGAGTCGTGTAATCGTCTCTCCTTTGGAATTCTTATTTCCCTAGTTGTTATTCAACTTCCTAGAAGTATTCAAGCTTCTTCATTAACCCTTAGACTTGCCTTAAAAGTCTCCTTTCATTGCTCGTTCAATTGCTAGTTCATTCGTCGTTCCGGTTGCACGTTGTTGCACCTCCTCCCGGTTTTGCTCCGAGTTGTTCCGGATGTTGTTCGGGTGTGTTTCCGACTTGTTTTGAGTTGGGTTAGACCTTAGAATGGTTGCCCATGAGTTTGGGACCATTTAGGACATGTTTAGACCAAGTTCAAGGGCTAGACGATGCGCTCGCATCGAATTCTGATCACCAACTCGCGGGACAATGCTGGGAGCATTGCAGAATGAACTTAACTCCCAGAATCCTAGGTGCCCTCCTGGCCTTTAGTGAGGCGCCCGCCTCAACATCAGGTTGGACCTACGGGATTTTTCCCCTGTTTTGCTGTTGTACGACTTTTACACCCAAACCCCTATCCAAACCTTTTCTAAACCCCACTTAAACCTCCCTAACCCTCCTTACTTATACTCTAACATCTCTAACAAGTTTTAAGAGTGGATTAAGAGACCTTTAGTGATTAATTAAGCTACCAAAATCAGATATTTACCAACCACAATGTGGTGACACTTGTCCCACTCAGATTTTAACCAAATATAAGCCACATTTGCAGATGTTGACCCTCATTTCTCTCCTTCACTCTCCAAAAACGTGATTTCTCTTCTCCAAGCTTCTCCCATGGCTTCTTGAAGCTATCTTCTTCATCCTCCATGATCTATCCTCCATTTGCTCAAGCCACCTCCATGAGAAGTGTAGAGCTTGAAGAGTAGAGCATTTCCTACCGAATAGATTTCTCTTTTGCTTTCTTGGGTGTAGAATACAAGTAAGTTACTTCTCCTCCCTTTGATTTTGTACTCATTGATCCTAAGGAAAACAAACTCTATGTTATTTGAGGTCAATGAGTACACATACTTGCTTTGTGTGATTTTTAACTTGTGATTTGAGCATGTGAACTTGTTAAGAGCATATGTAGGATGAATTCTATGATTGTTGAAGTATATTGCTACTCTTCATCTTATGTTTCTAGGATTGTGAGCATGCTAGAAATCATGTTTACATTCTATTTGGGTTTATTATGAAAGTATGCCTAAGTTTGGGGGCCTTGGATGTGTGATCTCACTAGATATCATGAGTATGACCATTTAATTGAAATTATGTGAATTATAAGATGGGTATATGATTATGTTGGGTTTTATGAATTTTAGGGCTTGATAATCAAGCCCGAATTATTGGAGGAATTGTTGTTAATTAAAGTGGGTATTAATGTGTAGGATGATTTGAATGATGTTGTGTGTTGGAAGAAATGGGTTATCCCTTTGTTAAGGTTTTTATGAATTTTGGGGCTTGGGAATCAAGCCCGAATGAATTTTAGTGTTTTGTTATATACTTGAATGGAGTGTTAATTTGGGGATTTATGATATGTATAAATAATGAAATATAGTATTAAGACTCAACGGAGTCATTACAAGTTCAATAATATATTAATGAACGTTGGGTTAATACCTACGATGTTCGGGTTTTGATTGGTTATGATTGTGAGCACCCGAGTATCTCGATTTGTGTCCAACTGAGACACTTATATTATATAGATTTATTAGGGGATTTATTTAGAGCGTGCTCGGGAGAGCACGGTACATTAAAGACCAACCTATGGTCTCGGGTATGGTTGAAGAATAATTTTTGAGCGAGTTCTCACTTTTGGGGAAAATTGATCGGTTGCACATGAACGTACTTATGGGTTATGACTACGGTGTAGTCTTTGGTTTGATTTTAGTAGAGGTCCATTATAGACCTCATAATATGATTCTTGGTGGGTTTATACTATTCTTGATTTAATTGGTGACTTGAGATCTTTTAAGATTAGTTGGTTGTGAGCAATGTATTTGCCTTGACTTGATTTATGGTAGAGAATAATAACCTATTTGGTCGGATGAGTTCTCTCTTGTCGAATTCATTCCTTATTTGTTTATATTGAGTAAATATATACTTGAGCATTTGGTCGGACGGGTTCGCTCTTGTCGAATCTGATCCTTATTTGGTCTTTACGAGTAAACATCTACTTGTGCATTGCATTAAGTCCAGCTGGCACTATTTGGTTTGATTTTTATGTCAGGGTGGGACGATACATCGCCTATACGAATCGTCAGATTCATATTCGCTATGGATCGACGTACCTGGGACCTCACACACCCCTCCATTGTAGGCCGCAATGGGGAAGTAGCCCCTTTGCCGTAACAATACGTGCGACACAGGCTGCTATCAGCCGGCGGAGTTCGGTATATCGATGCGAAGACACGAGCATCGTAGTCACGATATTGGGTAACAGTGTTTTTCTTGCAGGAGCTACGTAGCGGCCGGGCCCATAACATATCCTATTGTGATGTTTATTACTCGCACTTATGTGAATAACGTGCTAAATGCAAATTTGTGATCATTGAGGGTTAGACCCATGTTGTGATCATTTGAGGGTTGGACCCATGGTTTTATTATTGAGGACTAGGCCCATATTCTGGTTGTACACGATTATTGTTGGTATACTATTAAGATGCCATGATTTTGTACATGCTAATGCATTATGCCATGCCACGTCATGATATGCCATACAATTGCATTTAGTAACTTACTGGGTCATTATGACTCATTCCGTGTGTTTGTTTTCCTTAGTTTTTGCAGTAAGCTCGTTAGTGCGCGTTGCAGCTTCGAGTGCTTGTTGGATAGCAGGTGGTCTTCCGGGCAATAACTTGGAGTTATTATTATTACCGTATTTATTATTTTGTGAGACACGGATATAAAGTTATGTAAACTTTACTTGGGTAGTTATGTTAGTATTTTATTTCGTATTATTTTGGGAGCCGACTTGTTTGGTCGAGCTGTTGTATTTATTTAGAAGTTTATTATGTCGTCTTCCCGAGCAAGGTTAGCTCGCGTATTCTAGTATTGTGTTGGTTATTTTTATCTCCGTCAAGTATAGTTGTGAGATTTTGGTTTAGTTGTTGGTGTTTAATATCTTATTCGTTTAGTTTATTTGTCCCTCCGGCATGTTGTAGCCGTTGAGTGGTTGTTTATCATGTTGGTATTATGTTGATTTGTCGGCCTTAGGTTTGCCGATGGTTTGTTGCCCGTGCGCAATGTTGCGTCACGCGGTTCGTAGATTTGTCGAGAGATAGTCCTCTCTCAGCCTTATTCCTTAGTTTATAATTATAGGCTTTGGTCCCACTTATGATTCGCTTCCGCAGGTGTTGATTTTTATTTTCCGTATCGCCGTTATGGCCTTACATTCCTGTTTTGAGCTTTATGGCTCAACTCTTGACTCGTACCATGATGCTTAGCAGGTGCTTGTCCATCTTTTAGCTTGTCTTGACGGCACGACCTTGGGATTTCGAATTGGAGTCCGGGTCGGGCTGTTACACTTGGTATCAGAGCTATAGGTTAGCTATTTCGCCAGGATAGGTTCCTTGGCCTAGTTGGGTTGGGTTTATTGTTGAGTTATTAATGTTGAGTGTTCTTTGTAGGCGTATTATGTCAGGAACTTGGCGTGGAGCTAGTTCTATTATACCTTGTTCGAGTACAGCTCGTGGCGACGAGAGGGGAGAGAATGTTAACGATCCGCGTGTGACTCCTCAACAGATGTTTGGATTTGGAAGGCGATTCTCTTGTCCTTGCGAAATTCTTGAAGTTTAAACCGGAAAGTTTTGATGGAGAGCCAGATACTACTAAGGTGAAACATTGGCTAGAAAGCATGGAGAAGATCTTTGCAGTTTTGGGTTGTACATCAGAAGAAATGGTGACCTTAGCGGTGTTTAGATTGGATGGTGCGGCCGAGCGTTGGTGGTTTGAATTATGAGATCGTTGGAGACGGCATGGAGTGCCTCGAGTGTGGGAGAACTTTGTCAAGGAGTTTATGGTACGGTTTAGTCCGATAGTAATTCGAGAAAGACGAGAGATGGAATTCCTAGTGTTAGAACAAGGAGACATGACCGTGGCTCAGTATTCAACAAAGTTTGCAGAGCTGGCTCGCTATTGTGGTTACTTGGTACCGGATGAGGCTAGGAAGACCGAGAGGTTTGTGAAAGGCACGAGGGCGAGATATCGTGGCGGCTTATTCCCTTACGACTTACGGATTACCAAGGAGGCGTGGATCATGCACATGCGATGGAGTTGGACATCGAGGAGTACGCTCAAAAGAAAATATCGAAGACTAATAGAAGCAATGACGTTAAGAGAGGACAGTCGGCACCTCAAACAGTTAGTCAAGGAAAGGTGTGTTCGGGTGGCCGGAGTGGTGTTACTACTTCTACTCGGAGAAGACGAGGTGACGAGTTGACATGTAACTTTTGCAAGAGGACAGGACACACCGAGGATAGGTGCTGGGGTACAACAGGAAAATGCTTTGTTTGTGGCGGCGATCATGTTCGTAAAGATTGCCCGAGGAGGAGAGTTAGTCGATGCAGGAGTACTAGTCAACAATCCGGTGGCTCCAAGAGAGATGGTGACTCGGCCTAGAGTTTGAGGCGGTCTTGGCGTGGCGGTTGGCCATTGTGGAGTTTTGAAACCTATTAGAAATAGGAAGGTACATTCTTGTATATATGTATATATTATATCGTCGTTACTATTATCGTTATTATGAGTATGCGATTAGATCGGTAGCTCATGTGCATTCATACATACATTACATGGTGTATTGTGTAATATTGGTTATTTGCTCGATCGGGAATAATACCCCAATGTGAGATCGATATATGATATGGTTTGTTTTGTGGATTATCGGTAGGTAATCGCACGTGGTGTATGGATTCTTGTTTAGTCTATATATATATATAAGACTATGCTATATATATAGAGTTGTGGTTTTGTGTGGTTGTATATAAAGGCCATAGTATGTATATATATGAAGTATGAATTGTATATTGATACTTATCGGTTTGGTATGATGTTTGTATATTCTATAAAGATATGTTTTATGTGATGAATAATATAATATTATATTATTGATTAGTGGTTATTATGCGAGTAGAATACACTCGATTAGTATGAAGGTTTAGTGCTGCGATTTATCAGTTGATTTCGGCTGCACAGGAGAGATTGACGCTTCACCGTGAGTATTGAGACGTTAACGTTGCGATAGGATGCTTAGAGTATGCATTGGTTGTAGACTTGGTCTAGAGCTTAAGAAAGGATAGTCTTGCGGAGTGTAGACGTTACGAGTATCGGTAGACGTGTCGATTTCTTGTAATTTCTAGTGAATTATCTTGGGTGATTGTACTAGGTACACGAGTTTTGTGATAGCTATGATTGTTGTTTGCCAAGGTAATAGACCTTGTTACTTGGCTTAATTTTATTCAATTATGTGCATTAGTTGTAGGAAACACCAACTTGATGCATTTACATTGTAGTATATTAAATTCTCATTCCATCATTATTATCTCATGTTCATTCATTTCATTAGCATAGGAGACTGTTTGAAGGATGCTTAAAACTTTTTATTCATGAACCTTCGCATCCTTACGACGGAAACTTTTGAAGCTAATTCAGTAGGTACCCTGAATTGGTGAGCAAAAGGTATTCGTCGTTGGACTAGGATTGGTAAGAATTAAGTTAGAAATTGACTATACCCGTTACCAAATGGAATGGACTGAAATGGAATGAATTTTCAAAACATTTCATTAAATGTGCTCTTATATGTTCTCACCCACGATGGGAAAATCGTGAGTATGATTTACATGGTTTGAAATGCTGACTTGATTATCTCTAATTTGCAAATTGCTCCATAGGCAATTACTATTTATTTTAACTTGGAATCTTTTGTGATTGAATTTCATGTTGTGCCCCGAAACAAATAGTTTCGGTAGTTGAATGTGTTCTTATGTTGAAGTTTGGGATCTTGCCTACTTGGTTGGCATAGTGTCGTTTGTATCTGTATCGTGACCCAAGTATGAGTCATGCTATTTTCAATCGTAAGTGTTGATGTTGTTGTGTCTATTGAGAGTTTGTTAACTTTTGAATTTGGATTATTAGAGTTTGACCCTCGTGTGTATTGTGTATGAGTGCGGACCTAATGTTGGTTTGTATCATGATTTAGAATTCGGGACGAATTCTTTTTAAGGTGGAGAGAGTGTAACACCCCGTTCCTTCGTTAGCTTCGTTAGCTCGGTTTTCCTTTGTTGTGCTATACTTGTTTGGTTTGCACTTCTTCCTTTGTTGAGTTTGGTTTGCGAGGGTCTAGATATGTATGAGAGACCACGTTAAGACCAAAACACTATTAAGAGATGCCATATAGTTGTTGACTTGCTAAAGTCACAAGTCGTGACCCGACGATAGTCGGAATGCGACGCGATTGAGGGTTTGCTTGCGTTTTGCATTCGTGACCTCGGTTTGGTCCTAGACCTTTATAAGATGGTTTATTAACATGTTTAGATGTATTAGACTTCAAGTTGGAGGTGTTCCTTAAGTCTATCGATGATTTTGGAAGCTTTGGAGATAGCGTTCGTCTCTATCGCGTAGTTCGGGGATTGAGTCGTGTAATCGTCTCTCCTTTGGAATTCTTATTTCCCTAGTTGTTATTCAACTTCCTAGAAGTATTCAAGCTTCTTCATTAACCCTTAGACTTGCCTTAAAAGTCTCCTTTCATTGCTCGTTCAATTGCTAGTTCATTCGTCGTTCCGGTTGCACGTTGTTGCACCTCCTCCCGGTTTTGCTCCGAGTTGTTTCGGATGTTGTTCGGGTGTGTTTCCGACTTGTTTTGAGTTGGGTTAGACCTTAGAATGGTTGCCCATGAGTTTGGAACCATTTAGGACATGTTTAGACCAAGTTCAAGGGCTAGACGATGCGCTCGCATCGAATTCTGATCACCAGCTCGCGGGACAATGCTGGGAGCATTGCAGAATGAACTTAATTCCCAGAATCCCAGGCGCCCGCCTGGCCTTTAGTGAGGCGCCCGCCTCAACATCAGGTTGGACCTACGGGATTTTTCCCCTGTTTTGCTGTTGTACGACTTTTACACCCAAACCCCTATCCAAACCTTTTCTAAACCCCACTTAAACCTCCCTAACCCTCCTTACTTATACTCTAACATTTGCACTCAGATTTTTATCTCCGTCAAGTATAGTTGTGAGATTTTGCTTTAGTTGTTGGTGTTTAATATCTTATTCGTTTAGTTTATTTGTCCCTCCGGCATGTTGTAGCCGTTGAGTGGTTGTTTATCATGTTGGTATTCTGTTGATTTGCCGGCCTTAGGTTTGCCGATGGTTTGTTGCCCGTGCGCAATGTTGCGTCACGCGAGTCGTAGATTTGTCGAGAGATAGTCCTCTCTCAGCCTTATTCCTTAGTTTATAATTATAGGCTTTGGTCCCACTTATGATTCGCTTCCGCAGGTGTTGATTTTTATTTTCCGTATCGCCGTTATGGCCTTACATTCCTGTTTTGAGCTTTATGGCTCAACTCTTGACTCGTACCATGATGCTTAGCAGGTGCTTGTCCATCTTTTAGCTTGTCTTGACGGAACGACCTTGGGATTTCGCATTGGAGTCCGGGTCGGGATGTTACATCAATGGTGGCTGAATATGAGGAGTGGTAGGAGGTGTAAGGAGTGGAAGAAATCAGATATCTCAAGTCACAAAGGTTAGAGAGTGAGTGGAAAACAAGTATCAAGCCCTTATAGGTTAATTTTTAAGTGAGATTAAGTCTCTAATTGAGGACTTAGTGCTAAAATTTTAACTTAGGCTTAATCCACTATAATTAATATCTAATTAAGGTCTCAAGTCAGATTTAGTGAAATTCATTAAGGGTCTCTAAGTAAATCCAATAAACAAGGCAAAACTCAAATTTCTGGAAATACCAAGAATAACAGATTCAGTCAACTTTAAAAATGTGTATGTACTGAAATACAACTCCCAAAATTACACAGGAGGTATGGTTAGAAAGATCTTGAAGTCTAGTTTCTAACGCATCAAACGGATCTCAATTCCGAGTTGTCTACAGAAAACTATGGTCAAATTACTACAGCCATATCGTGCCCGAGGCGAATACACAAGTCACACTGGAAATGAAACACGAGCGTGTTCAAACTGAAACACGACCAAACCAAAATAATATCAAGTTAATCCCCAAGGTCCCCCTAGTCATCCAGGGCCAAACCTAGGATCAAAATAATACTAACCGAGTAATACGACAACACGATAACTAAACTCACGAATCGGGGAATCAAACTTACGATGACAACTACTATGAACGTCGTGGCCACATGTAAACTTGTGAAAATGGTTATTATGAATGTAAATTCATCTAACCAAGTACATAAGGATTCGGGGTCTCACACTTATTGTGTTACATCATCATATTCTACTTCTGGTATTCATGATGTTTTCCGTGTCTTGATGCTTCGTAAATATATGAAGGATGAATCACAAGTTCTTGCTTATGAGTTGATATCCTTTGAACCTGACTTGTCTTATGTTGAGAAATCGAGTAAGATCCTTGTTACGAAAGAGCAAGATTGCGTACTAAACGGATTCTGTTAGTCAAAATTTTATGGAAGAATCACATCATCGAGGATGTGAGAACCCAAACCCATTACTTGTATAACATCATTATAACATGCTTCACGTATGCCTTAACATGTTAGGGAGTTCATATTGTTTATATCATGCTTGCATTAGGTTGGCTATGATCATAGTTGTTTGAATGCCTACTATGCGTTGCATGCTTTGTCGTTAATGCTTCGAGTATTCATCTTAGCATGTTTGCACTTAACTAAGTCTCATTGGAGTCTTAGTACCCTTCATATATGACTTATAACATTAATCTTGATCATAGTATGTAAAAGGTTTTGCAAAGATAAAAAATTATTATGTGAATGATTACACATATATAAACAGGAGAAGTACCTAACTAATTCTAAGGATATATATGATTACAACAATCAAAGGAAGGATATATATTAGTAACTAAAAACAAGAACCTAAATAAATAAAGATGCAGCATGGCGCTCTTCACGTGGAGAAGTCTGGCGCGTTACTTTCATGTCGTTGATTCCTATACTTCGATGCAGTATCTTTGTGATACATGGTTGGCGAGATCTTCGGCAAAAAATCAAGTCGGAGCTTGTAGAATTGGAGCCTTGATATATGGGCGATGGGAGTTATGGAAAGCTAGATGTAAGGCAGTTTTTGATAATAAACCTATGGCCCATGAGGAGATTTTCAAAGGTATTAAAAATGGCCTTCAAGATATCATGCGAGTGTATAAACCGAGGAAGGCTTCCAATGTTTTTGGTACTTCTATTTTACAATGTCTCGGAATCACGGTGCATAGCGTTTGGCAGGAAAGGGGTCAATGGCTTCAATGGGAACCTCCACCGAGCAATATTTATAAATTAAATACGGATGGTTCGGCTAGGAATGGTGTATGTTCAGGGGGAGGCATTATTCGGGATCATAAGGGTTTTTTGATATGTGCCTTTTCCAGTTTTTATGGTTATGGCACCAATATGTATGTTGAGATGTTATCTTTATGTAGGAATTTGCATATTGACCGGCTGATTGTGGAAATTGATTCAATGGTGGCGGCAAAGGGCTTGTCGGGGAGGCAACGAATTCCGTGGAAATATGATAAAGAGCTATTTGATTGCAAAAACTTACTAGCAGATTATGATATCAGACATGTATATCGGGAGATCAATAGAGTTGCAGATAAGCTTGCGGAGGTGGCCTACACTCATGGATCATATGAACACTATGCGACAGTGGCTCAGTTGCCGAACATTGTTCAGCAAGTTCTCAGAGAAGATATGTTTGGTTTTTATAATTTTCGTCATTGAGTTAGTTTCTTTTGATGTTAGAGGTAAGGCTCTTTTGTCCGCCCATTTGTGGGTTTGGCTGGCTGTCCCCCTCATTGTATTGTTATTTTTGATTTTAATAAAATGATGCAGGGTGTCGCCCCTGTTTCCCAAAAAAATAAATAAATAAATGAAGATAGTATTTACAAATAATCACAATACTAACTATGTGTCGTGATAGTAGGGGAAGAATTGGGAGAATCCTTAATACGACCCCGCAAGATGGACGATCCGAAAGTGAGACCAATCTTGGAGACAAGGGATGTAAACCGAGCACGAGAGAGAGGTTTCGTTAACACGTCAGCGAGCTGATCCTTCCCGGAAATATGTTGAACTCGAAGCTTGCCAAGTTGGACCTGTTCCCGAACGAAATGAAAGGCCAGTGAGAAGTGTTTCATTCGTGAGTGAAATACTGGGTTAGCCGAGTAGGTAGTCGCACCTAGATTATCACAGAAGATGACTGGAGGAGTAGAGGAAGAAATGCCTAGTTCAGATAAAAGGTTGGTGACCCAAAGTAGTTCAGCAGTGGTGGCAGAAACGGCGCGAAACTCGGCCTTGGTTGAGGAGCGAGCAAGAGCACGTTGCTTCTTAGAAAACCACGCGATGGGGTTACGACCAAGGTATACGACAAAACCAGTTGTTGACACAAAGTCGTCCTTGTCGCCTGCCCAGTCGGCATCGCAGAATGCATGGAGAGTAGATGGAGTGTTGTTGAATAATTTAATACCCAGATGGATGGTGCCATGAAGATAGCGGAGGAGTCTTTTTAAAGCTGTCTAGTGACTCTCTTGAGGATGATGAAGAAATTGAGCGAGTTTATTGACCGGAAAGACGATGTCCGAACGGGTTAGATAAAGATATTGGAGACTGCCTATAATCGCACGGAACTCAGTAGGGTGGTGTATGGGGGTACGAGGGGTGGCAGACAGAGGGGGTGTGGGTCCCAACGGGCACAATAATAAGCTAGAAGGGGGGGTTGAATAGCTTATTATACACTTAAAACTTTTTAGTAAAATCTTTGAAGGGTACTTGCAATCTATTGAAAAGATAGAAGTAGCGGAAGACCTTCAAGGTAGTTGTTCCAGGTCTGCCGATAAGGACTACCGGTAGACCTTTTACAAGTAACTTAAGTTCTACTGTAAAACGGATAAAGATAATCAACGTACTAAATAGTTCAAATAGCAGACAAACAGTAATGAAATAACACAAGTATTTTGAGATGGTTCACACTATAAAGAGTGTTACATCCACCACCAAGGCAGTCAACCTTGGATTTAAATAGTGCACTATGTTTTCCACTAGATCTATTACAAAGAATATTCCTAATGGATCGTATACAAAATATTGACTTGTGTTTGGGGTCTAGGGAATTAAATATCTGTAAATACAAGATATTTAATTCGTGCAGAAGTATAGTTAATGAATGAATAACAACAAGAAGTATTGAAATAAAAGTTGATGCTTGTCTTCTTGTTGTTGACGAGGACTTCTAGATCTGTTGAGGATCTCTTTAATGAAGTAAGCTGTAAGACTTGGAGGTATGGAGTTTCAGAGCAATCTTTAAGTGTTCGATCGATTCTGTACAGTGTTACTTTCTCCAGTCTTTAATGGCAGTATTTATAGCAGGTGCAGTCAAAAGGATCCGTTGGAGAAGATGAAGATTTCAACAGCTCTTTTATGTATGCATTAAATGCATGGGATTGTCAGTCAAGAAATTCGTCTTCACAGATATCTAGAGCAGGGAATGATTTCTGAGATCTTCGAAAAGTGGGCAATCTAGATGTCAGATCTGAGAGTTGTTGCAGAAAGTAGGTGACATGCCGCTTTTCCCTTTCGGGACGAAAAGTCTTCCTGCTTTTCGGAAAGCTGCTTTCGGCGAGCTTGATGTGTCAGGGAATGTCTTAGATTAATTCAAACATTGATCAGGAAGGTTGAATTAATCCAATAAGTCATTGTTGGATAGGACACATCATGAGAGACCAGGTGGACACAAGGTCTGCTGTTTGTAAGCTTTGAGCAGGTCTTCCGGTGAAGCTTGTAGAGAGGTCTTCCGCTGAACCTGTAAAGTCCTATAAAAAAACTATACTTGGCAAAGTTCTATACACAGTTGCCACGCTAATCGATACGCAGCCCGATTAGCCACTGAAGTATAAAACTAATGTAATGTACTGAACAGATATAAATCTAACATAAGAAATCAACAATCTCCTCTTATTTATATCTGGTCATTATTACTACAAATGAGAGCTATAACCGACTATGTGATAGATAATAGCATGTCTTTAGAGATTTATATATATATAGTAGCGGAAGACATGCCTCTGAGTGTTTAAAAATAAAGAAAACATAGAATAGCACACAGATCAGTAGCAAAGGCAGTTCAAATATAAATTTAAACTGAGTGTTTAAATTCTGAGCAGATATAGAGAATAAAGTAACAAGAATTTAAACACGACAATTTTGAAAAACAAATAATCTTCTGTATTTATAAACAAGATGTTTACATATAACAGAGTTTTCAAAAGATAAGATAGATACAAAGGTAAAGGGAAGAAAAGATACAAAACTACCAAGGTCTTTTCCATTTGCCTTTGTCTGCAGCTTCCTTTTCCCTTCGTTCTCCCTCTAGCTCTTCCATTCTACGTACGTATTCGTCATCTGCATCAGTAGGAGGTCTGGTGGAACGAGAGCGGTAGTCAAGTTCTTCACGAAGTTGACTGTTCTCTTCCATCAGCATTCGGTTGATTGATCTCATTTGCTTCTCCTCCGTGATGGCCAGATCACGACCACGATAGGCATTCATGAAATTGTGAGCAGAGACTTGAGCTATGTTGTTGAGCTCTAGAACAGGAGGGCGACTGCTGCCGAGATGGAGAGTGATGGCATGGAAAAGCTTGTAGAAGAGGGAGGAGCAGATACGTACACATTTGTCTCTTTGAGCTTCAACGTTGATCTTGACGTCTGTGAAGTCGTGTCGTATCTGTCCAAAGCGAGTCCAGACATCCTCTTGAAATTGTCGTAGAAGATAGGCAGTTCGGTCATTGGCTTTGGAAGCGGCAGTGGCTATTTCGGCGGTAGCGGTAGAGATGCTGGTAAGAGCGCCTAGTCGTTCGTATATGGCGTCCAGCCTTGACAAAATTTCATCATTGGCCGGCTGAGAGGGAGTTGATGCCTGGCCAATGTGAATAGTGGCTTCCGGAGATACAGGTCGAAAGGGTTGTTGGGGTCGAGGAGGGAATGAGTCGGAAGAGGAAGAATCGGAAGATATGGTTTGAGGTGGAGGGGGAGGAGGGGTTGGAGGGGAATCAATCTCAATGTCAGTGTCAGAATTGTCACTGACATGGGATGATTCAGGTAAGGGGTCGGTAGAAAACCAATAAGAGGAGGCAGGGTAGAAGAGGGATTTTGGTTTGCGAAGGGTAAGTTGAGGAGATTGATGGTCGGGGGAGAAGAGCTCTGTTACTGAAGAGAGTTCAAAAAGAAATTTGGCAGCAGCAGAGTCTATTGGCTTTGTGGGAGGAATTGGAGTTGGTTGTGGTGTGGTTGATGAAGTTGGTTGGGATTAGTGAGGTGAGGTAAGGGTGGATGGGTCAGGTGAGTAGTTGAAGGGTGAAGGAGGAGGAGGAGTGGGGGTTCTGGCTGGCTCCTCCTGAGGGATAGGCTCCTCCGGAGGTGGTGAATTCCTCTGAGTAGATGACTCAGGAGGAATGGTTTTGTTGGTTGGGTGAGGCGGTAGAAGGTTGGCTAGAGGTAGTTGGTTGGGCGTCGGTAGTTGGTTGGCTGGTGGTAGTTGGTTGGCTGGCGGTAGTTGGCTTGGTACCGGCAGATCTCCTTTTCTTCCTTAGCGGCTGAATAGGAGACTCAGCTGCTTCATCGGTAGGGGTAGGAGTGTCTGCTGGTGGTTGGTCCTCGAAGGTTTTACGAAGTCTCCTTCGTTTTGGTTTAGGGGTAGGTGCAGGAGAGGGTGAGGGTGGTTGATTTGGTTGAGTAGATGGCTGGGAAGAAGAGGTTGGTTGAGTTTGAGAGGATGGTTGGGCTTGTGAAGTTTGGGCTGGTGAAGGTGAAGAAGTTGGTCCGGCTGGAGGCTGTTCCTTTTGGCCTTCCTTCATCTCTTTCCTAATCCATTTGGCCTGCTCCTCTTCAGTTGGCACTGCATCTTCCGGCCTTGTCTTCTTCTTGCCCTTGGCTTTCTGCCTGGCTCGTAGCAGCTGCTCTGCCTCATCAGCCAAGTCTTTGGCTTTTTGATGGAGGGACGTGGCCACTTGTTCATCAAACTTTGCAGAGGCCTTTTTGTGGGTCCTGCTGGCCGCGTCATGTGCTTCCATGTTGAAGCGAGTTACCAAGATCGGTACAGGCTTAGCCACTTTGTCTATGGAGACGGGCGGAAGACCCTTTTGCAGCCTTCGCTTGTTCTCATACTCAGAGTATTTGCTGAAGAACGAAGCGGTTAGCTGCTTCTCCTTGGCTACCACTATCAGTTCGTCTTCCTTCAAGGAAGAGTTGATTTCCAAGGTGTCTCTGAGCAAGGCATTGATTAGCCTTACGAAGGGGCGTTTGCAAGCGGGGTTGTTCTTCGCTTTCTCTACCCACTGCTTTAATTCGTTGAAAATGATGGCCCCCCGCTTGAGCTTGAACGGACTCAAGGAATACGACCGTTAAGTATATTCTGTTAAGTTTATCTGTTGAGCCGTAAACATGTCATGTGCCCCACTCTTGAATAGAAGCCCCTTGTCAATAAGGTGGCTTGAGCAGTAGACGTCCAGAGGGAAGAGATTTCTGAGCATTTTCCCTTGTGGTTCTCTGTAGGTATCTACGCCCCTCATTGCTTCCCAGGCATGTACAGCCTCAGCAATGGTTGCTTCAAGTGCTCCTCCGAAATGCACGCCGATGATGGTGGAGATGGTCTTGGCAGTGATAGAAATGGGACGGCCTCTAATCCATCCTCGAAGAGCGTTCGGGCTCATGAGTTCCATTCTTTGGTAGAATTCTTCTGCCAGAAAGATGTTGTAATTCTTGTCGTTGAGGCAGAAGAGGGGGAGTATACCAGAGGCGTTCATATCCTCGCATGCTTTGACGCCGGCGGCTATTGTGCAGACTGACTGAAGGTCAATGCACATCCCTGGAATATACAGTTTTGGGTCTAGTGCCACTATGACGTCATGAGAGGCGGGAAAAGTTGGATATCCCGGAAGGTTGACATCCAAACTAGGAGGAATGTCGGTTTCTGGGTTCAGTTTCTTCCCGCTGTCACGCTTCGATTTTGAAGTTCTTGCCTGAAAGATATGCAAAATAAAAATTAGGGCTTTTCACCTCAAGAACTAAACAACTAGAAATTTCAATGTTTTCTAAAATTATTTGAAATTTTGAAATGAAAACTTGAAACCCTAGAATGTTTAGAGTATCCACACCAGAGAAATGTATAACAGAAGTTTTTCAAGAGAATAAACATTGAAAGCATATAAACGACTGTTAGTTTTCTAGGTTTTTAAGAACAACAATGGCGAATACTGTAGAAACTCGAAAATGACCGTTTGAATTCCAATACGATTTAGGTTATGAAATGAAATGCAAAGCAGTAAACGGTAAGGTTCAAGTAGTAGAGAAGAACATACCATTGCTGTTGATGAGAAGAAGAAACAAGAAAGATTTGGGAATGCAGAAAGCAATTATACAGAGAGAGTATGAATAGAGAGAGAAATATTTTGTCAAAGGGGTTCCGTAAAGTTCTGCAAAAGGCGGTTCAAGGTCTATTTAAAGGCGAGAAAATTTTAGTGCAAAAAGCGGGAACTTAGGATATTTTCTAAGTACCAAAATTTTATCCTTGACCCCCTTTATTGCTGTAGAAACCACTTAAAAATAGACTAAGTAAGAATACTGACCTTTAAGTCTTCCGGTAAAGGAGAACTTACGTCTTCCGGTCATCCTAAAGCTAGGTCTACCGATATGAAAGAAACATTAATAAAACTTTGAAATTAAGCAGTAGGATCAATCATACCAAGATTTCTCCTTAAATAAGCAAACCTGGTGGCTTCCAGTGGTTTTGTGAGAATGTCAGCCAATTGATGCTCAGTTGGAACATATTCCAAACTGATGTTACCTTTCTCCACATGATCTTTGAGGAAGTGATAACGGATATCAATGTGCTTTGTCTTGGAGTGCATCACTGGATTTTTGGAGACTGAAATTGCTGATGTGTTGTCACACATGATTGGACAATTTGCAGTCTTGATGTTGTAGTCCACTAGTTGTTGCTTCATCCATAGGAGTTGAGAGCAACATGCTTGCGGTAATGTATTCACTCCTCGTGGTTGAGTTTGCAAGCGATCCTTGTTTCTTGCAAGACCATGAGACAAGTCTATTTCCAAGGAATTGACAAGTCCCATGGTACTTCTTCTCGCCACTCACTTGTGTCGCATAATCTGCATCCGAGTATCCAACTAGATTGAAATTGTTGTTTTTGGAATACCGATGCCTAGATTTGTTGTTCTTGAAACATATCTCGATGATACGTTTGGCAAAGAACAAATGTGATTCCTTTGGATGCCTGAAATCTTGCACAAACACAAACAAAGAAACATAATGTCGTCTACTAGCAAGAAGGTAAAGAAGTGAACCTATGATTCCTCGCACTTGGTCATGTTCTCTTGCTTTCCCTTCTCATCTTTGTCAAGATGGCGCGGTAGACATTGGAGTCTCGAATCCTTTAGCCGAATCCGACCAAATTTCTTGATTAGTTCCTTTGCATATTTGGTTTGGCCGATGAAGATTCCTCGCCAAGTCTGTTGAATCTGCAGTCCTAGAAAGTAGGTAAGTTCACCCATCATGCTCATCTCGAACTTGCTTTGCATCAGCTTCTCGAATCTTTTACACAGGCTTGGGTTAGTTGATCCAAAGATGATGTTGTCCACATAGATTTGTACCAGAAGAGAATGGCCTTTGTGCTTGAGGATGAATAAAGTGGTGTCTATCCTTCCTCTCACGAATCCTTGTTCTATAAAGAACTTGGATAGAGTTTCATACCAAGCTCTAGGAGCTTGCTTCAGGACGTAGAGAGCTTTCTTGAGTCGGTAGACGTGATCCAGTTTGTCTGAAATGACAAATCCTGGAGGCTGTTCAACATATACCGTTTCTTGAAGATCACCATTCAGAAAAGCACTTTGAAGTCCATGAACGAGGCATAAGCTAGAAAGAGTCTGATTGCCTCTAATCTAGCAAAAGGAGCAAATGTTTCATTGAAGTCAATGTCATCTTCCTGTCGGTAGCCTTGAGCAACCAGTCTAGCTTTGTTTCTGGTGACATTTCCATCTTCATCCCTTTTGTTTCTGAAAACCCATTTGGTGTCGATAACTGGATGATCAGTCGGCCTTTGAACTAAGCTCCACACCTTGCATCTTTCAAACTGGTTCAGCTCTTCTTGCATAGCTTCAATTCAGTTATGATCTTTGATAGCTTCATCAATCTTCTTTGGTTCGAGTTCAAATACGAATGCATATGCAAACATAGTCTCTTCTTGAACTTTATTTCTTGTACGAACTCCTGTGTTGAGATCACCAATGATTTGAGAAATAGGATGATCTCTTGTTTCAATAATGATTGGAGGAAGATCACTTCTGGTGGTTTCTCCCCTTAAGAATTCCGGAGTAGGTTGAGAAGGAGATTCACCAAAATCTGGTTCAGAAGAGATAGGATCTTCAAAACCTTCATTTTCTGGTGAACAAGAAGGATGAGTGATTCTCGCAGAGGTGCTTGGGGTAAAAACAAGAGATGGGTTCTAGGTCAACGTAAGAGTTGGAACCGGCACCTGCAGAGTTTACGCCTCTGTGGAGGGTTAGCGCATCGAGGGGTGCCGCAGCTTTTTCGATGAGGAGTGGAAGTAGATGTCGTATTTGTACTGCCTCATCATTATCGTAATCATTAGCAACGCTCGAGCCTTTCTAGGCTCTAACAAGTCATATTCATCAAAAGAAACATGCACGTATTCTAAAATTTTCAAATGAGTTTTACCGAAAATGCGAAATGCTTTGAATGTTTGGAATACCCTAAAATTCCTTCCTCGATTTTGCATCAAATTTTCCTCTATATTCTTTTCCATTATGAAGAATAAAACATTTACAATTGAAGATTTTAAGAAATCCTATGTTGTTCTTCTCTTCCATATTTCATATGGAGTTTTATTATGAAACTTGTTTACCGTGGATCTGCGTCGGGTAAAGCATGCGTTGTTGACGGCCGCCCGTATACGGAAGTTTAGCTTCGCCAACATTGTTCTTGTCGCTTCAATCGTTGTTCGTTCTTCCGCTCAGCCTACACCATTTTCTTGAGGAAGTACCGGGCGGCAGAGAAGTTGTGGCCGATCCCGTGGTCATCAAAGCAAGCAAGATTTTCTACACCATTGTTCTTGAATTCAAGCAAGCCATTGTCCGATCTTTCCGTCACTAATGTCTTCAAGCTTTGAAGTTTGAAGTCTTTCAAGAAAGCAAAGTGACTAGATCATACGGCTCTCATCTTTGGATGTCATTGTTTCAATCCAAGTGAACCTAGAGTAGTCGTCCAACTACTACAAGTGTATACTTGTCTCCGTAAATACCGACGCTGTAATTGGTCCAAAGAGATCCATATGCGAAGTTGAAGAGGTCTGCTCCTTGACAAGACAGACTTTCTTTTCAAGGAAGACTTGGAAAGTTTTCCTAGTTGGCAAGCTTTACAACTTCTCCATGGCCATGGCGCAAGCAACCGTAGGTAGACCTGACTAGCCCGCTTTTGGAGAGCTTGGAGAGGTGCTTGAAGTTGAGGTGACTGAGACGCTTGTGCCATAGCCAACTGTTGTCACGAATGTTGTTAGCTACTAGGCAAAGGCTTGAGAATCTCCCTAGAAGATTTAAGTCCACGACATAGACGTTTCCTTGTCTATTGCCGGCCACTATTGTGTAGAGCAGATTCAATCGTCTTGATGAGGCACCGTTGGAGTTGAATTGGCATAGTAATCCTTTGTCGCACTGGGATATGCTCGAAGATTGTGCTTTAAGCCACTCACTAGAGAAACTTTGTTGATGGAGAGACTTCATCTAGTGATCGAGCCATATCCAATTGTTTTTCCTTTGCATTGTCACCGAAAATAACAAGTGGGTCCTTTGGCTTCGACTATATCAGAAGAAGACTTCCTCTCCCATCAAATGTGTCTTGAGCAACGTCTGTCAACGCCCGTACCGATGTCTTTGTTTTCTCGATTCTATAGCCATGAAGCATTCTGAAAAAGAATTAAAGCAACAAGGTCCCATTTATTTTCTTTTGGGTCCTAAGGATTAGCAACCTTTTGGAACCCATACCGCCGACCTTCTGAGAGAACTAGGTCTCTGATCCTTGGAGTGAACCTTAGCATTCTCGGGCCGATGGTTTACTAAGCAATTGCAAGAATGACATAAATGGAAATTCCATAGAGAACCTGTTAGTGGCTTTGGATCAAGAGTGATTATGATCATTCCTTTCTTCTTGACATCCATTCTTGATTCAAATTGCTTGTTGACGGTAGACTTACTTGGTTTCTTTTGAATCTTCCTAGGTAGGTTACCACCGTAATTTAGCTTTAGCTTGTCTCGTTGATTACCCTTTTAGGAGGATTTGGTAGAATACCTTTAAGTTTACTTTCAACAGTAAAGGAGCCTTGCTCGTTTCATAGACAAACTTGATAGTTACCGGGTAGAGGTTTAGTAGGTCTGCCGCGAGACTTTGCCTTAGCGAGTTGTTCTTGGCGGAACTTAACTCTCTCTACAGATTACCTTTCAGGTTTCTCATTTGAGTCAGTCATCTTGGCTTTTCCTTTCGAACTTTGGGGTAAACATAAGGAACACTTGAATAGCCAAGGCCTTGTTTCCCTTATTTCCGAATGGCATCTTTTAGAAAGATATATCATTACTTGATCTCGGAGGATTCACCTTTTCTATGGTAGAAGATTGTAGAAAGAGGCACATCGAATATCTATGCCGGTTTATCATTACTAGATTTTTTGGCTTGAAAGGATTTCTTCGAAGGCATCCTTGAAGGCTGTTCGAGTCAGTGTCTTTTGCAAGGCAATTTTCTCTAGGTCGAAGTCCTTTGATGTGCTCGATAGACATTCAATTTTTGTCCTGAAGAATTTGTTTCTTCCTTGATTTGATACTTTCTTGTTGGCGGCTATTGAGAGTTTGAATCTCATTTGCCATCATAGATTTCTCAGCTGATAAGTTTCTCGGTTCTTGGCGAGTTTAACATAGGCTACTACAAAGAATTAAATTCTTCAA
>CM028377.1:43319640-43370971 GCA_013146195.2 Codonopsis lanceolata
TGATTTCAAATTTCGCCGGGCCACTATTTCACTCGACCGTGTTGACAGACACCTATTCGCTTCCATAAGACCATGGAACATTGCCATAATTTTGGGTAGAAAAAAGGGCCGATGTATTTCTACCGTGACATGAAGGATAAGTGGGTGGCCGCTTACCGCCTTCCCTTTAGAATAACTTAAGAGAGGCGTATTTGACGTAATTTAATACTTCGAGATATCATCATCAATACGAGCCTATCTCTACTATTTCTTTAAAATTGGTGGAAGGTACCCCACATGTGTTCCAAAATGGCCGAGGTTTTGATAAACATTCTCGGATGACTCTACCGATCACCAAAAGCCCAGGCCAACTTTCTTTTCCACCGATCGCGAACTCAACACGTTTCTCTTTTTTTTCTCCTCGGGTACACGACTCAAGGTCCCTTCTATTTTCCTGAATGTTGTCTTTGTACCTTTCCAGAACGCTCAGCCTATTCGGTCCCACGTATTCATGGTGCCGCTATCGACAACATTAACCATTGTTTGGCAGCCTCTATTAGTGGTGAGGTGAAAATTGAAGCCATAGCTCAAAGCTAGCTCCCTTGACTGCATGCCGTTGAATAAGATTTTAAGTGGGATATAGGCATCCATCCCATCAAACTTTCTATGTCCGACATTTTGAATTTGAAAGGCAATACCGCCGCTGCAGTTGTAACGTTAGTGCCCGCAGTAGAAAATTCCCTTGTTGAGAAGTTTGAGTATCATAGTCTTTATATTTTCCACTTCGCCTCTATTTTGGTGGTCGGGGAGTTGGATTTTGGTATACTCGGCCGGGTTAGGGAATGTTGGGTTATTTTCTCGCTATGGTGTCGGTAAGGGTTTTGGGTTGGATATGGATTACTTTAATGGGTGGATTGGGTTTTGGTTGGTGGATTTTGGTAGGTGGATTTTGATGGTTTCGCTTTTGGGTGCTGGGATCATTATAAGGTAAATAAGTGCTAACTTGGCCCAAGTGGTTATAACTTTGTGGGTCTATATTTCGTCAGTTTCCTCGATGGGTTGATTATGGGAGCAAGGGAGGTCATTTGGGCTTGGGAATTTTTGGTGCTTGGGGAAGGATATGAAGGATACATCGGTAAGGGCTAATATTTAGTAGTAGGACTTGGTGGAGGATTTGGATTTGGGGTAGGCTATATTTGGTGGGTTAGTGTTTGGTTGCGGAGCCTGGGTTTGGAGGCACGGGATGTTGATGTTTGTTTGGGACCGTGGGGAAGAATTTACCTCACCACCGGGCTTCGAACCTTGTATAAGACTTGCTATTTGGCTTAGCAAAGCGCTCATTTGCATCCAGATTCTCGGGTCTAGCCATCGCTGTATTGTCGAGTCGTGGAGCGCACACAGAGCCCCACGACCGTACTCCATGTCGATCAAGCCATCTCAAGGTTATAATGCTTGGATACATTCTTTTGAAGCGATTACGCCCATGTCCCGATCTGAGTACGATACATACATTACGATTTACGCACTACATTCCCGTATCAACGGCCATTATTATCTACGCCTTTCAAGTTGGGCGAGGTTTTGAGGAAAATGAGTTATGGAGGTATCGAGGAGAATTTGTTCAAAAACTTTGAGATTAGAAATGCAGCGTCTTTATTAGTATATTTTATTTATTTGTTTGTTTTTGTTCCCTACAATTGACCGGATAAGCACACCTTTGGTCTGGGACTTTTCTGGAGCAGTGGATTCTTTTCTCCCAGTATAGGACCAACATTATTCCACACTTTTTTGACTCACTTAGAATTTGGTGGTCCAGTGAAGAGGCCTATACTCTTTCGGGATCCACCATTCGAAATGGTCTAGGTCGAGCATCAAAGAATAATAATCGGCCACACTTATTATCATTTTTTTGTTGTTGATTATTTTATCATTCATTTTTTTTCTAAACTTGTGCATTTTTTTAGATATATATATATATATATATTTTTTTGACTTTTTTTTTTTGACGGGGGTGACCCATAATTGAAGATGCAATCGGTCTATGAAGTGTCTGAGAATCTATATGCATTCTCTGCGTTGGCTCAAGTGGGCCATGGTGTAGGTACGATTCGGAATATAGCTATATGCATGCGTGTGTGTGGTATCTAGAAAGCGGTTAAAATCTTTATTTTACGGATATATAAGCGAGAAAAATAAAACATATGGCTGTCTTGCTTTTTGTGTGGATTTTCTCGACTTTTTAGTTTGAGCATAAAAGCAAGCAAGCACCACATTTAAGAAATAGAAAGAAAAGTGGGGAAACTATCTATCCTATATGTGACGTCCGACCCGGATCCCAATGTCTGAGATCCCAAGTGTGCGTGCCGTCAAAAACTCAAAACGGCAAGCAAATATCAAATAATGGGTAAGGCCATAACGGCGATACGCCAATAACTTAAAACACATGCGGAAGCTAAACAAAATATCCTAGTGGCGCCCGAGCTAACAACCTCAAACTAAATACAACCAAAGAGATCATAAGTCTCTCGGTCCAAAATTGACGCACGTGCGCAACATTGGGCACATAGAACAAAAACTTCTGTCATGCAATACAAATATATAGCACAAATAAACCAAGTCATCGGCGACGTTACAGACGGAACCCAACATTACACTAAGTCTAAGACTCTAGTCTACACGCTCAACGGCTAAACATGCCGGAGTACAACATAACCATCAATATAAATAACTTGAGATAGAATAAATATGTATTTAAACAACTTGGCTCGACTATCATTTGTCAGCTCACAAAAAACAATTATTAATAATTTACAATGACAAGAACCAAATCAATAACACAATCTTACTACCCAAAGTGAAGTCTATATAACTTCACTTCCCAAACGTCCTTTCCAAATAACTAAGGCTACAAAAATAAATTAAAGTAGCAACCTTTATAAAAATTACACTTCTATCGTAGGCTCGGCGGTTCCTTCGAGTACTAGCTCTCGAATCTAAGGAAAACAAAGCAAACGAGTAAGTCATAATGACTTAGTAAGCTACTAAAGATGCAATGTCATGGCATGTCATAATGCTCAAATAAAACATGTACATCTTATTTCATACTCATGATGTAACATTTCATGGTATAATTTTCCACAAAAACCAAATCCAACCATAGTCACATGGAATATAATTCTTCATAAATTATCATGAAATAAATCATATCAATAGATTATGATTCTAAATTCCGTAATATGCAGTATTTTATTTCTACATTTAAACTCCCATCAAACCATATAAACCAATTGCACCATGAGTTTCATAATTCCTCATTTCTCACAACTCATATAAAAATTCATGAATGAGAGACTATTGTTCCCATTTTAATCATAAATAGCATGTTATATTTTAGTATAACATAAATCGTAAAATCATCATTTCATTAGTATGTTATATTTTTACTATAACATCTTAACAAGAAATCATCATCTCATGAAAATAATCCCATTAACCATGTATCACAACAATTCATACATGCTCATAAAATAAACCACATAAAGAGAAGATGATTTTCTTTTTCCTATTTCAGCGTGTAACTCCTGCGGAAACAAACGTGTCCTCGATAACCCTTTAGTGGTATCGGCGTCCCCTCTGCCGGGTTCCATAGCTATCAAAGTCATGTGTATTACTCTAACTAAGATGAGCTACTTCCCAGTGGCCATCGGTGGAGGGTGTGTGCAAACCCGGCGCGGCGATCCATTGCGATCCACGAATCCCATAATTCGTGAAGACAATGCATCGTCCGCCAAAAACTCAAACCAAAACCGCCCCTGGACTCAAACTCAAGCACAGGTAATATATACTCACATGCTCAAATAAAGGAAAAGTACAACACAGTACTAATCCATGCAAGTAGATATTTACTTAAAAATCACATAGTTATGCGTTTCTATGCTAACTAACACATAAACATGACTTAGAGCGATAATATCAAGTCTCTAATACCCAAGTGTTCTTCATACACTTGAAAACGCTGGAGGCTTGACCTCCATCAAAACTACCCCAAATTCGTAGGATCTTAATATGTGATTCACTATATTCATATTAGTCCAATAATCGACTCCGTTGAGTCATTTCTATTCTTTTTCAAATTTGAAGGCATAGAAGCTATTTGCATCATAGCCCTCCTATTATTCATTAGCTATTATTCTTGGCTAAGTTCTTAAGGTTAGCAACATTGTGCAACCCAACATTCCATACTTTCCCAACAAAAACCCAAGACATAGTTCATAGGTCAACACTTAACGATTAAAGTCAACCATTAGAATTTAAGCATGCATCTCAATATAGCATTTAATCAAGCATGCTTTCATCCAAAATAACCATTAATCTAAACAAGATGTAGTTTCATCTAGTATGTTCATAACCAACATATAAATTCATCTAACATGTCCATAACCTTCAATTCATGAATTATAGTTGACCAACATACTCTTATTGCATAAAAGTCAACTAAACCCAATGAAGTCAAACCTTACATTTTATTCATGTGAACCATAAAGATAATTCATTTTACATGCTCACAACCAAAAATTCATGAATTAGATATTAACATACTCTTATTTTCATGAAAGTCAACTCTTATTCTCAAGGTCAAACGAAACATTCACATGTAATCCATTGTGACAAATTAATCCCTCATGCTTACAATTAACAATAGAGATTCATCAAGTATTCCAACATGTAACTCATTGTAAAAATTCATCCTTCATACTCTTATATACATGAAGGTCAACTTTATTTTCAAAAGTCAAACGAAGCATTATAACATGTAACCCATTGTCAAGATTCACCTTTCATACTTACAATCAAAATTCAAGATTTATCAAGTTTAATTCCAAACTCCCAAACATATAACTATGTATGATTCTAACAATTCATAATATCCATATAAACTCCAAAATCATACATATAACCATTAACCCATTTAATTCATCAACATATAATCAACCCTAGATTTTAGGGAATCAAATACTCATCATATCCAAGTCTAAATTATCAATTGCAACTTAACAACATACTCCATTAAACATAGAAATCAACCTAATCATGCTTCTAGCAAGTTCACCCATCAAAATCCAAAAAAATCAAAATAAAATCACACACATCATGCTTGTGTACTCATTGACCTCAAATAGCAATCCTATTTGTTTTCCTTAGGGTCAATGAGCACAAAATCAAGAGAAGAGAGGGTCTAGTAGCTTACTTGACCGAATAAAAACTTGAAGGAACGAAATCCGATCGGTGAAGTTGTTCCTCTCGTCGAATCGTCAAGAATCCGAAGTTTGAAGAAGCGATCTAACGGTCGGATCTTCGGGGATTGGAGGAGGAAGGAGGCTAGGGCTTGAAACTCCATGGTCTCCCAACTCTCTCTCACTATACGGTTTAGATGAAGGAGGAGAAATGAGAGAAGTGGCTGAATTTGTGAAGAGATAGGCTATTTATACCTCCCATTTAGTAAGGGCACAAATGAGATTTCATTGGTACAATTAGGGAATGTTAGATGTAATTAGCCACTAATCAAACTCTAATTAACTACCCAAACATGTTAGGACATGATTAGGACTTAGTTTGAGGGTTAGGAAGGGTTTAGAGGGGTTTAATGGGGGTAGAATAGGAATTACACATCAAAAACCCAAAAGGACCTTCGGCTCTGATCTTTGTAGCTAGCTTTCGCGTTGCAACTTGCGATGGCTCCAGTTTGAACACCGTTCGACGAATCGACGCGATTTCTTCTCCTGCCACTCTGTAAATGTCCTAATTAGAAGCCCCAAAAACCCCAAACCAAAATTTTTTTTTCTCGAAGGTATATATTTAAGAATATTTGGCCATTATTTACAGATATATTTAAGAATATTGCAGCCGTTTCCTTCAAATAATTACAGATATATTTAAGAATATTTGGCCATTATAACGGCTCTTTTACATAATATTTCCTAATCTAATCGGGCAGCACAACGGCTTATAATGACAACATTGTGCCGGATTTTAAATACAACTTTAATAAATAATAAGTAGACAAATAAATAAATAAACAAATTAAAAACACCCTTAAAGGCTGTTACCTTTTAGAGCGGCGGTATGCTAGCTCTGTCCTTCAGGGAGAGGGAGTCTTTTCTTTTGTTTGTTGTGTGGTTGTTGTTTTGATTTGGGCAGAGTGACGGCTTGTATATGGTAGTTTTGGCTTTTTTGGTCGGGCGGAATGACGGCTTAATTTTTGTGGTTTTGGCCTTTTTGGTTGGGCGGAATAACGGCTTATAGAAGGTGTTTTTCAGCTCGTTACTCGGGCAGAGTAACGGCTTACTTTGGGATTTTTTGGTCGGGGAAATGAGGTGGATACCTAACAACTAGGCTAGGGATTACTTATAACTGGTGGATATTTATTTTGGCGGAGTTTGGGCGGGGTTTGGAGACTTTAAGGGGTTCCACTCACCTATCTCGCACCTCTCGTAACTATTCGCTTCGAAGGAACGCAGAGAGAATTTCTCAGCGCTTCGTTGCGATGAAAAATGTGCGCTGAAATGAGGTGCCGGGGCCTCTTATTTATAGTGGGAGAGAGGGACACGCTGGGAATTCTTCAGTTTGTTCATCCTGCATTGATCAGTTGTACCGCGAGCTTCGAGGATTGTACAATTCGACCACTGAGAGACGCAACAGTGATTCCCATGGTGCGGCCAAGGCCTTCCTTGGTGCGGCACCATGGGCCGTTGGTGCGGCACCATGCCCACTATTCCCTTTTGATTTTTGACACTTTCCTCCCCTGCAGTTCACTGTTCATGCATCTTACTTTTTCCTTTTGCATTTTCAACCCTGTAACTTGACATTTGTTAATGTTTCAACAGTTCTTGATATTTTTTGCCAGTCACATATCAGGGGTACGAAATTGGGGTATCTACAGCATGTTATTGCTATGCTCTGATAAAATGCCTAAGTGCTTTGTATATGTCATTTTGTAATGGTTCCAAGCAAATATGAGGAGATTGTTGGAATATGCTTCTTGATAATCAAATTATCTTGTTGCATATCCCTAATATTTTGATTTGCTTGTTCCCATTACAGTGTGTCATACCAAGTGGCTAAGAGGACTGCGTGCTGATTAGTGTGGCAACTTGTTTGAAAACACATAGGTCTAAGATTAGGTCGTCTTAGTCTAGTCCTAACCTCCTACAGATGATTGAACAGAACAACACCTTATATGCACAAAGCACCAGCAGACTTTCTGAAGTCTCAAAAGGTTCTTCACAAAACTCGTCACCAGCAGACTTGTTAAATGCACTAAAGGACACCCTGAAGACTCGCCACCAGCAGACGTGCTACTGTGACAAAGTCCCAAAGGATTCCACACTAGGAAACTTGTCAAGTGCATCTCGAAGACACCTTAAAGACTCACCAGCAGATCTGTCACAGTTTGAATGTTCACGACAACAAGCAGCAGTGTTTTTCTCAAGATAGACTCACCCTTGAACATCAGACCAGCAGACTTTATTCTGCATGTGCTTCAGAGAAGTCAAGACTGCAGGAGATCAAGATACAAGACAAATGTATTCAGAATTCAAGATATATTCAAATTCTCATGAAGCCTGACATCATTGATACTGCAAGATCTTTTCTCTCTCCTAAGATCTATAAAAAGAATTCACTTTATCGGACAGATCACTCAGATAGTGCATCAGATGTCAGACTTACTTTTCAGGAACCTATCAATGACGGTCCGACAGGCAACCGGTTCAGGACCTTAAGGACAAAAGACTTTACCCATCGGTCAAAGGTCCAGCTGAACAACATATCCCTATCCAGCGGATTTCAACATTCAACATCTCTAACGGATAGAAAGTGCATCTTCAAAATCTCAACGATCATCTTGACAACGATCAACTAATATAAAAGGGTATCTCCTCTACTTTAAAAATAGACGGATCGATCGACGACAACGGGAAAACCATGTCGACAATAGAGACAACCATAGTCTCTGTATCTGCATCAAGATCTTCGAAGAAGAAAAGGGATCTACAACGAGATCGTCTTCACCAACGCATCTCAGATCTCTCCATCCCAGTTGCAGTGACCTCACCCAGACCTTAGCATCTCATACTCTGTGATTTGCTAGGAAGAATCTCCGTGAAGAAGAGAAGAGACGTCAGAGATCGTCTAGAGTCAAGATTCTCGACTTGGTCAAGAACCCAGTTCTTGACTTGAGTTCTTCATCCTTCTTCGAAGAACTCAGCCTTTAGCCGGAGCTTCAGAAACCTATTTCTAAAGCTAAAGGTCAAGTCGTTGATCAATTTGAAGATCAACCCAAATGTTGCCTAAGAAAGAGGAAGAGTTGTCTGTAAATATTATATTCATATCTTCAGATTTGTATCTCAATACAAATGTTGTTGATTGTGTAATAATCAATCATCTTAGGAGGTCGAGTGTTATGCACTCATTCGTTCAGATATTTATTATTTGAACGAATAACGTTAGTGTTTTCTCGTCACTGTTTCTCATCTGGTCTCCTATTGTCTTTTGTACTTGAGAGTTTGTCTATAAACAATCAAGTACAAGAATAGGGGATTGATGAAGATGAGAACATAAACTTTCATAGAGAGTCTAGGTTGATGTAATCTGTAATTTATCTTTGAATAAATTCAGATGTTCTTTCAATTATTCATCTCCCAATCTTTATCTCTCTATGTGCCTTTCATAAACTGTTTTATCTATTGAAAAGGCACTACTCAATGATTTCCTAAAAACCTGCATTTTGGAAGAAGGATTAAGTATGCTGTTGTTCTGATCATTTAATCGTGTATAGCTACTTAAGACTTCTTGAAACTCAAGCCTAAATATTTCTGTTGCATAAATTCTTTCTAAACAGACTTTAGTTTTATAGACGATTCACCAGCAGAGTTCATAACTCTGCTGAGAGCATGTCTGCTGTTCTATCCTGTTCAGTTCTAAACTAATAGCAGACATGCTCTATAAGTTAATCGTCTATACCACTAAAACTCATACGTCTTGCATATCTAAAAGAAATTTTTTTAATGTGGTATCATAGGCTATTCACTCCCCCTTTAGCCTATTCGAGCTTTATTGCGGACCAACAAGTTTATTATGGGGAGAGTAGGGGAACCTCTGACTAGGTCACGGGGCGGAGAGCAGTGCTAGTTAGTAGCTGAACCCTACTCGGACCCGAAACCGAATTCTCCACTTTGGCCAAGTGGGGAAAATACCATTGAATAATATGTTAAGTATCACGACGCGTCTGGGGTTGTAGGGACCTAGCCTCGTGATGACTTGCACCCGGGTTGTGAATAATTGGTTGGTTTGATAAACCGAACAAGAGATTGATCAAGAGAAACAAGCTTCAACAACAATAGTGGGGGTGACAAGGTCGGAAGTGATTGGTCGGAGATGTATCTCGATCCCGTGAACAATTGGTAAATTCTATGTGTTTTTATATCGCACTTGTATGAGCATGAAATCTTATTGCTTGTGACGGGTCACTGTATTGACCGGTATGGGACGGTGAATACTTTGAACCAGCTACGTAGTAATGAGACTTGATTGACTAATTTGTTATTATTGCCTTTAAAACTGCTTAATAATAATGTCTTGAACCGCTGCATACATGAATAGCATACATGAGATCGGTAGAACCTTACTAAGTCTTAAACTCACCCCTTCCCATTTGTATGCTCCCGTAGATTGCAGCTAGACCGAGAAGTTTGACATATGAAGCAAAAAGAAGATTGGATCTCTCTACTTTGATAGTAAAACATTTATGTATTACTTTTGGACATCGTTAAAATTGTAATGAGAATAGGCTTGTGTAGAAATATTGATATATTTTGAGAAATTATTATTTATTCGTTTCTTCCGTTGCGAGTTATAAAATGTTTTATTTGGAAAAAGATTATAATTTCATAATTTAAAAATATTATTTATTTATCTCTTCTGCTGCGAGTCATGTGTTTGTAATTGGAGTTATTTTTGTATTGAATTTACGAAAAACCCGACGACCCGGGTGCGGGTCGTCACATGACTCACATCCCTTGCCTTGTGCAAGTGAGCCTCAAGTCTCTGGCCTCTTGCCCCCTCGGCAGCCTCCTCCCTTGCCCGAGCAAGCGAGCCCCTTCATTCCTCGCCCCCGACGAGCCGATCTAAAAAGCTAAAAAGTGTGGTCACGCTGCCCAGATAAATAGACAACGATAACAACAACAACAACAACAACAACAACAACAACAACAACAACAACAACAACAACAACAACAACAACAACAACAACAACAACAACAACAACAACAACAACAACAACAACAACAACAACAACAACAAAAAGAAAAAGACTTTCTCTTTCAAGGAGAAGACAAGACTTTCTCTTTCAAGGAGAAGACATGGAAAGCACACAAGAAACTACGAGCGCCTAGTGGGTAAGGCCTAGATGTATATACCAGCATCAGAATTTCACCCTACAAGAGGTAGGTACCCATTTATTATTTTGTCCCGTAGTTAATTAAAATAGAATATTAATAAGATAAAATATTGTGATAATTAGTTTATATATTTTGTTTATACCATATAAATGTAGATAATAATTATATTATTATGTCTGTAAATTTTATGTGTAAATAATGTAGTAAATAAAGTAGTATTGTATATAAATGTATATAAAATATTAAAATAGAAAATAACTTGTTTAGATAACGGCCATCATACATTAAATGCTAAAATGACAAAATTACCGTTATTATGCCCCAACAATCCCGCTTTGCTAATATATATATATATATATATATATATATATATATATATATATATATATATATATATATATATATAAACAATTCTCTAAACTGAAAACGCTAAACTAAGCATGTTATCCTATCAAAACCCAAATGAGACTAAACTGGCGAGTTTGGTACCTAACCCTTAACCCTTCCAATCTCGTAACTTAGCCCCCGGAACTACACTTTCTGATATTTTTGGTTTTTCTCTGTTTAACCTTAAAATAGAGGTGGCGACTATGTAATCACAATCTTAGAGTCCACGACGAGGTCAAACGTATTCCACGCACTTCAATGTTTTGAAACCACCCGCTTTTCAGTAGCGGGGTACGGGCTCGAAGCGAGGCACTCACAGTCTCCCCAACAGATTTGGGTGCCGCACTAGAAACTGCAGAAAGTTGTACCCATTTTTGTTTTTTGGTCTTCAGCTGCTTCATTGCAATGTCTCGCTATTTTAGCGTAGGGTACAACTCCTCAAAGCTCAGTGCAAAATATCATAGCCTTTTCCTTCGTGGTTAAGGCTTCATCTTCTCTGCTTATAAATAAAGGCCTCCTCTGAGTGCACAAGGGAGAGAACCTTCACTACCTCCTTACTCTGAAAAATTATAGAACGCTCTCTCTCCCCCTCAAAGTTCCCAGCAAGCTCTCCTACCTTGCCCCAACAAGTCAGCCTTCCTTCCTTGCCCCAGTGAGTTGATTAATCAACATGCGCAACAGTTACGCCGTCGAAGTTTAGACACGACGTACAACAAAATCAACAAAAACAAGTAGTTACGCCGCCCTAATAGAGAGGTGGAAATCAACAAAAAACAAGCAGTTACGCCGCTCGAATAGAGAGGTGGAAAGAAGCAAAAACAAGCAGTTACGCCGCCCGAATAGAGAGGTGGAAAGCAACAAACGCAGCAGTTACGCTGCCAAATTAAATTCCAACGTAAAAAACAACAAAACAACAAATAACAAAACAAACAAAAATAAAAAAAATACTTCCTTCCCCGGAAGGACATGGGAATCACACGTAGACCGCATAGAGGGCTTAAGCCTAGGCGTATACCGGGTTCAGACACTCACGCTCCAAGAGGTAAGTTCTATTCCCGTAGTTATTTATCTTAGTCTATAAATAAAATGTAGGCATTTAATTAGTTTCTTTTATGTTTTTACTTAGTGTAAAAGTAGTTATAATTTCTTACAGTTTAACTAGTTTCTTTTTCTGTTTTTTACTTTAATGTAAAAGTAATTATAATTTCTTACAGTTTAATTAGTTTCTTTTTCTGTTTTTACTTTAATGTAAAATGAGTTATAATTTCTTACTATTTAATTAGTTTCTTTTCCGTTTATACTTTAAATGTAGAAATAATTATATTTATTGTTTAATAAGTTTCTATTCTGTCTATTCATGTAATGTAAATAAGGTTTGTTATTAGCATAACTATTTTATTCTTACGATAGCTTATAAAAATGTTGTTATTATTCTCTAAGCTTTATTATTTCAGTTGTACTTTTGCTTTCTTTTGTTTAGCAAAAGGTAACGTAACTTTTCTTTATTTATTTTTGTCATATATATAAATACATATTTCTTGATCAAAGAGTAAAAAATAAACCAAGCATGTTGACAAACCCAATGTGAGACCGAAAGGACGAGTTGGATGCTTAAGCCCTTCCTAATTCGTAACTTAGCCATTGAACCCATACATTCTGGTATTTTTGGTTTTTTTTTCTGTTTAACCATAAAATAGAGGTGACAACTCTGTAAACACATTTTTGAGTCCACAACAAAGCCAAACGTATTTCATGTGCTTAAGTTTTGCAACCACTCGTTTTCCAGTAGCGAGGAAAGTTCGAAACGGGGTTCTCACATATATTGTTAGAAATAAATCATAAGTATTAAAATTGGGCACACCTAATTTTATATAAGCTAACATAAATTATATTTAAAATAAAAATAAAATAAACAAAATAAAATAAAAGCAAGAAAGTAAACTAAATTAACGCAACGAGCCAACGATGAAACGGCGGCAACATCAAATCAATGTTAAAAAGTAGGATTGTGATATTTCTATTCGAGCCAATGTTTAATCCAACTCTCTATATTTTTCTTAACTCAAATTTTGGTAGTCAGGCGCACACTAATATTTGCTATGAGTTGTTGTTACGTATAGAAAACCTAGCTACCACTCATCATAGCTATAGGCTCATCGCAAACATAACATAGGGGAGAAAATATCTGTGTGGTAGATCAATCATCCAATGACTATCTACGGCCTTCGACAACTGAGTGTTTTAGATACGTAAACAATTATCAAGATTTTCTGAATAATAGGAAGGGTTGTCACTTCGTATCCTATCATTATAGGGTTCATTTAATGATTCATGACTTCATTAAAAGCATTAAGCACGCAATGATAATATCAAAAAATATGAGTAATACTTCATAGAGAGAGAAATTAAATTAAAACATCGCATTCAACGTAGAAAATAATCACAATCCATATATATATATATATATATATATATATATATATATATATTTATTTATTTATCTCATCATCAAGATATCAAGATGTATGCAAAGTTTCCGCAAGAAATTACAACAATAAAATACATAGCAAAGTGGAAGAATTAACCAATTAATTAAAGTTGCAATTCTTGGTTGACTTCAATTAATTTTGTTCCCTTGACCCTTGATTTTATGTTCTAAGCCTTCAAAATGGATGCATTTTAATATTGGCGGAGAGGTGGAGAGGGGAGAAAAAGGTTTTGGAGAGAGTTTAGGGCTGCTGCCCCAAAAATGGGAGTCCTCCGATCCTTTTTAATTAGGGCTTGCTGGGAGTATTAAAATGAAGGGAATGGAGTCTCCAAGTAAGGGAGGGGGCCGGAAATGGAGCGGGTGACCCGTATCCAGCCAGCAAGAACACGCGGACCGGGTATGGATAAGGCGGGGTGGTGACGTGGCTGAACATCTGGTCAACAACGCATTAAAGGAGAAGAATCTGGATTACTGCCAGCCTCCGCTGTTGTATTGGAATGTTTCTCCGGTGCCCCTGCCTTCTAGAATGTGGTTGTCGAAGACCCTCTCCCTCCAGACTTCACAATTTGGTCCTAAGTCAACCCATACTTTGAACAGCTTCAATTTTTCTTCCGATTTTGCCTCGATTTACATAATTGAGCCTTGAAATATCGTATATCTTCGAGATAACTACATGAAGGACAAAATACCTAAAAATAGGATCTCAAATGCAATTAATTATTAACCAAAGCTCAAAATAATCAATAAAAATTGGGAAAATAATGAAAATAAAAGGAAAATTCCAAACTTATCAGCAGCATCAAGAAAGTCACTCACAGATAGGTTACCCTTCTTGATGTGCTGAAGTTCACGCTTGATACGAAGAATATTCGACTCAGTTTTGGAAGCAAAAGTGTGCTCCAAAACACACCAAGCCGTAGCCAAAGATTGACACTTGGCAAGAATATGTGTGGTCAGAGAAGAGAGAATCCATCCTAGTAAAAGTCTATCAAAAAAATCCACTTTGAATCAGTTGGATTTGGTGAGCCGTCGGAAGTTGTCGTTAGTGGACAAAGACAAGATCCAACAACAAAACGTTAAAGGTTGTATCCTTGCAAATATGGCAACAGTTATGCATTCCAAAGAAGAAAATTAGATCGATCCAGTTTAACTGTGATTGAATTGTGCAACTGATCAAAACGGATTGAAGAGGGAGATGGGATATGAGCGGAACTCATGGTGGAAGAAGATGAGAGAGTAGTGGCGGGTGTTGAGGAAGAATTTTGTATTTAGATTGGCTTGAATTAATCATTCATTTCTTAGTTCTATGTCAAGTGGCTAAATGTTTATATTGGATATTTTATTATAAAAAATTAATATTCTAATTTAGTTTTAAAATATTATTTTAAAATATCAATTCAATTATTATGGTAGATATTAAGCTGAATATTGGTTTCAATCATCTTAAGAATTAAATTTTTGAATCAATTATAAAGGTGGACAAAATATTTAAATATTACGATACTATTGAAAATATTATGATTTTACTATTCAATTATTTTACTATTACATCCTTAAAATTTTTTCCATAACCAATGAACATATATTTACTCAAAGTTTGGTAGACAAAATGTCCTTAGTATATATTTTTATTATACAATATAACTTTAGTCATAAGATTAATTAATGAAGTCATTACGAAAAGTAAAAATAATAATAGAGTAACCATGTTGTTCGTAAATGTTTGAACTAAAAAATAATGTTAAAAGGGAATTAGGAAACTAACTTGATTAGTCAACTTAAAATAGACAAATACTGAAGGGGTAATTTGATCCAAATATGTATTTATTTGTTGTAATTATTAAGGATGTAGTAGATAAGCAAAAATTGTAATGTAAATAGCCTCCCCCAATATAAAGTGTAACACTAAGGACCATGGCTATTAATTTTTATTAATAAAGGTATAATAATACATCTTATTGACTGTAGCAACAACATTTTCCATTTTGACAAATTCCATACCAGCCAGGACCCTCTTTGCAATAACTGTTGCAATGTGGAAAAAAATAGACCATCACATTTCAAAGCAATGTTGCAAAGCACCTTGAATATTGGTATAGCATTACCTTCTACTGTTGCACCACACAAAGGAAAAAAGACAATTATCAGTTTCCAAAGACTTAGATGAGACGGTCTTACGGAAATTTTTGGTAAGACAATCCTCCTTACCCGACCCACATGTATTGGGGGTTGAACTGTGAGAGAGTGGAGCTCCGGTTTACGAAATATGATCCGTAAAATGTTCTTACAAGAGACCTACTCTTATTAGTTAGGTTATATTATAGTATATATATATATATATAAAGAGAGAGAGAGAGAGAGCGAGAAAGAGAGAGAGGGAGAGAGACTTTGTGTGTGTGAGAGAGTGTACTGGAGGTGATTGAAAAGAATCCCATTAAAACTACACCAATGAGAAAAATGTTAATGTCCTTAAGATTGTTGGCAAAATTTAATGTTACTGAAGGCTTTGTTTTTGAATGTGTATTCATTGTCCTTAAGGAAATTATTGCCCCCACAATATTGTTATTGGGATCAAAGACAATTTTCCTCCAGGATATTCAAAAACAAATAACAGAAATGTAGGCAACAATCCTACAATTCTCCCAAGAACAAAGAGAATGTATTTGACTGCAAGTGTTGTTTAGGAGAAGGGAGAAAACTTGTGGAGATACAAACCGATACAAGAGGCATCCTTTTATACCCAAATAATAAACTCTTAATGAAGAGTTGTAGTTTAAATGAAAATGTACCATTTTGAAAAAAACAAGTTTCCTAGCAGGGGCTTGACTAATCCGAAATTAATGATAATTAATTAAAAAATAGTTAATGTTAATTCGAAATTAATCATTAAATTCCTCCACATTTTGGTTTTTCCCTCCAAATTTCCCACCAACCAATTTGAATTGATTTGGTGCATATCTCCTTTTAAAATGCAACATGGTTTTCTATTTTTCCATGTGGGACAATGGTTTTTCACTTTCTATTTCCAACAATACCCCCACCTAGTTAGTGATGTTGTAGTCAAATGGAAAGATTTTATGCATTTAATAGGTGTCTTTCGATTTAAACCTATTATTAGTATAACATTTCAAGATCCTGTCAAAATTATGGTTGTTTTAGTAACTTAAACCAGAATTTCTATATGTCAGGACCGGAAATCGTATACAGAAAAACTAACGGATTTCTCTAATATGTTCACTGTGAACTTTAGCACCATTATATCACCATGTGCTACTTCATGGATTCATGAACACTTACAAAAGTTTTATTTTCCAAACTTTTGCTGAACCGACACCAATCTTTGTATTAACATAGGTGAAGAACTTTTGATGCATAATGAGCTTCCTTGTTCATAACTAAACAAAATCTTCATTAAGAATATTTTTATATTCAGCCTCCTTTTCCATAAGTACTATTATATTTCACAGTACTTGCTTACTGTCATTTGTAGCTTGTTGTTACCACTTAAACTTTTGAAATTTACAAATAATTTAAAAGTGTGGTTTCTACTACAAATAACTAATTAGAATGGCTTTAGACCCATCGCACTCGTAGTGCTTTGTATCATATCTCTCGAGAGTCCTTTTGTTAATGGGTCAGCCATGTTCTTATTTGATCTTACATAGACAACTGTGATGATAACATTATAAATTAATTTTCGAATGTATTCATGTCTTAAAGCAATATGTCTAGATTTATCATTATAAATTTTGCTAAATGCTCTGGACATAGTTACTTGACTATCGCAATGTAAAGTAACGGCTGGCATCAGTTGTGGCCACAACTTTATATCTAACAATAGATTTCTCAGCCATTCCGCTTCTTTACCTGCAGCTGCTAATGCGATAAATTCTGATTCCATTGTGGAATGAGTGATGAACGTCTATTTTTTAGAAGCCCATGAAATAGCTCCTCCACCTAAAGTGAAAAACCAACCAGACCTTGATTTATTATAACTAATGCTAGTTATCCAACTAGCACCGGTATAACCTTCAAGCACAGATGGAAATTTGCTATAAAATAATGTCAAGGGTTTAGTCCTTTTCAAATAACCGATAATTCTAGCAATAGCTTTCCAATGTTCAATGCTAGGATTATGGGTATATCTTGTAAGCTTACAAATAACAAAGGCAATATCTGGTCTTGTACAATGCATTGCATACATTAGATTACCTATAGCACTAGCATAGTTTAATTGGCTAACAGATCTACCCGAATTTTCTGTCAATTTAATTAAATCATCCAAAGGGGTATTTGCTTCTTTGAGTCCTAAGTGTTGAAACTTGGACAAAACTTTATCTATGTAATGTGATTGGCATAGAGCAAAAACCCCCCTCTATGTTTCTTAAATTTGATCCCCAAAATAGTGTCGACTTCTCCCAAATCTTTCATTTTGAATTGAGACAACATGTATTACTTGGTATCATTTACTCCGTTCATGTTAGTGTCAATTATTAGCATGCACCATAATCTTTAGTAAACTTAGAGTAAATACATCTATATGCTCCATTATGACAAAATCCATGTGACAAAATTACACTATCAAATTTTTCATGCCATTGCTTTGGGGCTTGCTTCAATCCGTACAAGGATTTAACTAACTTACAAACTTTCCTTTCGTTTCCAGGAAGCACAAACCCTTCAGGTTGCTCCATATATACTTCTTCATCAAGATCACCATTTAAAAATGCGGTTTTGACATCCATTTGATGGACATATAAATCATAAATTGATGCTAACGCAAAAAGTAATCTTATGGAGGATATTCTAGCTATAGGAGCATAATTAAGTATCAAAATAATCAATCCCTTCCTTTTGTCTAAAGACTTTTGCTACAAGTCTTTCTTAAAAAGTTTGTAGAGATCCCTCGGTATTGCATTTTCCTTTAAATACCCACTTACATCCAATTGGTTTTGAACCAGGAGGTATGTCGGTCAATACCCATGTTCCATTTGCTAGAAGAGAATCCATTTCATCATTTATTGCTTCTTTCCAGAAGCTTGAGTCTCTTGAAGTCATTGCTTCGTTGTATGTTATTGGATCTTCTTCCATATGTAAAACAACATGTATTTTATTTAATAGTTCATCTCTACTTCCGTCAACAAGAAAGACTAATGCTTGTGAAGAAATAAAATCAGAACCCAATGTTTTATCTTTTCTTGGCCTTTTACTCTTCCTAGGTTCAGGAAGAGATTCTACTATTTTCCTTTTATTTGAGGAATTAGTATCCACGACATCATGTGATACATTTTCGGGGATTGCTTCATTTGTTTGTGGATTATTATTTGAATCTATTAAAAATTTTGTTTCTAAAAATTCAACATCTCTTGATTCCACAATGACTTTGGAATCTAAGTCCAATAATCTATATGCTTTTGAGTTTTCAACATATCCCACAAAAATACTTTTAAGAGCTCTAGGTCCTAATTTTGTTCTTTTAGGATCTGGAACTCTATAATAAGCCAAACATCCCCATACCTTCAAATAACTTAAGTTTGGTTTCCTTCCTTTCCATAATTCATACAGAGAAGTTTTTGTTGTCTTTGAAGGTATACGATTATGCACATGAGAAGTTGTTAGTAACACCTCTCCCCAAAGAATAGTTGGTAATTTAGCATGTGGCATAGCATTAACCATATCTACCAACGTTCTATTTTTTCTTTCAGCAAGACCATTTTGTTGAGGGGTGTAGGGTGCACTAGTCTCATGTATCAAACCATTTTCTTCACAAAAGATAGTAAATTGACTTGGAAAATATTCACCTCCACGATCGCTTCGTAGAATTTTAATTTTCCGTTCCAATTGATTTTCAACCAAGGCTTTATAACATTTGATCATATCGAATGCTTGGTCTTTAGTTTTCATTAAATAAACATATGTAAATCTAGAATGATCTTCTATAAATGTAATAAAGTATCTATTTCCTCCTCTAGTTAGATGACCATTTAATTCACAAATATCAGAATGGACTAATTTAGTTTTTTTTTTTTTTCATTCTTTGGAAATGGTTTCTTTGTCATCTTAGCCTGTATGCATAATTCACATTTGTCATAATTATTATTAGTACATAAAATGAGGCCATGTTTAGACATATACTTAACAGATCAAAAATTAACATGTGACAAACGAGCATGCCATAAATGGAAAGGAGATTAGAGAAGATAAACAGAAAAGGGAGACTGAAGAATATAAGCAGAATCATTAATTTTATTAATGCTTATGTTGGATTATGCTTCTTGATAAATAACTTATCACCTTGCATATTCTGAATATTTTGATTTGCTTGTTCCCATTACCGTGTGTCATAACAAGTGGCTAAACGGTCTGCGTATCGGTTAGTGTGGCAGCTTGTTTGACAATACATAGGTCTTAGGTTAGGTTATCCTAATCTAGTCCTACCTTCAAAATGATGATCAACAGACTAAGAAATTCATATGCACCATCACCAGCAGACTTGCTGTAGTGTCAAAGATCTTCAGAAGACTCGTCACCAGCAGACTTGTCATAAGCGTAACAGAATACCTTGAAGACTTGCCACCAGCAGACTTACCATGGTTTGAATGTTCATTTTTTTTTCAAGGGAAGCAGGACGGACCAAATCAAACAAGAAAGGGGGACAACCAGCTAGCCCACAAACGGGAAGCAAGGAGCCTAACCTCAGAAGGAAATACAATGAAAACTATTTCCTAAAACTATGTAACCCAGCAGCATCAAAAGCTAAAGCTTTTTTAACCATATTGGGCAAACTGGGATAATCTGACACAATAAGCTGACTTTCATGCTCATATGCAAAAGATGCTAACCGATCTGCCACCATATTTTGCTCACGGAAAACATGAGTCAAAGTGATTTCTCCAAGAAGAACCCTGCACTCCCGAAGGTAATAAGAATATTGCCATGGTTCATGATGTCCCTGTGATAAAACATTTACCGCCGTTAAAGAATCCAATTCCACCACCACAGGATCCAGCATAAGAGACTGACAAAGCTGGAGCCCCTCACGAAGAGCCAAGATCTCCGCCCTCATATTTGATCCGAAGCCATAATCGCTCGAGAAAGCACAAACAAAAGCACCTAAAGAATTCCGAATAACCCCACCACCTGTGCACCTACCATCTCTAGAGGAGCCATCAGTATTGAGCTTATAACCTACAACAGGAGGATGCCAACTCACCCATAACCCTCTCCTAGCAGGAACTGAAGTGATCTTCAACTGAAGAGATTGAATAGAAGCGCACGCAACCCGCCAACTCTTGGTTTTAGGAACAAAACCAAGATTAATCCCTCGAACACCATCTAGAATGCGGGCAGCTATAGCATTCGGAACCATTATGTTATCCTCAAACACAGCCTCACAACGAGCTTTCCAAATCTCCCAACAAGTGTAAGCAAAGGTACCGAAAATAAGAGCCCCTATCTGCGACCTCAAAGAAACTGAAGACCATACTGCGAATAAATGCTCAATACAATCAAACTGCACCACCAGGTGAAAATGGGCTGCAAATCTGGTCCATAACTCCTTGGCAACTTGAGAATGAACAAACAAATGCGTGATAGTCTCAATAGCCGGGTGAGTAGAACAACAGTGACATCGAGACGCTAAGTGAACCCTTCGAGTCTGAATATTTGCATCAACAGGCAATGCATTGTGGAATAACTTCCAGAGAAAGCAACTAACACGCATCGGTAACCACTTCTGCCAAATAACTTGCGCCCATCGAAAAGTCGGAGAAGAGATTCTATGCCGATTCCAGAATGCACTGGCTTTAAATTCGCCCGAAACCGTAAGTTCACTAATGAGTCTATCGGGTGTATTATCACAATGAATGTAGAAAGCCAAGCTTTGTAAATCCGGAGGAATTACCTGAACCATATCCCCATAATTATGCATAGCCGCAGCAACCGTGAGATTTAAATCCATAGGGAGAGGCCCAACAAGACGGGAACCACACCAATTTGCATCCCAAAAGGAGACATTTCCTTGACCAATCAGCCAACGAATCGACTGCCTGACCGAAGGAATCTGAGATAAAACAACCTTCCAAGAATGTGTCGCATGCCGATAACCTCCCTAATGTTGTGAACCATACTTACCACTGCAAAACCGAGCCCACAAGCCCTGACTACTGAGAAATTTCCAAGCAAGTTTAGCATGGAGGGAGTCCATAATCTGAATGTTCATACCATAACCAGTAATTAGCAATCTTCTTTACGAAAGACTCACTTCTCGGGATTGAACATCTCACCAGTAGAATTGGCTCTGCACGTGCTTTAGAGAGACCAGACTGCAGTGGATCGAAAAAAGACAAAATGTCCAAGCTTCAAAAACCATTCAAATCCTTATGAAGCCTGATATCTCTAATGCTTCAAGACTCTCTCTCTCACTCACGTGGTTTGAAAAAGTCAAAAGAATCTACTTTATTGGACAGACCACCTGACAGTGCATCATGATTCCGACTCACTTTTCAGAGACTTATCAATATAGTCTGTGTAACACCCCGGATTCTTGTATGATCATTGTGTAATTGCCTTCATGCAGTCATAATGTTTGTGAGCATGTTTACTTAGTCTAAATATGTTTTAGAATCATTTATAAGTCATTCATAATACTCTTAATATGCCTGGAATCTCATTTGCATGCTTGTCGAATCGTCGGTTGAATCACTTGTTTAGTTCTCCTTCTTTCCCACCTTCGTTCGGATTGTTCAGGTGTTGTTTGAGGGTGTTTGTGGTGAGTTTTAGACGAATTTTTATTGAGGTTTAGAGCCTCATTGATTTGGCTAAGTGTTTGGGGGTCTTTTAGGTTGTTTTTCAAGCCATTTTGGTTCTGCCGGGGTTGTGGTCGCAAGGTGAAATGGCCTTGCCTTTCCAAGGTGTCCAGAAAATTGGAGGTTGTGTAATCTGCTAGCATGTGGTTGCATGCTTATGGGTCTATGCGGCTGCATGGTCCCCCGATACTGGAATGCTCTGTTTTGATGTATGTTGAATTTGTGCACTCAAACCCCTATCAAAACCCTTCATAAACCTCATCTAAACCTCCCTAACCCTCATTACTTATAACCTAACATTATTAACTTGTTTTAAGTGTGTTTTAGTGAGTGCATTAGGGGATTAAATGAGCCCAAATCAGATTTTAAAGAGACCACATTACATTGACACTTGTTCCACTATCCTTTTGACTTCACTAACACCACAAATCAGCTTTGGGACTCCTCATTTGCTGAAGCCCTTTCCAAAAACGTGTGAGAGAGAGTTCTTGAGGGTTCCCATGAGTCCTTGACGCTTCTCCCTTGGTCCTCCATGATTCTTTTCCCCCATTGCTCAAGCCAACTCCATAGAAGTGAAGAGCTTGAAGAGTAGAGCATTTCCAACCGATTAATCTTCTCATTTGGTTTCTTGTGTGTAGTTTACAAGTAAGTTACTCTTCTTCTTCTTTGTTTTAGTTCTCATTGACCCTAAGGAAACAAAACCTATGATTTTTTTAGGTCAATGAGTACACATACTTGCTTTAAATGCCTTCATCTTGTGATTTGGAAATGTGAACTTGTTAGAAGCATGTGTAGGATGATTTTATGATTATGAAAGAATGTTATACCCTTTCATCTTGTATATTTAGGATTATGAACATGTTAGAAGCATTATTTATATGCGTTGCTTGAAATGGTGCCATATGAAAGTATCCTAATTATAGCTTACATGATATGTTGGTATGTTGCTATGTGTTCTATCCTTTGATTGGACTATATGTTGAATGTAAACTACATTGTATTATTTTGGTACACTCATAACCTAGTTGGACTTAGTAATTCCCTTAGGATGGTTTGAGAAGCACATAGCTTCAAATTCCCAAAATTGGTAATGTGTAATAAAGACTCAACGGAGTCGACTCTAGGGAAGTTTTGAACACGTTGAACACCACTTTCAATCCCTACGAAGTTTGGACACCGTTTGATTGGGTTTACTCAATTATAATTTGAGCCTATTTCTGTGCAATCAAGTTTGTTGTGATTGTTGGGTTTTGAGCAATTAATTGCCTTGACATGATTTATGGTAGAGATTAATAGCCTACTTGATCGGATGAGTTCGGTCTTGTCGAATTCGATCCTTATTTGTCTATGACGAGTAAATATCTACTTGTGCATCATATTGAGTCCAGCTGGCATTATTTGGTTTATTTTATACGTCAGGGTGGGACGATACATCGCCTTCACGAATTGTGAGATTCGTGATCACCATGGGTCGCCGCACCTGGGACCTCACACACGCCTCCATTGTGGGCCGCAGTGGAGAAGTAGCCCCTTTGCGGTATCAATACTGCCACATTGGCTTGCTATTTAAATCGAAGCGGTTCTCGATACAAGTCGATGAATTCACAAAACATCGATGGCACGAACCAGTTAACACAGTTTATTGCAGGAGCTACGTAGCGGCCGGACCTATATCATATCCTACTTGTATGATTTATTTTCCGCACTTATGTGAATAATGTGCTAAGTGCTATATGTTGAGCATATACTATAATTGTGATAAATGTTATGCAATGACATGAACATGCATTTTTAGTAACTTACTAAGTCTTTATGACTTACCCTATTTGTTTGTTTTGTTTTCCTTAGATCCGAGCCAAGGAGAAGGTCCTCGTTAGATTCGCCGTGTCCGAGCTAGGTAGCCGTGTGCTTGGAGTTTGTTCTTTTGAGACTTGTATAGCTAGTCTTTTATTTTGGCAAGGACGAAGGGAAGCAAGTCACTTAGACTTGGCTTGGGTTTTTGTGTGTTGTATAACTCTTGAATATTCTAGATTTATAATCTTTTGTATGTCGACTTCCATGTCGAGCTTGTTTATATAATATTGGTTCACTACAGCTTCTTCCGCTTATTACTCCTTTTAATTATTGTTGTTTATTGTCTCCGGCATGTTGCGGCCGTTGAGGTTATTATATGCATGTGTTATAATTGTAGGAGTAGTTGTTGGGTTCCGGCTGTAACGTCGCCGAAGACTTGTTTATTTTCCATTATTTTCTGGCCAAGTGTAGCCGTGTTGTTATTTGTATACGATGTTGTGCCACATGCATTTTATATTCCTACTTGCGCATGCTTGTATCTTGCCTACTTGGACGGCACGACTTGGGATTCCGCATTATGATCTGGGTCAGGTCGTCACAGTCTGACGAGCAACAGTTCCAGGATCTGCAGGACAAAGCTTTTACCCAACAGTCAAAGATCCAATGAACAACATCTCTATCCGACGGTCTTCAACAATGACATTATTTCAAATGGATAGGAAATCTATCTTCACCTCTCAACAATCAAATTGACCCCGGTCTATAAAAGAAATCTTCCTTCTTCTTCAACAACATGCTAACACACAGATGCACAAGAACTTCTTCGTCAAAGAAGCTGTGAGATCTACAAGAGATCGTCTTCACCAACGGATCTCAGATCTTCACAGAAGATTACAATGAGCATACCCAGACCTTATCAAAACAATCTCTGTGGATTGCTAGGAAGTAAAGCATTGAAGAAGAAGAGAGAGATCAGAAACTTTAATAGACAGAGATCGGCGTCTTGGTCAAGAACCCAGTTCTTGATTTGAGTTCTTCATCCTTCTTCGAAGAACTCAGCTTCTAACAGAGCTTCAGGACTTTATTCCTAAAGTTAGAAGTCAAGCACTTTGATCGATTTGAAGATAGATTCTCAGATAAATGCTGTTGCTTGTACTCTATTACAAATACTGTTGATTGTGCAATAATTAATCATCATAAAAGGTCGAGTGCTCTGCACTCATTCGTTTAGATATTTTTTATTTGAACGACCTTGAAAAATGACTTCTCATATCCGTCTCTCGTTCTCATCTCCTATTGCTCTCTTTACTTAAGAATTTTCCTATGAATGATAATGTAAAGATTAAGGCTTGAAAGGATGAGGACAGAAACTTTACGTAAAGAGTCTAGGATGATGTATTCTGTAATGTATCTTTGAATAAATTCAGATGTTCTTTCAAATGATTTATCTTTCAGTCCTTACCTCTCTACTATCTTTTATAAATTGATTTATCCTTTGAAAAGCTATTCTCTAATGATTTCCTAAATCTGCAGTTGGAATAAGGATTAAGTGTGCTGTTGTTCTAATCATATATTCGTGTACAGCCACTTAAGACTTCTCTAAATCTAAGCCTTATTATTTCTGATGCTTAAACTCTTTCAAACAGGCTTTTGATTTACTGGCAGTTCTCCAGCAGAGTTCATTACTCGGTTGAGAACAAGTCTGCTATTAAGTACTACCAGCAGACATGCTCAATGTGTTAACTGCCTATGCCATTAAAACCTACACTTTAAATGTAATATAAGAAAAGTTTTTAAATGGCATCATATGCTGTTCACCCCCCTCTAGCCTATTTGAGCATCACTGTGGACCAACAACTTAGTTTGAACATGCCATCACAGCATTATCCTTGTCCCACAAACACACCATTCTTAGAAATTACAAGTTTTTCAGCCTCTAAGACAACCTTTAGGCCCTTCTTGCATAGCACACTTCCAAAAGTGAATTCCAGTTCAACGGTCCCTTTTCCAAGTACCTTGGTAGTATCATAATTTTCCATTAAGAAGTTGTCCTCCTTTGCAGCAATTTCATAGTCCTTGAACATAATTTTATCATTGCAAACATGGACAGTCGCTCTAGAATCATGCCACCAATCAGCAGATTTATCTATTGTTCCCATGTTGCATTCTGTTATCATGCTTATTTTGAGATCAACAATCATAGCAACAATATCAAGAGAACTTGGCTATTTTTCAATAACATTCGCCTTGTTGTGTTCACCGTCAGTAGTCCTCTTCACTTTCTTATAGAATCTGCATTCCTTTTTGAAATGGCCCTTTTTACCGCAAAAATGACAAGCTTTGTTTTTCTTATAGTTGGCAGGACCCTCACTTGTAGTTTCAAACTTTCTTTTGTTCCCAGAATGATTTCCTTTCTTAGCATCAGACTCGATATGATTAACCTTAGAACTAGAATCATTAGCAAACTTTTTTCTCGAGAACGTGTTTCTTCTTCAATTTGAATATGCTTAATGAGTTGGTCTATGGTGAAATCTTCAGAAGTATGCAATAATTTCTTTCTGTAGTTATTCCAAGTGGCCATAAATTTTGCAATCATAGCTGCCACTTGCAATGACTCAGACAAATCGATTTTTAAGTCCTTGAGTCTAGATACCAAGACCAACAGTTCATCAACTTGGTCCATCACAGATTTATTATCGATCATATGGAGCTCAAAAAATTTCATGCCTAGAAATTTATCCGTACTTTGTTTTTCAGATGTGTATTTATTCTCCAAGGTACTCCAAATCTCTTGCAGCTTATTCATCAAGAGAAATAGATCATATAGCCTGTTTGAAAGAGAGCTCAGAATATGTCCTCTGCAGCGAACTTCATCCTCTTCACGTTTCTTTCGGGATGCCTTTACTTCGTAAGTGTCTTTACCGGTTGGTTCTGGAATTGGTGGCATATTTCCAGCCAACAGATATGCAACACCCAATTCAGTGAGGAAGAATAATAACTTGTCTTTCCAGTGAGTGAAATTTGTTCCATCAAAGCGTTCTAGTTTCACCACTGCATCAGAACAAAGCATCATACTGGCGACAGACTTTGAACCCGTAGACTCCATTGCAAACTATAATTTCCTTAAGATTGTTGGCAAAATTTAATGTTTATGAAGGCTTTGTTGTTGAACATGTATTCACTGTCCTTAAAGAAATTATTGCCCCCACTATATTGTTGCTGGGATCAAAGGCAATTTTCCTTCAGGATATTCAAAAACAAATAACAGAATTGTAGGCAACAATCCTACAATTCTCCTAAGAACAAAGAGAATGGATTTGACTACTAGTGTTGTTTAGGAGAAGGGAGAAAACATGTGGAGATACAAACTGATATAGGAGGCATCCTTTTATACCCAAGTAACCAAATCTTAATGAAGAGTTGTAGTTTAAATGAAAAGACACCATTTTGAAAAGAAACAAGTTTCCTGGCATGTGGCGACCCGACCCGGGCCCGAGGCGGAACCGCGGGCCAGACATGTGGCAACCCGACCCGGATTCCAATGCGAAACCCCAAGTCGGACCGCCCAAATATACACAAGTAAGCATGCGCAAGTAGGATTATAAAATTCACGTGGCGCAACATTGCATACAAATAACAACTCGGCTACACTTGGTCGAAAAATAACTTAAAATAAACAAGTCATCGGCGACGTTACAGCCGGAACCCAACAACTACTCCTACGATTATAACACATGCATTTAATATCCTCAACGGCCACAACATGTCGGAGACAACAACAATAATAATACTTTAAAAGAGTTTAAGCAGAAGGAACTGTAGTGAACCAATAATATATAAACAAGCTCGACATATAAGTCGGCATACAAAAGATTTTAAGTATCAAGTAATTAAGTTATACTACAACAACAAAATCCCAAGACAAATCTAAATGACTTGCTTCCCATCGTCCTTGCCAAAATAAAAATCTAACTAACAAAAGTCCCAAAAGAGCAACCTTGAGCTCACAAGCAACCAAACGCGAGTACGTCGAATCTAGCAAGAACTGTCTCCTTGGCTCGGATCTAAGGAAAACAAAACAAACAAATAGGGTAAGTCATAAGGACTTAGTAAGTTACTAAAAATGCATGTTCATGTCATAGCATGACATTTATCACAATTATGGTACATGATCATCATATAGCACTTAGCACATTATTCACGTAACTGCGGGAAAATAAATCATTCAAGTAGGATATGATATAGGCACGGCCGCTACGTAGCACCTGCAATAAAGTTTTTTAACCCAATATCGTGACTATGATGCTCGTGACTTCGCATCAATATACCAAACTCTGCTGGCTAATAGCAGCCTGTGACGCATGTATTGATACGGCAAAGGGGCTACTTCCCCACTGCGGCCTACAGTGGAGGTGTGTGTGAGGTCCCAGGTACGTCGATCCATAGCGAGCACAAATCTCTCAATTCGTGAAGGAGATGCATCGTCCTACCCTAACATAAAAATCAAACCAAATAGTGCCAGCTGGACTTAATGCAATGCACAAGTAGATATTTATTCGTCAAGACAAATAAGGATCGAATTTGACAAGAGCGAACTCGACCGACCAAGTAGGGTATTAATCTCTACAATAAATCATGTCAAGGCAATTAATTGCTCATAACCAAATAATCACAACAGGTTCAATTGTACATAATTAAACTCAACTTAGACTTGAGTAAACCCGACCAAACGGTGTCCAAACTTCGTAGGGATTGAAATTAGAGTTCAACATGTTCAAATCTTCCCTAGAGTCGACTCCGTTGAGTCTTTACTATAAATTCCAAGTTTTGTGGTAATTGAAGCTATGTGATTCATAACTCAACCTAGGCCATTACTAAGTTCAACTAGGCTATAAATTCACCAAGGCATTGCCATGTATTTCATATTCATCATAGAGTCAAATTTTGAGGATAGAATACATAACAACATACCAACACATCATGTAGGCTATAATTAGGGCATTCTCATATAGCACCAATCCAAGAAACACATATAATAAGTGTTTCTGGCATGTTCATAATCTTAAATAAACAAGATGAAAGAGTATTACAATCTTTAATAGACATAAAATCATCCTATACATGCTTCTAACAAGTTCATACTTTCAAAACACAAAATGAAGGCATTTGAAGCATATATGTGTCCTCATTGACCTCAAACATCATAAGCTTTGTTTTCCTTAGGGTCAATGAGAACTAAATCAAAGATAAAGAAGAGCAACTTACTTGTATTCTACAACCAAGAAAGCAAATGAAAAGATTTATCGGTTGGAAATGATCTACTCTTCAAGCTCTTCACTTCTATGGAGGTGGCTTGAGCAATGGGAGGAAGGATCATGGAAGACCAAGTAGAAAGATTCAAGAAGCCATGGGAGGACCTTTATGGAGATAAATCCCGTTTTTGAAGTGTAAGACCCCGATTCCCGGTTAGCGTGAATTGCGTGCAATGCTCGCATTTCTTCCTTGGTTGATTGCTCGTTTGACTCGTGAGAGAGCTTGGGAGAGGCAATTTCTAGGGTTCTTGAGTGCCCAATCTTTGAGGCTATAGCTTGGGACCTTCATTTCTCAAGCTACACCATAGTTTTGATGAGGGGATTGAAGGGAACAACACCCACCAATTGGAATTTCGGGATTGTGACTTGTAGGGGCTGAATCAAGGTAAGTTTCTACCTCTCTTCCTCTTCTTTTGGGCTCCATTGACCCTAGGGAAACAATCATTTGTGCTATGTGAGGTCAATGGAAGCCATTGTTAGGGTTTGTAGAAGATGCCATGAACCCTAGGTTTCAAATTGATGATAGAGCTTGGTTGGACCTATGTGAGACCTTGATTTATATGAAATTCAAGTGTTTAATGGTCTATTGAACTTGGTTATGCTAATTATCTATGAGTATTGAAGTTGATTTGGGAGAGATACTTGGAGGGTGTTTTGCCCAAATTTGGTTTAGCTTGCAAAATTATTGATGTAAGCTTGATTACTATGTTTTATATGCTTATTAGAGTATATTAAACCATGTTGTATGATTTAATCATGAATTGGGAATTATGATGGGTAAGGTGACTTGAATGAATTTATGCACAAGATGGCCAATTTGTTCTAAGTTGCATTGTTAAGTAATTTATGGGGTTTATGTGAGTTAAACGAACCCGGGATGATGACTATTGTTGATAGTTATGATTATAGAGGAATTGTGACCCATGGCCTCTATGCCCTTAAATTTTAGAAAAGGGTAGATTGGACTCGATGAGTCATTGTAAATTCGATTAAGTGCTAATTGAACTTGGGTTGAAATCCTACGATAATTGGATTTCGTTTGGTTAAGGGAATGAAGAACATAACTTTCAAACTTTAATGATTAGTGATTGAGATGTGTTTTGTGGATTTTTAGTCTTGGGAATTAAGCCCGAGTGACTATTGAGATTTGGTTATAAACCTTAAGAAATTATTACGGTGTGAATTTATAGAACACATAAAGAATGAAATGTGTTAGTAAGACTCAACGGAGTCGTAATAAGGCCAATAAAATGATAAAGAGCCTTGGGTTGAAACCCTACAATGTTTGGGTTTGCTTGGGTTGTGTTTGTGCACACCGGGTTTTTGGTTGTGTCCTATGGCGACACTTATGTTTTGGAGACTGACTAGAATACATTTTAAGCATGCTTGTTAGAGCATGGGACAATAGAGACCCACATAAGGTCATGAGATTATTTAAGAGAAGATTAGGAGAGAATCCTCTTCTCAAGGATTTTTGTTGCGTGTATATGAAAACAATTGTGAGAAGTGACTACGGAGTAGTCATGTTGTTTTAAGTATGGTGTTGGTGTTATCGATCATGTATGACGGTTAGGACTATGATTGAGTCCGGGTGTATTTAAAATAAAAGACTAAAATAATAAGTCTTGAATTGTGGATATTTTGAGACTAGCGTAGTAGTCTTGGTTTGGTTTGAGTTGAGGATTATGGAAGACCTCACATTATATTTTATTAAGCTTGTAAGCTATACTTGACTGGGTTGATGACTTGAGGAATAATAAGTACCTCAATATGTAATTTTTGAACTAAACTTGTAAGTTAGTTAAACACATTGGTTATATGCAAATATATGCATTGTTCTTGATATTTGGTAGAGCATTATGTCCTACTTGATTATATGCAAATATGTGCATGAGTTATGGAATTTCATGGAGCAGTATGCCCTACTTGTTTATATGCAAATATATGCATGGTTTATGAGTTTTAAAGAGCATTATGTCCTACGTGGTTATATGCAAATATGTGCATGGATTATGAGATTGTTGTAGAGCATTATGTCCTACATGGTTTAATGAGTCCGATAATTATGAACTTGGTCTCATTGGTTTATGCAAGTAAATATTTACTTGATGGTTTGGTTTAAAGTCCAGCTGGCGGGTTTGGTTGTTGTGTCGGCAATGGGACGATTCATAGTCTTTGGAAACAATCGCTATGAATCGTTGCATTGGTTCCCTTTCTCCTCACTATTTGGCCAATAGTGGGATGTGATCTCGAGTTATGCCATCTAGCTAGACATCGAGCTCTCATTTCTCATCCGGAGGAGGCTGGATGAATGTAGCAGTACTCATTAAAGGAAATCTGATGAGTTGTGATTATTGGGGACGGAACCCCAGGGTATGATTGATCTGGGAATTGAGCCCGGATCTTGGTTTGAGATTTGATCTCATGGTAAGTTGGTTGGGTTTTGAACCCGGATTTGATTGTAACGGTTCGATTTACGTTTACTGTTACACAGGTTTATTTATGAGCATTTATATGAAAGATAAAATGCTACTTGATTTATGTGAGTTTATGTGCTTTAAAAATTAAGTACATGTTTCATGATGGTATACTAGCATGATACCATGACTTTATATGTTTATGCATTTATGCCATGCCATGTCATAATATGCCACATGTTGCATTTAGAAACTTACTGGGTCATTATGACTCACTCCGTGTGATTGTTTTCCCTAGTGTGTGCAGTGATCCCGTTAGTACGCGCAGCGGCTTCGGATATCGACTCTTAGCAGGTGGTCTTCCAAGTCAAAAGCTTGGAGTTAATTATTATTATGTTGTATTTATTGTGAGGCTCGAATGTAAAGTTATGTAGACTTTACTTGGGTAGATTGTAGTGTTTTATTATGGTTGTGTATTTGGGAGCCGGTTGTATTGCCGAGCATTTGTACCCTTAGTATTTATTTCCTTTGTCGTTTCGAGCATGTGTGGCTCGTTTATTCTAGTTGTGGTATATTGTTGTTCCTACCTCCGATAGTTTTAGTCGTGAGGTTGGGTTGGTGGTTTAGCATTGATTATATGGTTATAGTGAATTGTTCCTCCGGCATGTTATAGCCGTTGAGTGTTGTTTATCAGGTTGGGATTCTGTCTGTTGCCGGCCTTGGTTGCCGATGGTTTGTTGTGCGTGTCTAATGTTGCGTCACGCGCGTCGAATTTTTGGGCCGAGAGATTTACTATCTCTTTGGTTGTTTTCATTCAGGAGCTTGATAGCTCGGGTCCCATTATGGTTTTGCTTCCGCAGGTTTTAAGTTTTTTTTTGATTTTCCTGTATTGCCGTTATGGCTTTACCTTCCTGTTTTGAGCTTGTTGGCTCGTCTTTTGACTCGCACCATTATGCTTAGCAGGTGTTTGTCTGTCTCTTAGTTTGTCCTGATGGCACGACCTTGGGATCTCGTATTGAGATCCGGGTCGGGTTGTCACATGAAGAGTGAGGGAGAGAAATGAGGGTCAAACTTTCAGATTGTGGTGTATAGAGAGTTAGAAACTTAGTGGGACAAGTGTCAATGTGTTGTGGTTGTTTAAAATCTGATTTTGGGGCTTGATTTGATCACTAAAGCACTCTTTAATCCACTCTTAAAACATGTTACTAATGTTAGAACACAAGTGATGAGGGTTAGGGAGGTTTAGGTGGGGTTTAGAAAGAGTTTTGGATAGGGGTTTAAGTGTAAAAATTCCAAAGCAACAAAACAGTACAATCCTGATTCGGGGGACCATGCAGTCGCATGGTCCTCTAAGGCATGCGACCGCATGCTATCTGCATGCTCAACCTTCAAGTTTCTGGTTACCTTGCGAGGGCAAGGTCATTCCACCTTGCGACTACAAGCCCGGTAGACCCAAAATGGCTCAAAATGAAACCTAGAAGACCCCCAAACACTTAGCCAAATCAATGGGGTTTCAAACCCCAACAAAAATGAATCTAAAACTCATCACAAGCACCCTCAAACAACACTCGAACAAATCCGAACGAAGGAGGGAAAGAAGGAGAACTAAACAAGCGATTCAACCGACGATTTGACAAGCATGCAAACACGATTCTAAACATGTTAAGAGCATTATGAATGACTTATAAATGATTCTAGAACATTTTTAGACTAAGTAAACATGCTCACAAGCAATATGAATGCATGAATGCAAGAAATGAATGGCTAGGGTGCCACATTCTCCCCTCCTTAAGGAATTTAGTCCCTAAATTCTTACCAAATCCCTCAAACAAATGTGGATACTTGTCGCGCATCTCTGCTTCTGTTTCCCAAGTCGCTTCCTCAATGTTGTGATTCTTCCAAAGAACTTTGACTAAGGGAATCCTCTTGGTTCGTAGCACTTGCTCTTTAGTATCCAAAATCTTCACGGGCTTCTCAACATAGGACATATCCGGCTCAAATGTTATATCTTCGTACTCAAGCACATGTGATTCATCCCTCATATACTTTCGCAACATAGAAACATGAAATACATTATGAGTCTCCGAGAGTGAAGGTGGCAATGCAATTCGATACGCTAAGGACCCAACTCTCTCAAGAACCTCGAACGGCCCAATGTATCTCGGTGTAAGCTTCCCTTTCTTGCCGAATCTCTTCGTACCTCTCCTCGGTGTCACCTTCAAGAACACGTAGTCTCCCACTTGAAACTCAAGATCTCTTCTACGATTATCCGTGTAACTCTTTTGTCGACTTTGAGCGGTGCGCAATCTGTCTCTAATCAACTTCACGCTCTCAACCGATTGTTGCACTAAATCAGAACCCCAAAATTTCGCCTCACCAACTTCGTCCCAACAAATTGGTGATCTACACTTACGCCCATACAATGCTTCATACGGAGCCATCTTGATACTCGACTGATAGCTGTTATTATACGCAAACTCGGCTAAAGGTAAGTGAGAATCCCAACTTCCTTTAAAATCCACGGCACAAGCTCGAAGCATGTCCTCCAATATCTGAATCAACCGCTCGGACTGACCATCCGTTTGTGGATCAAAAGCTGTACTGAATTTCAAATCTGTTCCCAAAGCCTCCTGTAACGACCGCCAAGATCTGGATGTGAACCTCGGATCTCTATCGGACAAAATACTCACAGGTACGCCATGGAGTCTCACGATCTCCTTAATGTACAAGGCTGCCAACTGAGTCAACAAATAAGTGATCGCAATCGGGATAAAGTGTGCAGACTTAGTCAACCGGTCAACTATAACCCAAACTGCATTAAATCCTCTACGTGTGCACGGTAAACATGTCACAAAATCCATAGTAATAAACTCCCATTTCTATTCGGGAATCTCAAGTGGTTGTAGAAATCCCGCAGGCCTTTGATGTTCAGCCTTAACCTGTTGACAAGTCAAACATCTTGACACATACTCCGCAATTTCTCTCTTCATGCCTTTCCACCAAAATTGTCGTTTCAAATCTAAGTACATCTTCGTGCTCACCGGGTGAATGGTGTACTTCGTTTTATGAGCCTCATCAAGAACTTGCCTCTTCAATTCATCATTAGTAGGGACACAAATTCTTCCTCGAAATGTCAAAGTACCCTCACTATTAATCGCGAAATCAGGTGATACATTCTCAGCCAATCCATCAATTATTTTCTTCAACTCCGGATCATTCCCTTGTGCTTCTTTAATTTTCCCAAATAAAACTGGCGTAGCACGAACATTCGCGAAAATCACGCCTCTATCATAAATGCTAGGACCCCAATCTCGTAAGTCTTCCAACATCTTCCATTCTCTAACCATCATACAAGACATGTGAACTTTCCTATTCAAGGCATCCGCTACTACATTTGCCTTCCCCGGATGATACAAAATAGTACAATCGTGATCCTTTAATTTCTCCATCCATCTCCTTTGCATCATGTTCAACTCCTTTTGGGAAAATAAATACTTCAAGCTTTTATGGTCAGTGAAAACCTCAAACTTAGCCCCATACAAGTAATGCTTCCATTTATGCAACGCAAAAATAATAGCAGCCAACTCCAAATCGTGCGTTGGATAATTCTGTTCATGGGTAGACAACTTCCTCGACGCATAAGCGATAACTTTACCATTTTGCATCAGCACACAACCCAAACCTTCCTTAGAAGCATCGCTATAAATCACAAAATTATCCCCTCCATTTGGCAAGGCCAAAATAGGCGTCGTCGTCAATCGCTTCTTAAGCTCTTGGAAACTAGCCTCGCATTTCTCGCTCCAAACAAATGGTGTGTTCTTTTTCGTCAATCTAGTCATAGGAGTCACAATCCGAGAAAATCCCTCAATAAATCTCCGGTAATAACCCGCTAAACCCAAGAAACTCCGAACCTCGGTAACTGAACTAGGTCTCCTCCAATTCATCACCGCTTCAACCTTAGAAGGATCAATGGCTATCCCGGCGCTAGAAACAATATGCCCCAAGAATCATACTTCCTCTAGCCAAAAATCACATTTACTAAACTTCGCATAAAGTTGTTTCTCTCGAAGAATAGACAAGACAATCCTCAAGTGTTTCTCATGCTCCTCCCGAGATTTCGAATACACTAAGATGTCATCAATAAAGACTACCATGAAACAATCAAGATAGATATGAAAGACACGATTCATCAAATCCATAAACACCGCTGGTGCATTTGTTAACCCAAACGGCATCACTAAAAACTCAAAGTGCCCATATCTAGTGCGAAAAGCCGTCTTTGGAATGTCTTCCTCTCTAACCTTCAATTGGTAGTAACCCCATCTCAAATCAAGCTTAGAATATACAATCGACCCTTGCAATTGGTCAAAAAGATCATCAATGTGGGGTAGTGGATATTTATTCTTAATGGTCACCTTATTCAATTCCCGATAATCTATGCATAACCGCAAACTCCCATCTTTCTTCCTTACAAATAAGACCGGTGTGCACCCCAAGGCGACACACTCGGTTTAATAAAACCAATCTCTAGAAGTTCTTGCAACTGAATTTTCAACTCTTTAAGCTCCGCGGGTGCCATCCTATACGGTGCTTTAGAAATTGGTGAAGTCCCCGGAATAAGCTCAATACAAAATTCTATCTCCCTATCGGGTGGCATATCATGGTCGGTAGAAAATACATCGGGAAACTCACATACTACCGGAACCTCTTCTAATTTCGGTGAAGACTTCTTCTTATCAACAACGCATGCAAGATAACCCGTACACCCTTGTGACAATAATTTTCTAGCCCTTAGAGCAGAAATGAAATGCAAGCCACTCGATGCATGATCATCCACAAATGTAAATTCAGGCACACCCGACATAGAAAAAGTAACCCGCTTTTTATGGCAGTCAACTAAAGCATGATAAGCACATAACCAGTCCATACCGAGAATCACATCAAAATCACGTATAGGTAGAACTACCAAGTCCGCATTCAAAGTGTGGTCACCCACCAATACATCACAAGATTTAAACACTTCAGATGCGAGCATATATTCCCCGAGTGGGGTAGACACTTCAAGCAAATATGGCAAAGGTTGAGGCAGCACACATAGATTCTCAACAAAGTGCGAAGCAACATAAGAATGTGAAGACCCTGGATCTATGAGAACTCGAGCCTTATGATCAAATATAGAAAGAGTACCTCTTATCACTGCAGTAGACCCCTGAACCTCGCGCTGATCAAGCGCAAACACACGGCCCTGCACCTTGGGCTTCCCATCTACACTTCTCTTGGCTCCAGACTGAGCCACATTTCCCGGTTGAGCTGCCCCATCTTTGGGGCACTCCTTCCTAAAATGAGTACCATCTCCACAAAGAGTACATTTTCCAAGCTTCGCCCAACACCAATCAACTGTGTGACCTACCTTCTGACAATAACTGCAAGTCATGCTCTCACTACGCTGACCTTGTTGCCCCTGAGAAGAAGAAGTATTGTTGCCCTGCTTCCCAGACTGTGGCTTACCTTGGCCTCCACCTCTCCTATCACGGTTGTCTTGGTATCCTCTCCTGTTACCTGAATTATTCCCTTGATTAGTGTTCTGAGTAGTCTGTCGTGCATTACTCGAATTATTCTTGCTTCGGTGCTCCTCAATATCCTGCTCCACCTCATAAACTTGATCAACTGCACTCCGATAATCAGTGAGCTTAAGTGCTAAAATCAGCTTCCTAAATTCAGTCCTCAACCCCTTAACAAACTTATGTGTTCTCCGTGCTTCACTAGATATCAAGTACGTACAATAACGGCTCAACTCAGTGAACTTCGCGGAATACTCCGCTACAGTCATGCTACCCTGCTCAAGATCGTAGAATTCTTTCTCCCTCTTGTTGCGAACCACATCTGGCACATACTCATTTTTAAATTCCCTTTGAAAATTAGCCCTAGTAATTGGAACTTGTTGCATTTCCCAACTTTCCTTCAACACATTCCACCAATGCTCGACGGCTCCCTTGAACTTGAATGTTGCTAACATGACTCTCTCCTCATCGGTACATCCCAACATAGATAGTAGCTTGATCATCTCCTCCATCCATAATTCAGCCTCCCTAGGTTTCGGCTCCCCAAGAAATGCACTAGGCTTCAACTAAAGGAATCTCTCTAGAAGAGTGGTGTCATTCCTCGGTCTCGGTGGTGGCACTACCTCCTCATGTCGAGGTGGTGGTGGTGGTGCTCCCTCAGCTTGACCTCCCTGGCCAGCCCCTGCCAGAAAAGCCATCAATCTACGGTGTAACTCTGCCATATCCAGACCCACGTATTGATACGGCAAAGGGGCTACTTCCCCAAATAACCTAACCCCTCTCTCCTAACCCCTCTCTCCTATCTCTCTTGGTCTTCCCAAATAACCTCCCTTCTCTATGGCCTTGATCTTCTTAAGTTGTTGACGGCACCCACCCACCACCTCCTGCCAATATCAAAACTGATGGGAAAGAAGCTCCCAACCCAGCCGCCATTACTTGGAATAGGCAAGATCGCCTTATCCTTGGAGCCTTGCTTGGTACCCTCGACAATGTCGTCGCCCCACTTGTTTTCCAAGCAACCACGTTCCATAAAGCTTAGAACATCCTTAAAACCACTTACGCTAACCCATCTCGTGGCCATATACTTCAAGTCAAGGATCATCTTGACTCCATCACCAAATCCACCTTATCCATCACCGACTATATGCAAACCATAAAATATTGTTCCGACAAGTTAGCAATCCTAGGTAAACCCATGGACTCGGAGGATGCCATTACCAAAGTTCTCAAGGGCCTTGACTACAAGTCCTACAAACCCGTTATCGACTCCGTTAGAGCAAGAGACAACCCCATCTCCTTTGAAGCCCTCCACGAAAAGCTAATCCACCACGAACTTACCCTCAAACAACTCACTCCTCCCCCTTCCTTCCCGGTTTCGGCTCATGTAGCCTGCACACAATCCCAACAAACTTCTTCTCGCCCTTTCCCAAATCAGCCCATCCTCCCCACCCCATCTCAACCCCGCACCTCTTCTCCTGCTCCCTTCAAAGGAAAATGTCAGTATTGCTAGTATGTTGTACATGTGATTTCCCAATGTCACCAATTTAAGCGTGATTATCCCAGTGTTACCTTCCCACCCGCTCCCTCCTCAAACCGCCCACATCGCCCAAACCAATCTCATTCAGCACCACAGGCTCACATGGCCACCACCACTCCTCCTCCCCCTCCGGCCCCTTGGGTTGTTGATAGTGGGACCTCCAATCACATCATCAATGATCTCTCTACCCTCGTTCTTCATCACCCCTATGATGGAAGCGATGATGTTATCATTGGAGATGGCTCGTCTCTCCCCATCTCCAATATAGGTTCTTTCTCCCTTCCCACTCCTCATACTTCTCTTCTTTTTAATAATGTTCTTCATGTACCTTTAATTTCTCGCAATATTCTGTCAGTTTCTCAATTATGTAAGGACAATAATGCTACTATTGAATTCTCACATTCCTCTTTTCTTATATAGGAACTTTCGACAAGCCGCATTCTCCTCCACGAAACTGTTGATCGTGGAGTCTACATCTCGCACCCCAACTCCTATCCTCAAGTTCATGTTGGCACTTCTTCTACTCTTCAATCGTGGCATCATAGATTAGGGCATCCCGCTCCTCCCATTGTTTCTCTTTTAAATAAAAAGTTTTCTTTATCAATTCCTAGTGGTTCCGTTTCATTTTGCATTCCATGCAATATTAATAAAAGTCATAAACTTCCCTTTGCCACGTCTAAACTTCAATCTCATGCACCACTTGAATTCATTTTTTCGGATGTATGGACCTCACCCATACACTCCTATGACAACTACAAATACTATGTAATCTTTTTTGACCATTTCACAAAATATTCTTGGCTCTATCCTCTTAAGCACAAATTCGATACTTTTACCATATTCAACTGCTTTCGTGCTCTTGTTGAATTTTTTTTCTCAAGACCCATACTTCAAGTTTTTTCCGATAATGGTGGTGAGTATCTAAAATTAACTCCGTCTCTCCTAAACAGTGGTATCTCCCATCTTACCTCTCCCCTCACACTCCTGAACACAACGGCTTTGCCGAACGACGCCACCGTCATCTTTTTGAAACTGGTCTCACTCTTCTCTCTCATGCCAAACTTCCACTGTCCTTCTGGCCTCATGCCTTAACAACATCAACCTACCTCATTAATTGTATGCCCACCACCACTCTTCACAATGACTCTCCGTACTTTCGTCTATTTAACATCGAACCAAACTATGCCAAACTTCGTTGTTTTGGTTGCCTCTGTTACCCCTGGCTTCGCCCTTACACCTCACACAAACTCGCTCCTAAATCCACACCTTGTATCTTTGTTGGTTACTCACCCTCTCAGAGTGCTTACTACTGTCTTGATCCCACCATCAAATCGCATCTACACCTCTCGGCATGTAAAGTTTGTCGAAACCGAATTACCGTATCCTACTCTCCCATCCATAGCTCCATCTCCCACTATATTACCCGCTGATTGGTGCTCTATCTCCATTCCCATCCTTACTCCTCACTCACCCCCTCAAAACCCTCCAGTTGACCTCACGGCTCAACCTCCTTCTCTCGTCCATACACCTTCGACCAACCTGCCACCCACTATCCAAAATCGTCCTGCTGAACCTACTGCCCATACCGAACCAGCTGAGCTCTCCTCTCCATCTGCTTCTATCCCGAATGAACCCACACTCCCCATTCCCACCCCCTCGGCGAACAACCCTCCTGCTCGCACTATAACCACTCGGCTTTCAAACAACATTCGAAACCTAAACCCCAAATATGCCCAACTTGTTTCTCTAACCTCACTTACTTCCCTCCCAACCTCCACCAAACAAGCCTTGTCCTCCCCCCACTGGCATGCAGCTATGCTTGAAGAATACAATGCTCTCATGCGTAACAATACTTGGTTTTTGGTCCCCTCCCATGACACTCCAAACATAGTTGGATGTAAATGGGTTTTCAAAATAAAGTATAACCCTGACAACACCATAAATAAATACAAAGCCCGTCTAGTCGCCAAAGGATTTCACCAACGCCCCGGTCTTGATTACTCCGATACCTTCAGTCCCGTGGTCAAGCCCGTCACCATCTGCCTCATTCTTTCCCTTGCAATCAGTCAAAGTTGGACACTTCGCCAACTCGACATTAACAACGCCTTCCTCCAAGGTTCTCTTTCTGAAACCGTTTACATGACTCAACCACCGAGGTTTCAAAGCTCCACCAATCCCACTCATGTGTGTCGCCTTTCAAGGCTATTTACGGAACTCAAACAAGAACCACGTGCTTGGTACACTGCCCTCAAATCCTTTCTCCTTTCATTCGGCTTTCACTCTTCCATAGCCGATTCCTCTCTCTTCACATACTCCAAAAACTCCAATCGTCTTCTTCTGCTAGTCTATGTTGATGACATAATTCTCACCAGTCCTTCGACCTCCTTTGTCACACACTTTATTTCCAGTCTTTCCTCCCGTTTATCTCTAAAAGATCTTGGTCCGCTCTCTTACTTTTTGGGTATTGAGGTTACACCCAATGCCAACGGTATCCTTCTCTCTCAATCCAAATACATACACGATCTTCTCACTCGCCATGACATGATTAAATCTAAACTATCCGCCACCCCAATGTCCACATATCCCCCTGTTGATTCTTATGTTAGATTTATATATGTTCAGTACATTACATTAGTTTTATACTTCAGTGGCTAATCGGGCTGCGTATCGATTAGCGTGGCAACTGTGTATAGAACTTTGCCAAGTATAGTTTTTTTATAGGACTTTACAGGTTCAGCGGAAGACCTCTCCACAAGCTTCACCGGAAGACCTGCTCAAAGCTTACAAACGGCAGACCTTGTGTCCACCTGGTCTCTCATGACGTGTCCTATCCAGCAATGACTCATTGGATTAATTCAACCTTCCTGATCAATGTTTGAATTAATCTAAGACATTCCCTGACACATCAAGCTCGCCGAAAGCAGCTTTCCAAAGGCAGGAAGACTTTTCATCCTGAACAGTGAAAGCAGGAAAAGCAGACTGTCACCTACTTTCTGCAACAACTCTCAGATCTGACATCTAGATTGCCCACTTTTCGAAGATCTCATAAATCATTCCCTGCTCTAGATATCTGTGAAGACGAATTTCTTGACTGACAGCCCCATGCATTTAATGCATACATAAAAGAGCTGTTGAAACCTTCGTCTTCTCCAACGGATCCTTTTGACTGCACCTGCTATAAATACTGTCATTAAAGACTGGAGAAAGTAACAATGTACAGAATCGATCGAACACTTACAGATTGCTCTGAAACTCCATAACTCCAAGTCTTACAGCTCAGTGCATTAAAGAGATCCTCAACAGATCTAGAAGTCCTCGTCAACAACAAGAAGACAAGCATCAACTTTTATTTCAATACTTCTTGTTGTTATTCATTCATTAACTATACTTCTGCACGAATTAAATATCTTGTATTTACAGATATTTAATTCCCTAGACCCCAAACACAAGTCAATATTTTGTACATGATCCATTAGGAATATTCTTTGTAATAGATCTAGTGGAAAACATAGTGCACTATTTAAATCCAAGTTTGACTGCCTTGGTGGTGGATGTAACACTCTTTATAGTGTGAACCATCTCAAAATACTTGTGTTATTTAATTACTGTTTGTCTGCTATTTGAACTGTTTAGTACGTTGATTATCTTTATCCGTTTTACAGGAGAACTTAAGTTACTTGTAAAAGGTCTACCGGTAGTCCTTATCGGCAGACCTGGAACAACTACCTTGAAGGTCTTCCGCTACTTCTAACTTTTCAATAGATTGCAAGTACCCTTCAAAGAATTTACTAAAAAGTTTTAAGTGTATAATAAGCTATTCAACCCCCCCTTCTAGCTTATTATTGTGCCCGCTGGAACCACAATTGGTATCAGAGCCTTACTCTTTGAAAACAAGTTTTTCCGAGATTAAACTCTTGAGAGATACGATCAAATGGCACAAACACACTACATGCTGCCTACATCTAATGCTAACCACGTCCCAATATTGGACGAAGGTCATTTTGATGTATGGAAGGATAAAGTAATGAGATTTATGAACTCTATTGACAACAGACTATGGAAATGCGTTACTGCAGGTCAACATGTACCAATGAAGCCAAATCTTCTAGCCTCCATCGCTGGGAATCTTGCAGAAGTACCTAAAGAAGAATCTGAATGGACAGAGGATGATAGAAAACTGGTAGAGCTTGACAGCAAAGCAATTAATATAATCACTAGCTCTCTAGACACAAGCACATACCAGCAAGTGATTCGATGTACAACTGCAAAAGAGATGTGGGAAGCTCTTGTGGAATACTTGGAAGGAGACCAAGAAACAAGAGATAACAGAAAATATACATACATCCAGCAGTTTGATTCTTTCAAAAAGGATCCTAAGGAAACCTTGAGACAAGCATACGATCGCTTCAGTGAGGTAATAAATAGTTGGTTTTCTCTTGGTAAAACTTATGACAAAAAGGAAATGAACATGAGGTTTCTAGGCTCTCTAGGTAGCTTATGGCATGTTAAGACCACGGCTATGAAAGAATCTAAAAACTTAAACGAGATGACTCTCCGTAGTCTCTACGCAAGTTTGAAGGTTTATGAGCTAGAAGTAAATCAAGCTCTAGAGCAAGACAAACAGTTCAGAACTGTGTCCTTGCCAGCTATGGTCCAAGAAGAAACCATTGTTGAAAACAAACCTTCCACTTCCTCCTGCGAAAATGATTTTTTATCAGATGAACAATTTGCTATGTTTGTAAAACGATTTCAAAAATTTGCAAAATATGGAAGGAAGAACACACACCAGCAACCTTTTAGGAAGATTGGTGAAAGCTTATCTAAGGAAGAGCTTGTGTGTTACAATTGTAGAAAACCTGGTCATTTTGCCTCTAAATGTCCAAAGCCAAAATTTGAAGCATACCGAAAACCTACTTTTAGAAAATTTCAAAAACAAAAGGGTATGTTGGCTGAAGACATAGAAGACAAACAGGTTGCTACATGGTTTGAGACTGATTCAGAAGAAGAGGAGGATGATTGTGAGCAAGCTAATATATGCTTAATAGCTCATGATTCAGGTCCTACCTATGACTCTGAAAATGAAGTCGAAGTTTCACCTAGTCCCTTGGATAAAAGTGAAACCAACAAAGGATACTTCAAGAAGGAAGAACTTCTCAAGGATAATCAAGATATGCTTGAAGAATTTAATTCCTTTAGAGTAGCCTATGTTAAACTGGCCAAGAACTGTGAGAAACTTACTGCTGAGAAATCTATGATGGCAGCTGAGATTCAAACTCTCAATAGCTGTCAACAAGAAAGTATCAAACTGAAGGAAGAAAACAAATTCCTTTGTGACAAAATTGATTGTCTATCAGAGCACATCAAAGGACTTGACCTAGAAAAAATTGCCTTGCAAAAGACAATTGACTCCTGGAACAGCTTCAAGGATGCCTTCGAAGAAATCCTTTCAACCCAAAAATCTAGTAATAATAAAACTGGCATAGGATATTCAGATGTGCCTCTTTCTACAATCTCTTCAGTCATAGAAAAAGGTGAATCCTCCGAGACTGCTAATGATATATATTTCTCTAAACAGACATTCGGAAATATAGGGAAACAAGGCCTTGGCTATTCAAGTGTTCCTTACGTTTACCCCAAAGTTCGAAAGGAAAAGCCAAAGATGACTCAAATGAGAAACCCGAAAAGGTAACTAGTAGAGAGTTAAGTCTGCCAAGAACAACTCGCTAAGGCAAAGTCCGGCGGCGGTAGACCTACTAAACCTCTACCGGTAACTATCAAGTTTGTCTATGAAACAAGCAAGGCTCCTTTACCTGTTGAAAGTAAACTTAAAGGTATTCTACCAAATCCTCCTAAAAGGGTAATCAACAGACAAGCTAAAGCTAAGTCTGGTGGTAACCTACCTAGGAAGATTCAAAAGAAACCAATTAAGTCTACCGTCAACAAGCAAGCTGAATCAAGAATGGATGTCAAGAAAAGGAATGATCATAATCACTCTTCAGTCAAAGCCACTAACAGTTCTCTATGGAATTTCCATTTATGTCATTCTTGCAATTGCCTAGGCCATCGGCCCCTGCATGCTCGCTAAGGTTCACTCCAAGATCCGAGAGACCTAGTTCTCTCAAGGTCGCGTGTATGGGTTCCAAAAGGTTGCTAATCCTTAGACCCAAAAGAAAATAAATGGGACCTTGTTGCTTTAATTAATTTTTCGTGAATGCTTCATGGCTATAGAATCGAAAACAAAGACATCCGGTACCGACAAGTGGTCGCTCAAGACACATGACGGAACAAGTCTTCTTACGTATATAGTCAAGCCAAAGGACCCACTGTTATTTTCGGTGACAATGCAAAGGGAAAAACAATTGGATATGGCTCAATCACTAGATGAAGTCTCTCCATCAACAAAGTTTCTCTAGTGAGTGGCTTAAAGCACAATCTTCTGAGCATATCCCAATTCTGCGACAAAGGATTACTATGCCAATTCAACTCCAACCAGTGCCTCATCAAAGACAGTGAATCCTGCTCTACAATACTGACCGGCAATAGACAAGGAAACGTCTATGTCGTGGACTTAAATCTTCTAGGGAGATTCTCAAGCCTTTGCCTAGTAGCTAACAACATTCGTGACAACGGCTTGGCTATGGCACAAGCGCCTCACCACCTCAACTTCAAGCACCTCTCCAAGCTCTCCAAAAACGGGCTAGTCAAAGGTCTACCTACGGTGTCCGCCGACCATGACGTAAGTTGTAAAGCTTGCCAACTAGGAAAACTTTCCAAGTCTTCCTTCAAAAGAAAGTCTGTCTTGTCAACAAACAAACCTCTTCAACTTCTGCATATGGATCTCTTTGGACCAATTACAACTGTCAGTATTTCTGGAGACAAGTATACACTTGTAGTAGTTGACGACTACTCTAGGTTCACTTGGATTGAAACAATGACATCCAAAGATGAGGCGTATGATCTAGTCCTTTGCTTCTTGAAGACTTCAAACTCAAAAGCTTGAAGACATTAGTGACATAAGATCGACAATGGCATCAATTCAAGAACAATGGTGTAGAAAAGTACCGCGATGACCACGGATCGGCCACAACTTCTCTGCGCCGGCATTCTCAACAAAATGGTGTAGCCGAACGGAAGAACGTAACACCGATTGAAGCAAAGAAGAACAATGTTGGCGTAAGCTAAACTTCCGAAGTACTTCTCGGGCGTAAGCCGCCAACACCGCATGTTTTACCTGCACGCATCCCACGTAAACAAGTTTCATAATAAAACTCCATATGAAATATGGAGAGGAAGATCCCCCAACATAGGATTTCTTAAAATCTTCGGCTGTAAATGTTTTATTCTTCATAATGGAAAAGAATATAGAGGAAAATTTGATGCAAAATCAGACGAAGGAATTTTTCTGGGGTATTCCAAACATTCAAAAGCATTTCGCATTTTCAATAAAACTCATTTGAAAATTTTAGAATCGGCATGTTTCTTTTGATGAATATGACTTGTTAGAGCCTAGAAAGGCTCGAACGTTGCTAATGATTCTCGATAATGATGAGACAGTACAAATACAACATCTACTTCCACTCCTCATCGAAATCCGGCACTCTCCAGCATCGCTAACCCTCCACCCAGACGAACTCTGCCGGCACCGGTTCCAACTCTTCTGTTGACCTGTAACCCATCTCTTCTGCTTTTACCCCAAGCACCTCTACGATCACTCATCCTTCTTGTTCACTTAAAATGAAGGTTTTGAAGATCCTATCTCTTCTTCGAACTGCATTTTGGTGAATCTCCTTCTCAACCTACTCCGAATTCTTAAGGGAAGAAACCACCGTAAGTGATCTTCCTCCAACCATTATTGAAACAAGAGATCATCCTATTTCTCAAATCATTGGTGATCTCAACACAGAGTTCGCAAGAAATAAAGTTCGAGAAGAGACTATGTTTGCATATGCATTCGTATTGAACTCGAACCAAAGAAGATTGATGAAGCTATCGAAGATCATAACCGGATTGAAGCTATGCAAGAAGAGCTGAACCAGCTTTGAAAGATGCAAGGTGTGGAGCTTAGTTCAAAGGCCGACCGATCATCCAGCTTATCGGCACCAAATGGGTTTTCGTAAACAAAAGAGATGAAGATGGAAATGTCACCGTAAACAAAGCTAGACCTGTTGCTCAAGGCTACCGACAGAAGAAGGAATTGACTTCGATGAAACTTTTGCTCCTTGTTGCTAGATTAGAGGCAATCGACTCTTTCTAGCTTATGCCTCGCTCATGGACTTCAAAGTGTATCGATGGATGTAAAGAGTGCCTTTCGAATGGTGATCTTCAAGAAACGGTATATGTTGAACAACCTCCGTGATTTGTCATTTCGCACAACCGATCACGCCTACCGACTCAAGAAAGCTCTCTATGCCTGAAGCAAGCTCCCTAGAGCTTGGTATGAAACTCTATCCAAGTTCTTAATAGAACAAGGATTCGTGAGAGGAAGGATAGACACCACTTTATTCATCCTCAAGCACAAAGGCCATTCTCTTCGGTACAAATCTATGTGGACGACATCATCTTTGGATCAACTAACCAAAGCCTCGTGTAAAAGATTCGAGAAGCCGATGCAAAGCAAGTTCGAGATGAGCATGATGGGTGAACTTACCTACTTTCTAGGACTGCAGATTCAAGACTTCGACGGAATCTTCATCACCAAACCAAATATGCAAAGGAACTAATCAAGAAATTTGGTCTTGATTCACTAAAGGATTCGAGACTCCAATGTCTACCGACGCCATCTTGACAAAGATGAGAAGGGAAAGCAAGAGAACATGACCAAGTACCGAGGAATCATAGGTTCACTTCTTTACCTTATCGCTAGTAGACCGACATTATGTTTGTTGTTTGTGTTTGTGCAAGATTTGAGCGGTGCATCCAAAGGAATCACATTTGCTTCCGCCAAACGTATCATCGATATGTTTCAAGAACAACAAATCTAGGCATCCGTATTCCAAAAACAACAATTTCAATCTAGTTGGATACGATGCAGATTATGCAACCGCAAAGTGAGCGTAAGAAGTACCGTGGGACTTGTCAATTCCTTGGAAATAGACTTGTCTCATGGTCTTGCAAGAAACAAGGATCGCTTGCAAACTCAACCACGTAGTTTAATACATTGCCGCAAACTGTTGCTCTCAACTCCTATGGATGAAGCAACAACTAGTGGACTACAACATCAAGATCGCAAATTGTCCAATCATGTGTGACAACACATCGCAATTTCGCCTCCAAAATCCAGTGATGCACTCCAAGACAAAGCACATTGATATCCGTTATCACTTCCTCAAAGATCATGTGGAGAAAGGTAACATCGCTTGGAATATGTTCCAACCGAGCATCAATTGGTCGACATTCTCACAAAACCACCGGATGCCACCGTGTTTGCTTATTTAAGGAGAAATCTTGGTATGATTGATCCTACGCTTAATTTCAAAGTTTTTTTAATGTTTCTTTCATACCGGTAGACTTAGTTTTAGACTGACCGGAAGACGTAAGTTCTCCTTTACCGAAGACTTAAAGGTCAGTATTCTTACTTAGTCTATTTTTTAAGTGGTTTCTAAAGCAATAAAGGGGGTCAAGGATGAAATTTGGTACTTAGAAAATATCTTAAGTTCCCGCTTTTTCGCTAAAATTTTCTCGCCTTTAAATAGACCTTGAACCGCCTTTTGCAAACTTTACGAAACCCCTTTGTCAAAACTATTTCTCTCTCTATTCATACTCTCTCTCTGTAACTGCTTTCTGCATTCCCAAATCTTTCTTGTTTCTTCTTCTCATCAACAGCAATGGTATGTTCTTCTCTTCTACTTGAAACTTATTCTTTATCGCTTTGCATTTCATTTCATAACCTAAATCGTTTTGGAATTCAAACGGTCATTTTCGAAGTTTCATACAAGCTTCGCCATTGTTGTTCTTAAAAACCTAGAAAACTAACAGTCGTTTATATGCTTTCAATGTTTATTCTCTTGAAAAACTTCTGTTATACATTTCTCTGGTGTGGATACTCTAAACATTCTAGGGTTTCAAGTTTTCATTTCAAAAATTTCAAATAATTTTAGAAAACATTGAAATTTCTAGTTGTTTAGTTCTTGAGGTGAAAAGCCCTAATTTTTATTTGCATTTCTTTCAGGCAAAAACTTCAAAATTGAAGCGTGACAGCGGAAAGAAATCGAACCCGTAAAACCGACATTCCTCCAAGTTTGATGTCAACCTTCCGGATATCCAACTTTCCCGCCTCTCATGACGCCATAGTGGCACTAGACCCAAAACCAGTATATTCGTGGATGTGCATTGACCTTCGCTCGGCCTGCACAATAGCCGCCTGGCCAAAGCATGCGAGGATATGAACGCCTCTGGTATACTCCCCCTCTTCTGCCTCAACGACAAGAATTACAGCATCTTTCTGGCAGAAGAATTCTATCAAAGAATGGAACTCATGAGCCCGAACGCTCTTCGAGGATGGATTAGAGGCCGTCCCATTTCTATCACTGCCAAGACCATCTCCACCATCATCGACGTGCACTTCGGTGGAGCACTCGAAGCAACCATTGCTGAGGCTGTACATGCCTGGGAAGCAATGAGGGGCGTAGATACCTACAGAGAACCACAAGGGAAAATGCTCAGAAATCTCTTCCTCTCCGGACGTTTCATCGCCAAGCCACCTTATTGACAAGGGGCTTCTATTCAAGAGTGGAGCACATGACATGTTTACGGCACAACAGATCAACTTAACCAGTGCCGTATTCCTTCAGCCTGTCTCAACTGGGGGCCATCATTTTCAACGAATTAAAGCAATGGGTAGAGAAAGCGAAGAACCCAACCCCATTGCAAACGCCCTTCGTAAGGCTAATCAATGCCTTCTCGAGAGACACCTTGAAATCAACTCTTCCTTGAAGGAAGACGAACTGATAGTGGTGGCTAAGGAGAAGCAACTTAACCGCTTCGTTTCTTCAAGAAATACTGAGTATGAGAACAAGCGAAGGCTGCAAAAGGGTCTTCCGCCTGCCTCCATGACAAAGTGGCTAAGCCTGCATACCGATCTTGGTAACTCGCTTCAACATGGAAGCACATGACGCCGCCAAATAGACCCTTCAAAAGGCTCTCGCGCAAAGTTTGATGAACAAGTGGCCACGCCCCTCCATCAAAAGCCAAAGACTTGGCCGATGAGGCAGAATTAGCATGCTACGAGCCAAGTAAAAAAGCCAAGGGCAAGAAGAAGACAAGGCCTAAGATGTACCTCAGGCAATCAAGAGGAGCAGCCAAATGGATTAGAAAGAGATGAAGGAAGGCCAAAAGGAAAGACCATTCCTCCAACTGCACCAACTCCTTCACCTTCCCCACCAAACTTCACAAGCCCAACATCCTCTCAAACTCAACCAAACCTCTTCTTCCCAGCCCATCTACTCAAACCAATCAACCACCTCACCCTCTCCTCGCACCCACTCCTAAACCAAAACGAAGGAGACTTCAGAAACCTTCGAGGACCAACCACCACAGACACCTACCGCCACTACCGATGAAGCATTGAGTCTCCTATTCACCGCTAAGGAAGAAAAGGAGATCCGCCGGCAAGCCTCTACCGCCACCAACCAACTACCGACGCCAACCAACTACCGACGCCCAACCAACTACCTCTAGCCAACCTCTACCGCCACACCCAACCAACAACCCATTCCTCCCGAGTCATCTACTCGAGGAATTCACCACCTCCTGAGGAGCCTATCCCTCAGAGGAGCTCAAACTCGTGAGGAGCCACCGTAACCCCCACTCCTCCTCCTCCTTCACCCTTCAACTACTCACCGACCCTTCTACCCCTTCCTCACCTCACCAATCCCAACCAACTTCATCAACCACACCACAACCAACTCCAATCCCTCCCACAAAGCCAATAGACTCGCCGCAAATTTCCTTTGAACTTTCTCTCAAGAGGCAGCTCTTCACCCCTAACCAACAACCTCCTCAACCTACCCTTCGCAAACCAAAATCCCTCTTCTACCCCTCCCCTCTTTTCTAGTTCTCTACCGACTCCCCTCACCCGAATCATCCCATCGCTGTCAAATGACATTCGACACTAACATGAGATTGATTCCCCCACCAACCCTCCCCCTCCACCTATAACCATATCTTCTCTACCAACACCATACCAACCCAAGACTCATCCTCTTCCGACTCCATCACTCCTCCAGATTCTGAAGTCATTCACATTGGCCAGCATCAACTCCTCTCACTCGCCAATGATGAAATTTTGTCAAGGCTGACGCCATATACGAACGACTAGGCGCTCTACCAAGATCACTACCGCTACCGAATAGCCACCGCCGCCTTCCAAAGCCAATGACCGAATCGCCATCTTCTACGACAATTTCAAGAGGATGTCTGACTCGCTTTGGACAGATACGACACGAATCTTCACGACGCCAAGATCAACGTTGAAGCTCAAAGAGACGAATGTGTACGTGATTCCTCCTCCTCTTCTACAAGCTTTTCCATGCCATCACTCTCCATCTCTGGCAATGGCCGCCCTCCCCGTTTCTAGAGCTCAAGAACATAGCTC
>CM028377.1:43371071-43508213 GCA_013146195.2 Codonopsis lanceolata
CGCCGCGACTAAGCGATTGGGAAGAAATGTAAACTTTCACCTAGATTCATTGGACCATTCGAGATCCTAGAAAGGATTGAGCTTTGGCGACGGTTAGCATTACCGCCTTCTATATATGATGTTCATGACGCCTTTCATGTCTCGATGCTACGCAAATACTTAAAGGATGAGTCGCTGTTCTGACTTATGATGAGATTACTTTGAGATCTTCCTTATGATGAGAAACCGTGAGGATTCTTGATACGAAGAGCAAGTGTTGAGAATAAAGAAGATTTCCTTAGTGAAGGTCCTGGAAGAATCGTGATATTGAGGAAGCCACGTGGGAGACCGAGCTCGATATGCGAGAGAAATACCCTTCATATTCGACGACTGTAAGAATTTAGGGACTAAATTCTTTAAGTGGGGGAGGATGTGAGAACCCAAACCCATTACTTGTTTATTGCCTTAATAACATGCTTGTATTATACCTTAACATGTTAGACGCTCTAATTGTCCCCTCGCATGCTCACATTGGAGATTACGTGCCTAGTTGCTTGAATACCTTTATGCTTAGCATACCTTGCCGTTGTGCCTGAGTGTTGCCTTAGCTTGATTTGTACTCAACCAAGACTCAAGTTAGGGTTTTATTGTCTTTCATAGATGACTTAGAACACTCGCCTGATCCTAGTAAGCTTGATTGGAAGTTTAGAAACCTTCTTGCTTTGTTTTGGCCTTAGCGATTTCCCTCTCCGCTTGCTCAGATTTCTACTGCGAATTGTTCCTTGAGTTCCCGGACTTGTATTCAAGTCATAACCATGATTAAACAATGCTTTTTCATGCCCAAGTTATCCTAGTTTTAGTGACGCTTGATCCGGTTTGATTCACAACCAATCGCCGCTTGATTCGAGCCTTGTCCTACCTTGTCTCGGTGTTGTTCTGCATGTTTCTGACATGTTTTGAGTTATGTTAGACCCTAGAATGGTTGCCCATGAGCTTGGGACCATTTAGGACTTGTTTAGGTCAGTTTCTAGTTTCGTGCTCTGTTCAGCGGCCGTGGATCAGCGGCCGCATGGAGGCGCCCAATGAGGCGCCCGCCCCAAGACGAGAGCAAATGAAAATGGAAGCCTTCAAGATCAGATCCGAGGCGGCCGCATGGCTAGGCCTGAGGCGCCCGCCTCACTTCCCGATCGCCCACGGGATTTTCCTTCTTCCAGCTTTTGTGACCCAATTAGTCACTTAAACCCCTTCCTAATTGGCCCTAATCCAACCTATTAAACCCTAATCAAGCTAGATTAGTCCTAAACCCAAGTAACCTCCTCTTGACAAGTGGTAAATGGGAGCCTCCTCGACATGTGGATTTCCACTCAATCCATGCAAGGTATAAAAAGCCTCTCTCTTGTTGACTTAACCTTAAACCCCCATTATCAGATTTTCTCCTCTCTCTCTCTTGCCATGTTTAGTGTGTGTAGAGAATAGGTGAGATTGGTGTGTGTGATTCCCCTAGTTTGAGCTCCCGACCTCCGATTGCCAAACCGAGACCACCGGAGTGAAGCTACCGACGAGGAGATCGTTTCCATCCGATTACTTTGTGCTCCAACCTTCATTTTCCTCGGTGAAGGTAAGCTATTAATTTCCCCTTAAGATGAATGCTAGAATTGCCATGTCTTCCCCTCTTCTTGTAACTCCCATGCTCCTACCATGCCCATGCCATGATTGTTGATGAATTGGTCCTTGGAGAATTTGAATAATTTATTCATCATATTAATTGAATCCTATGCCTAGAATTAAAAGTGTTCTATGTCCCCTTAGGAACAACTATTGTTCTTGGACTAATAGATTTTGATAACCTTTGGAGACTATGATTTCTAGGGTTCCTTATGCCATGAATTTTCTATCCTATTGAATTGGATCCTATGCCTGGAATTGATCATGTTCTACGCCTCCTTAGGAACAACTAATGTTCTTGGACTTACGACTTTTGACAACTCTTGGAGATTATGAATTCTAGGGTTTCACGTGCTATGGATTGTCCATCTTGTTGATTGAGACCTATGCCTAGAATTCTTTATGTTCTATGCTTCCTTAGGAACAACTACTATTCTTGAATTAATAGATTTTGATAACTCTTGGGGATTGCGAATTCTAGGGTCTCCTATGCCATGTATTGATCATCCTATTGAATTGGGTCCTAGGCTTAGAATTAATTGTGTTCTATGTCCCCCTATGAGTAACTAATGTTCTTGGACCCTTGTATTTTAATAACCTTTGAAATAATGATTCTAAGGTCCCCTTGAATTCGAATTTTTGATAATACTTGACTATGGTTGTTAAGTGGATTAACGGCCTAATTACTCGATATGAGAACTTAGAAAAGGATTTTGGATGCATCTAGCATCCTAACTCTATTGGATGAATTGTTAGAGATGACTCAACGGAGTCAAGTTTAGCGAGCCATTGAACAATACCGGCTCACCGACAAATCCCTACGACGTTCTAAACGCGTTTCCCTAAGAATAATAATTCTAGACTCTTGAACTTGAATTGATTACCTTGCTTGATTCTTGATGTCATATAATAGAATGTCTATTTGACATATTGAGTTCGCCTTGTCGAACTCATTCATGCTTGATCATTGATGATAATTCTTAACTACGGTTGTTTAATAGGTTAATGACCTAGCCGATCATATACGAGAACTTAGAAAAGGTTCACGATGTATTTAGCGTCCTAACTCTATTGGATGAATTGTTAGAGATGACTCAACGGAGTCAAGTTTAGCGAGCCATTGAACAATACCGGCTCACCGACAAATCCCTACGACGTTCTAAACGCGTTTCCCTAAGAATAATAATTCTAGACTCTTGAACTTGAACTGATTACCTTGCTTGATCTTGAATGTCATATTATAGCATGACTAATTGACATGTGAGTTCGCTCTTGTCGAACTCAATCCTACTTGGTTATTGATGAGAATAATTTACTTGTCTTGAACGAGATCGCTCTTGTCGACCTCGTTCTATACTTGAGAATTTTGTTAAGTAAACATTACTTGGCATTTGCATGAGTCCAGCTGGCATACCTGTCTTTGTTCACACACGCCTCCATGTGGCCACGGTGGGAAGTAGCTCCCTTGTCGTAATCATTTAAGAGCATCATTGGACTATCCCCGCATCTCCTCGAAGATCGATGTACTTACACACATTCGATACCCGCACATTTCCAGATAACGCTTGTATGCAGGAACTATGTAGCGGCCCGGCTCTCCAGATATCCTCATCCTATGTGATTTAATTATGCTCACTTATATGAAACAATGTGCATCTTGGATATATGACCACTATGCTTATGTGACGATATCTTGCCTTGTATGTTGCATATTGCCATGACATGCATGATTGATAGCTTACAAGTCTTTATGACTTACCCTTTCCCCTTTACTGCTTTAGATCCTAGCAAGACAGGTCTTGCTCGTTGAGACTCGCGGTGTTCGTGCTTTGTGCCCTTTTTGGTGCGCCGTTGATATTTGAAGAGGTGGTTTAGATGTCCTCTTTCTCTTGTTTTATATTTTGTAAGGACGACGGGTTAAAGCAAGTCAATTAGACTATGCTTGGGTATTTGTATAGAACTTGATTTGTAACTCTTGTTAGCTACTAGTAGTATATCACTTGTAGTACTTGTAACCCTTTTGTGCCGGCATTGTGTAAGCCGAGCTTTGGTTAACTAGTTATTATTCCTCCACGTATTAGTCTTCCGCTGAGCATGCTATTAGCTCTTCTTTAATCCTTGTCCATAAACTGTTAGCTTGGGTTCCGGCATGTAGTGTCGCCGAAGACTTGGTTATATTGTTTAACTGTTTATCAGGTTTAAAAGTTTTAAAAATACCGGCCGTTTGGTGCCGAGGCGTGCTACGTCTCCAATGTTGCGTCACGTCGTTTTTATAAATTATGACCTTGCATGTTTCTTTGCTTACTTGTTTTCCCTCCTTTTTTGGGCGGTCCGACCCTCGGTCCCATCTCGGGCCCGGGCCGGGTCGCCACAGTCAGTTTTGCCGTTAGGTATTTTTTGAAAACCCAATTTTACCCTCAGTAATGTTAGTGGTTTAAAATAAAAAAAATGATAAATGATAAAAGGAAAAAAAAAAGGAATGGGTACAAAGTCAACCCGTCCACATCCCGTTTCCCAATCCAATCAACCCTTTCTTCAACCCCTTCTTCAACCCACAACACGGAGTGGCCACAAATTCAACCCTTACGTTCATATCTTTGATCCGGCTTCATATCTTTGATCTTCACGGCTTCATGGGCGAGAGTCTAGCGGTTCGTCCACTCACCCGTTCACATCGCCAAATGCGGATTCGTCTGTGCCGCCGACCACCGGCCGCGGCTTCCCGACGGCCTTGTAGCGCACATTCCCCGGCGTTAACCCGTCGTCGGCAGCGTTTCATTCTTCGACTCCTTCAAGCGCACCTTACCCCACCTCTCCCTTCCTTTCTCTACTCCGAGTCCCTTGGTGGGCGCAATCGCAATACTCATCACACTCCGCATAATACTCATCGCCATATGCGGAATCGGCGATAAGTTCAAGCCACGCGTGGCCTCTCGAGCACTTCTTATCGATCACCGCCACTCGATCCCTACGGAAGGTAGTGCCGCGGCTCCATACTGGATGTTTCCTTCAAGGTTGGTAGAGGCGAAATCTAGCTTTGGCGACCCCGGGGAGGCCGTGGCTCGACCACGCGAGGCTGCTTAGAATCTGTCGAGAAGTACAGAAAGGTTCGAGGAAATTGGCGTGCCGTTGTTGATTGTACACGGCGGAGGCGGCGTTGTTTGCGACCCGGCGTGTGCGGAGGAGTTGTATAGACGCGCTGCGAGTAAGGACAAGACGCTCAAAATTTATCCAGGAATGTGGCACTAGATAATCGGAGAACCGGATGAAAATGTGGAGCTTGTGTTCGAAGAAATGTTGAAGTGGTTGATGGCGATGGAACCAGATTCCCTTTTTCTTTTTTCCTTTTTTCTTTTTCATTTTTCATTTTTCATTTTTTTATTTTAAACCACTAACATTACTAAGGGTATATTTGGGTTTTCAAAAAAATCTAAGCAAAAGTAACGGTAACCCCATCGAGGGTTAATCTCTTAACAAACCCTATATTAAGGACCACATACATTACAAAAAAGTCACGAGGGACCAAGCATATAATTGGTATAGTTTAGGGACCAAAAAATTATTTTATTCTAAAATATATCATGTATTAACCGATTTTGCCAGTAAAAAATGGTAATAAAAAACTTTTATCATGCATAAAGGAGGCACCACCGAATTCCTTTAATTTTTTTTAGTTTTTCACAGAAAGCCGTCACGTGGTAGTAAGAGCTTCTATTTTAGTAATATATATATATATATATATATATATATATATATATATATATATATATATATATATATATATATATATATATATATATAATAGCCAACACTTAAATATTACATAAATCTTGTAAAATCTGAAATTGAAATAATGTACTTAATTGAATCATGGACTCTCCACCAATCCTCAATTGTTCTAAATTCAAACACTTACAATTGGGTGAAATAGAAAGCAACAACCACCAAGACATGCTCTTATAAAGACGTATCTAGAAAAATAAAGATCCTCGAGCCTTAAATCTATAGCTATTACTAAAATAGAAGCCACTACTGCTATATCGTGGTTTTTTTGTGAAAAACTAAAAGTTTTAAAGAGATTTTGTGTTGTCACGTGTCGCCTTCGAAATGGTAGAAGTTTTTTGCTTTTTTTCAAAATCGATTAGTTTAAGATAAAAATTCTAAATTTAATTAGATAAGATAAAATTCTTAAAACTAATTTGATTAGATAAAACATATTTATGATACAGTTTTACGAGCAAATTTATGATAAATATTTAGAATTTTGTTTTTATTTTTTTCAAATATTGTATAATTAAAATAGATTTTATCCTATGTAATTTATACAAGTTTAATTTGACTGAAACTCTTCAACTTTCATCTCTTTTCATTTTCTTAATGTTTAATGTATACAAATTATCCACAGGATAATTCTATGTTATTTGTTCTACTAATCTATATTTATTATTTATTAATTATTAATTTATTAATTATCTATCTGTAATCTATGTATATATATATATATATATAACCTAGGTAGTCTAAAAATAGTAATTTCCCACCAAAATTTGCATCCCTAAAATAGTAACCCCTATATATAACAAACATTTAATGAATCATATAATTACATAATACAAATTCAAATACTTATAACTCTTTGAAACTAGAGCCTAGGAACTAGAACCACTGCATTCATTACTTTGTTATCCAAGCACAATCTTTTATGCATACAACCGTTAGTTTTCTATTATTGTCAAATAAACTTCAGAAAAATAATGGATGACTTTGTGCAATAAATTTTACTGAAGTGAATCACAAATACTCACAATTAATTATAATTGAATGCCTAATATATATATTCTAAAACGATATCGTTTTAATATCCGTGAGTTGGGCGAAGTAACAAATCCAAAAGATCAAATTTGTCTTTTTAATTGCTATTGATTATTGATATTGAAATGAGCCATAAACATGCTTAAATCAGTACAAATAGAATTATTTGAGTCAATTTTCAATTGATCATCGTCAATTAAATTTGTTTCGAGTAAGTTTTATCATTCAATTAATATGTGTCGGGTTATGAACACGTCGATCGACCAATTTATATTTTTTGTCTTTTAAAGGTTTGAAAAGAATATGGTGAAAATTGGGTCGACTCTTTTGAAAGATATTCAACTTGTCCACTATGTTTTTAATAAGAAAAAACATTTTTTATGTGAAATGACGAGTATACCTTTAATGAATCGGACACGCTTGCGATAAGCATCAGTTCATACATTGCCATGCATGATTCAAAATTGTGTAATTGTCATTCTCATTTCATAGCAGTGCATCGTGATTTTGAATCGATGCCTCACGTTCAAACTAGTCTATTTCCAATTCATAGCGATGCATTGTGATTCTAAATTGACGCATCGTGAATCGAAATCAACGTATCACTACTGAAAATCGAAACACTGCGAAACACATTTTTTTTGTATTTTCATTTTAATTATTTATTTAATTTTCATAAATTGCAGTTATTCCAATTTATTTATTTTATTATTGTTAATCAACTGACACATATATTTCTTTAGGGATAAGTGTACCATTAGTCCCTAAATTTGGCCGAACACATCATCAGTCCCCAAACTTTCAAAAGTTTCACCACTGACCTAAGTAGACCTTTTTTGCTCATCGGAGGTCCGTAGGCCTAACGCCGTTTGTTTATTTCCGTTAAGCAAACATGTGCCACTCACATGCACAAAATAAGGGGGTTATGTGTAACATCATCAAAATAAGGGGGCAAAGTGAACATGCTCATAAAATGGATCAGAATTCTGGCTTGAATTACTCTCATTTTCACGAAATAAGAGAAAATTTTGGGGAAATGATCATCACTTGCATCAATTCATACAATTTCCTCGAACAAATAAATAGATCTATAAAACAAAGTTCTTCGATCTCGAATTGAATTAGAAGCGGAAATCTAAATTGTAAGGCTTCCAAAATCGAAAAATTACGTTGGTGGTTTCTCCTCTTCAAGCATGGAAATTTTCATTCGGCAACGACGCGAAGATCGAGCATGACCTTCTCGTGAACCGCCTCGATTCCGTCATCGCTGTTGCTCAACGGCGATTTGGGATGGGGAGAAGATCTGCTATGGTGGGTGGTGAGTTGTTGTGTTCTGGGGCGGGGACGGAGGTTGACGTCTGATCCTGGATTGGGATTGGAATGGGTGTCGTCGATTTTCATGCAACGGAGGTAGCGTTGGTTGTCCCAACGCAACGTGGGTAAGGTGAAGTTGTGAAGAAGACGTGATCTCTCGGTGGCAACGCCATAAATTCAGAGCTCTGCTCCTCTGTTTCTTTCTTCCCACCACCAACCGGAAAACCCACCAATTAACTTTATTTCTATTCTAGAAAAAGAAAGTTAGACGGAGAGAGGTGGGGAATGGTGGAGCTCAAGAAGAACAACGCAATGGCGAAATTCAAAGACTTTGTAATCGTTGTTGGAGTGAGAGAGAGAGAGAGAGAGAGATTTTGAAATTGGGGGCGTGGGTTTTCAAAATCATAGAAGGGAATGAGAAGGAAAAGAAAGGGAGAGATTGAGAATTGTTGTTGACTGGATCGTGGTTGAGGAGGTCGGAATTAGGGATGGGGTTCGGCCAAGGAGGGGAGAAGGCGGAGAGGACGAAACAACAATGAATCTGGAATTGTTTATCTAATAGAATTTGGGTTTTATTTTTAAAAATTTCTTTTGGATTTAAAATTTTCACATTACCCTCCTATTTTTATGATGTTACACATAACTCCCTTATTTTGTGCATGTGAGTGGCACATGTTCACTTAACGGAAATAAACAAATGGCGTTAGGGCTAGGGACCTCCGATGAGTAGAAAAGGCCTACTTAGGTCAGTGGTGAAACTTTTGAAAGTTCGGGGACTAATGATGTGCTGGACCAAAGTTCAGGGACTAATGGTACACTTATCCCATTTCTTTATTTTCATAATAATTTTTAATCAAATGAATCAAATGATATTTTTCTATTCATTAAAATAATCTCTTTTTTTAGTTTTGTTTTTGTCTTCATTTTGCTTGATTATAATTTAACTGAGTATAATTTAATTGAAAAAATATATATATGTCCGTGCGTTTAACGCACGGGTATAAAACTAGTTATCACTAAAACAGAAGCCACTGCTGTCATGTGGCGGCTTTCTGTGAAAGCTAAAAGTTTTAAAAAGATTATGTGTTGTCACGTGTCACCTTCGAAATAGTAAAAGTTTTTTTTTCAAAATCGATTAGTTTAAGATAAATTTTTTTAATCTAATTAGATAAGATAAAATTCCTAAAACTAATTTGATAAGATAAAACAGATTTATTAAATAGTTTTACGAGAAAATTTATGATAGAGATTTAGGACTTTGTTGTTTATTTTTTTCAAATATAGCTTAATTAAACTAGATTTTAACCTATGTAATTTATACAAGTTTAATTTGACTAAAACTCTTCAATTTCCATCTCTTTTCATTTTCATAATTTTTAATTTATACAAATTATCAATGGGATAATTGTATGTTATTTATTCTACTAATCTATATTTATTAATTATTAATTACTAATCTATTAATTATCTATTGACTATTATTAAAATAGAAGTCATTCTTTGCCACATGACGACTTTCTATTGAACGCTAAAGTTTTAAAAGAATTATGTGTTTCCACGTGTCACCTTCTTGTGAAGTGGTAATATTTTATTTTATTTTGCTGTAAAAATTTATAACCAGATAGATTTTAAAATCGGTGCCTCATTTATAAATGGCAAAAGTTTTTTTTTTTTTTTTGTCAAAATCGGTTAGTACGAGTGTAAAAACTCGCATACCTTAGATTTGCTTAAAACCATTAAACTAAAACAAGTTAGTATAAATACTTTTCCAAAATCCTTAAAATTGATTTTTACTTTGATTTTTTAACAAATTTAAATCTATGTACTAAAAAATTCAGTAGATAAGATATCTTCAGTTGTCTATACAGCAGATACCTATTTGACTTTGCCTTTTTTTTCCATCTCTTTTCATTTTCATAATGAAAAATTCACCTTCGAAATGGTCAGTTTTTTTTCTTTTTTCAAAATTGATTAGTTTAAGATAAAAATCATAAATCTAATTAGATAAGATACAAATCCTAAAACTAATTTGCTAAGATAGATTTAGGATATAGTATAACGAGTAAATTTATTATAGAGATTTAGTGTGAGAACGCAAACCCATTACTTGTATAACATCATTATAACATGCTTAGCGTATGCCTTAACATGTTAGAGAGTCCATATTGTTCATATCATGCTTGCATTAGGTTGGTTACGATCATAGTCGTTTGAATGTCTTCTATGCGTTGCATGCTTGGTCGTTAATGTTTTGAGTATTCATCTTAGCATGTTTGTACTTAACTAAGTCTCATTGGAGTCTTAGTACCCTTCATATATGACTTATAACATTAATCTTGATCATAGTATGCATGGTTGAGAGTTTAGAAGCATTGTTGCTTCGTTTGAGTCTTAGGGTTTCTCGGGATTGCCTTCGTTGCTTGTATTGTTTGTATTTTCAACTTGCGAGAAGTTCATTTGAGTTCTAGACCAAGTGTACTAGTATTTCTCATGCTTGCACAATCATTGTTCATAGACTTGTTGCATTTGGTAATAAGATGACCAATTTATTTCTTCACAGATCAGTCATGTTTTTGGGAAAACTTCAGGAAAATTATGGTACCAATCTACAAAATGTAATAGGTAAATGCCTATTTTTCTCCTGAAGTTGCCGGAATCATTCGTAATAAGATATTGGCTACAATTGAAAAGGTCTTATCAATAAAATTTCCATTTTTACGCGATCAATCAGGTTCTAAAGTTTTAAATTATTCCGGCTTTTTAGTGCCGAGTTGTACTACGTGTCCAATGTTGCGTAACCGTTAGTTTTGATAATTAAGTCCTTGCATGAATTACCTTATTTGGACGGCACGACTCGCGATTCCTCCTCGGGGTCGAGGTCGGGCTGTCACAATTGTTCTCTATGCGTTTTCATACTTTAAAAATGTTTCATAAAATCATTATTTGTAACACTCTTAAGCAAATATTTTTCAATAAAACATACAAGACAATCATTTAAAATTTGATCTCAAATTCGGTTTAGTAGGTACGTCTTGACAATCATTTAACGCTCTGATAGTTTCCGTTTAAAAAATTTCTTCATAATCACTAAAACCAAATTCCTTCAAATCAACCATAATTTGGAAATCTACACAAATGAAAAAAAATCTCATAAGTCAACTACTTCAACCCCCAAATTAAAATGCCCTAATTTTAGATTAAATAATTAGACATTTCCTACCAAGATATTGAATACACAAATTTATGAAATAAAACAATATTATCATAATATCATCTAAATTCACAAAAATTACATAAATTCAATACTCGGGTGGAGGAAAATTGTACAAATTTAACAGAAGTGGGGACAAATTGTAAAATATAACAGATTACTCCCTCCGTCCCTAAATTATCGTCCTCCTTTCCTTTTTCGTCCGTCCCAAAATAATTATCCACTTTGAAACTTACCCTTTTAGATCATCACTTTTACCACTTTACCCTTACTTTTTCACCCTACTTTAATTATGGGCCATATACACATGGGCTTTAAAGGAAACTACACATTAAACCAATATTAATAATCCAGTCAAATAGGTTTTCTTAAACGGTGTGCCGGGTCAACCAGGACAATAAATTAGGGATGGAGGGAGTATTATTTAGAAATAAAAAAATTCTTTAACAAAAAAACCCCCAAGTGAGGGCAACTGCCCCCAGACCCAAAAGCTTGTGTCCGCCTATATAAAGTGTTTCAAAATAGTTTATTCTCACATACAAATATTTGACATATTTGGAAAAAAGAAGAAGATGAGTTATAGCAAGACCATTATCATTTTTCTCATTGCTGTAGTTTTAATGGGATCTTTTTCAATCACCCCTGGTAAACTCTTTCTCTCTCTCTGTATATATATATATATATATATATATATATATATATATATAGACACACACGTATAATATTACTGATAATTGTCATTTTTTCCTTGGTGTGGTGCAGCATCAGCAGCCGAAGGTAAGGCTACAGGAATCAAGGTGCTTTGCAACATTGCTTTAAAGTGTGATAAAATGTTTTATGCATATTGCGACACTTATTGCAAATCTGGTACTCCCCCTAGTGACTGGTATGCAGTTTGTCAAGATGGAAAATGTTGTTGCCACAGTCCTGAATAAGATGTATTATTATACCTTTATTAATAAAAATTAATAGCCATGTTCCGTGGTGTTTCAATTTATTGTTCATATACTTGGGCGTATGTTATTTTCATTTTAGTCTACAATAACATTTTTTATTTTTTGTTGTTCCATAATTAATGTGTGACACCCCGCTCATTCGTTAGCTCGGTTTGTGTGCTTTACTTGCACTTCTTCCTTTGTTGACTGTATTTTTGGTTTGCGAGAGGGTCTAGATATGTTTGAGAGACCATATTAAGACCAAAACATTATTAAGAGACTCCATATAGTTGTTGACTTCCTAAAGTCACAAGTCGTGACTCGACGATAATCGGAATGCGACGCGATTGAGGGTTTGCTTGCGTTTTGTGTTCGTGACCTCGGTTTGGGTCCTAGAACTCTTTAAGATGGTTTATTAACATGTTTAGATGCATTAGACTTCAAGTTGGAGGTGTTCCTTAAGTCTATCGATGATTTTGGGAGCTTTGGAGATAGCGTTCGTCTCTATCGCGTAGTTCGGGAATCGAGTCGCGTAATCGTCTCTCCTTTGGGATTCTTATTTCCCTAGTTGTTATTCAACTTTCTAGAAGTATTTAAGCTTCTTCATTAGCCCTTAGACTTGCCTTAAAAGTCTCCTTTCATTGCTCGTTCGATTGCGAGTTCGTTCGTCGTTCCGGTTGCACGTTGTTGCACCCCTTCCCTTCGCTCCGAGTTGTCTCGGGAGTTCTTCGGTGTGTTTCTGACTTGTTTTGAGTTGGGTTAGACCTTAGAATGGTTGCCCATAAGTTTGGGACCATTTAGGACATGTTTAGACCAAGTTTTGAAGGTTCAGAGGCCTAGGCGCCCGCCTGGCCATAGTGAGGCGCCCGCCTCAAGTACTGAGAGCTTTGCAAAATGAAATACCCTGGACAGAAGCCCAGGCGCCCGCCTGGAGAGATGTGAGGCGCCCGCCTCAACATCGAGATTACGATTCTGGATTTTTCCCCTGTTTTGTGTTTGGACGAATTATACCTATCCTACCCTCATTAAACCCCCTCTAAACCCTTCCTAACCTCTCATACTTAACCCAAATCATGTCCTAACATTAGTTGGAAGTTAATTAAGGTTAGATTAATGTTTGATTACCCCTAATCCCTACTATTTGTACTAGGGAAATGTCTAATGTGCCCTCCTCAATTTGGGGGTATAAATACCCAAACCCCCTTTGCAATTTCCAGAAATCTCTTCATTTCTTCCTCCTCCACAATACGTATTAGAGAGAGAGAGAGAGTCCAAGGGAGATTCAAGCCCTAGCTTCCTTCTCTCTTCGATCCAAGACGATCCATCCACCCGATTGCTTTCAAACTTCGGAATCTTGAAGCCCTCGGCGTGTAGAACAACTTCAGATTCGATTTTGGTTCTCTTGAGTTTTCACTCAAGCTAGGTAAGTTTCTCCCTTTTGATTTTGGTTCATTGGCCCTAAGGAAAACAACCTATATGCTATTTGTGGGCAATGAACACTTGATATGCTTTGTATGCCCAATTTTGGGGATTTTTGGAAGTATAAACTTGTTGAGAGCATTTGTAGAGTGGTTTCTATGATTGTGAGGTATATGATTACTCTTCATCTTGTGCTTCTAGGCTTATGAGCATGCTAGAAATCATGTCCATATGTTATTTGGGTTCATTGTGGAAATATGCCTATTTTGTGTATCTTTGGAGGTATGAACTTGTCAATGCCATGTGTAGGATGAAATGTGTAAGAAATGAGACTTAGTATTTAGACTCATCGGAGTCGAAATAAGTTCAATAAAGTGTTAATGAACTCGGGTTGAAGTCCTACGACATTTGGGATTCGTTTGATTATGATTATGTTGAATTCTTGGATTTTTAGGCTTGGGAAACAAGCCCGGATTAATTTGGGAGAATTATTATAAACTTGAATGATGTGTTAGTTTTGGGATTTATGGAATGTGTATTTAATGAAATGCGATATTAAGACTCAATGGAGTCGTTATAGGTTCAATAAGATGTTAGTGAGCCTTAGGTTGAAGTCCTTCGATGTTCGGGTTTGGTTGGTTTTGATTGTGAGTACCCGAGCATCTCGAATTGTGTCCCATTTGTGACACCCATGATATAGAGGCTTATTGGGGACTTATTTAGAGCGTGCTCGTAGAGCACGGAGCATTAGAGACCAATCAATGATCTCGTGTATTCTTAAGAAATGATTATTGAATGAGATTTCTTTTAGGAAATTCAGATGAACGTACATGGAAAACTTGCGGGTCTTGGACTACGGTGTAGTCTTGTCATTCATGAGAATGGTTTTGGGGATGTCGATTATGTTCGACGGTTAGGACTATGGTTGAGTCCGGTATGCCTTTATGTATAAGCTTAAATACTAAGCCATGTTTGTGGTTGTTCTTAGACTAAATAATAGTCTTTGATTTAATCTTGAGTAGAGGACTATAGTAGACCTCATGTTGTCATTTATTGAGCTATAAGCTATTCTTGAATTGGTGATGACTTGAGGATTACGAATACCTCAATATGTGGTTTTTGAACTAAACTTACAAGTTAGTTGAACATGTTAAGTGTGTACAAGTGCATTGTTTATTGGGATTTGTAGAGCATTATGACCTACTTGAATTGATAAGTTCTTTTATGATGGACTTGGTCCTTATTGGTTATCCAAGTAAATATCTACTTGAGCATCTTGATTTGAGTCAGTGGCGTCTTGTCGTTTTGTCGGCAATGGGACGATTCATAGCCTTTGAAACATTCGCTATGAATCGCCGCATTGGTACCCTTTCTCCTCACTATTTGGCCGATAGTGGGATGTGGTCTCGTATTAGCGCCCCCTAGCCTGATATTGAGCTCCCATTTCTCATCCCAGGGTTGGATGAAGGTAACGAGGTACTCATTAAGAAAACTGGTGAGTTGTGATCATTTGAGGATTGAAACCCAGATTATGATCATTTGTGGGTGGTACCCATGATTTAAATATTGAGGGCTTGGCCTGTGTCTTGGTTTTACGTGCTTAGGTATAAGCACTTATATGAAAGATAACATGCTATGTGGTTTATGAAGTTTATGTTATATGATGACTTAATACAAGTTTATTGTTGGTATACTAGTATGATACCATGATTTTATATATGCTTGTGCATTATGCCATGCCACGACATGATATGCCATAATATTGCATTTAGTAACTTCTTGGGTCATTATGACTCACTCGTGTGTTTGTTTTCCTTAGTGTGTGCGGCGATCCCGTTATGCGTGGCGGCTTCGGATAGTGATTTCTAGAAGGTGGTCTTCCGGGCTTTAAGCTTGGATTTATTATTATTATGTTATGTATCTGTGAGACACGAATGTAAAGTTATGTAGACTTTACTTGGGTAGATTATGTTAGTATTTTGTTATCGCATTATTTTGGTAGCCGACTTGTTTGGTCGAGCTGTTGTATCTCTTATGAGTTGTTCCCTTTTATTATTCCGAGCATGCTTTAGCTCACTCATTCTAGTATTGTTGGTATTGTCATCTCCGACGACTTTAGTCGAGAGAAATTGTTTTAGTTGTTAGTATTTTAATATCTTATCCGTCTAGTTGATTTGTCCCTCCGGCATGTTGTAGCCGTTGAGTGGTTGTTTATCAGGTTGGTATTCTGTTGATTCGCCGGCCTTAGGTTGCCGATGGTTTGTTGTACGTGCGCAATGTTGCGTCACGCGAGTCGTAGATTTGTCGAGAGATAGTCGTCTCTCAGCCTTGTATTCCTTAGTTTATAATTATAGGCTTTGGTCCCACTTATGATTCGCTTCCGCAGATTTTAGTTTTTGGTTATTCGGTTTTGCCGTTATGGCTTTACATTCCTGTTTAGAGTTTGTTGGTTCAACTCTTGACTCGCACCACTACACTTAGCGGGTGCTTGTCCGTCTTTCAGCTTGTCCTTGACGACACGACCTTGGGATTTCGCATTGGAGTCCGGGTCGGGCTGTCACATAATGTATCAATAAAATTTTCATATCTTTTGATATTCGAAGAAATCGAAAAAGAAAGGTTTAGAATAATTGCATTTGAGTCGATGTTCATTCGAATGAACGATGTTCTTTGTAGAATGTGATGAAAACTAAAATAAAGTCGTAATTGAGTTTACTAACCGAACTTAAATCACCTACATTTGAGCCTTCCTAAATAAAATATATCATGTATTAACCGATTTTGCCAGTAAAAAATGGTAAAAAAAAACTTTTATCATGCATAAAGGAGGCACCACCGAATTCCTTTAATTTTTTTAGTTTTTCACAGAAAACCGTCACGTGGTAGTAAGAGCTTCTATTTTAGTAATATATATATATATATATATATATATATAATAGCCAACACTTAAATATTACATAAATCTTGTAAAATCTGAAATTGAAATAATGTACTTAATTGAATCATGGACTCTCCACCAATCCTCAATTGTTCTAAATTCAAACACTTACAATTGGGTGAAATAGAAAGCAACAACCACCAAGACATGCTCTTATAAAGACGTATCTAGAAAAATAAAGATACTCGAGCCTTAAATCTATAGCTATTACTAAAATAGAAGCCACTACTGCTATATCGTGGCTTTTTTGTGAAAAACTAAAATTTTTAAAGAGATTTTGTGTTGCCACGTGTCGCCTTCCAAATGGTAGAAGTTTTTTGCTTTTTTCAAAATCGATTAGTTTAAGATAAAAATTCTAAATTTAATTAGATAAGATAAAATTCTTAAAACTAATTTGATTAGATAAAACATATTTATGATACAGTTTTACGAGCAAATTTATGATAAATATTTAGAATTTTGTTTTTATTTTTTTCAAATATTGTATAATTAAAATAGATTTTATCCTATGTAATTTATACAAGTTTAATTTGACTGAAACTCTTCAACTTTCATCTCTTTTCATTTTCTTAATGTTTAATGTATACAAATTATCCACATGATAATTCTATGTTATTTGTTCTACTAATCTATATTTATTATTTATTAATTATTAATCTATTAATTATCTATCAATAATCTATGTATATATATATATATATATATATATATATATATATATATATATATATATATATATATATATATATATATATATATAACCTAGGTAGTCTAAAAATAGTAATTTCCCACCAAAATTTGCATCCCTAAAATAGTAACCCCTATATATAACAAACATTTAATGAATCATATAATTACATAATACAAATTCAAATACTTATAACTCTTTGAAACTAGAGCCTAGGAACTAGAACCACTGCATTCATTACTTTGTTATCCAAGCACAATCTTTTATGCATACAACCGTTAGTTTTCTATTATTGTCAAATAAACTTCAGAAAAATAATGGATGACTTTGTGCAATAAATTTTACTGAAGTGAATCACAAATACTCACAATTAATTATAATTGAATGCCTAATATATATATATATATATATATATATAATATATCGCTTTTAATATCCGTGAGTTGGGCGAAGTAACAAATCCAAAAGATCAAATTTGTCTTTTTAATTGCTATTGATTATTGATATTGAAATGAGCCATAAACATGCTTAAATCAGTACAAATAGAATTATTTGAGTCAATTTTCAATTGATCATCGTCAATTAAATTTGTTTCGAGTAAGTTTTATCATTCAATTAATATGTGTCGGGTTATGAACACGTCGATCAGACCAATTTATATTTTTTGTCTTTTAAAGGTTTGAAAAGAATATGGTGAAAATTGGGTCGGACTCTTTTGAAAGATATTCAACCGCTGTCCACTATGTTTTTTAATAAGAAAAAACATTTTTTATGTGAAATGACGAGTATACCTTTAATGAATCGGACACGCTTGCGATAAGCATCAGTTCATACATTGCCATGCATGATTCAAAATTGTGTAATTGTCATTCTCATTTCATAGCAGTGCATCGTGATTTTGAATCGATGCCTCACGTTCAAACTAGTCTATTTCCAATTCATAGCGATGCATTGTGATTCTAAATTGATGCATCGTGAATCGAAATCGACGTATCACTACTGAAAATCGAAACACTGCGATACACATTTTTTTGTATTTTCATTTTAATTATTTATTTAATTTTCATAAATTGCAGTTATTCCAATTTATTTATTTTATTATTGTTAATCAACTGACACATATATTTCTTTAGGGATAAGTGTACCATTAGTCCCTGAATTTGGCCGAACACATCATCAGTCCCCAAACTTTCAAAAGTTTCACCACTGACCTAAGTAGACCTTTTTTGCTCATCGGAGGTCCGTAGGCCTAACGCCGTTTGTTTATTTCCGTTAAGCGAACATGTGCCACTCACATGCACAAAATAAGGGGGTTATGTGTAACATCATCAAAATAAGGGGCAAAGTGAACATGCTCATAAAATGGATCAGAATTCTGGCTTGAATTACTCTCATTTTCACGAAATAAGAGAAAATTTTGGGGAAATGATCATCACTTGCATCAATTCATACAATTTCCTCGAACAAATAAATAGATCTATAAAACAAAGTTCTTCAAATCTGAATTGAATTAGAAGCGGGAAATCTAAATTGTAAGGCTTCCAAAATCGAAAAATTCTGTTGGTGGTTTCTCCTCTTCAAGCATGGAAATTTTCATTCTGTCGGCAACGACGCGAAGATCGAGCATGACCTTCTCGTGAACCGCCTCGATTCCGTCATCGCTGTTGCTCAACGGCGATTTGGGATGGGGAGAAGATCTGCTATGGTGGGTGGTGAGTTGTTGTGTTCTGGGGCGGGGACGGAGGTTGACGTCTGATCCTGGATTGGGATTGGAATGGGTGTCGTCGATTTTCATGCAACGGAGGTAGCGTTGGTTGTCCCAACGCAACGTGGGTAAGGTGAAGTTGTGAAGAAGACGTGATCTCTCCGGTGGCAACGCCATAAATTCAGAGCTCTCTGCTCCTCTGTTTCTTTCTTCCCACCACCAACCGGAAAACTCACCAATTAACTTTCTTTCTATTCTAGAAAAAGAAAGTTAGACGGAGAGAGGTGGGGAATGGTGGAGCTCAAGAAGAACAGCAATGGCGAAATTCAAAGACTTTGTAATCGTTGTTGGAGTGAAAGGAGAGAGAGAGAGAGAGAGAGATTTTGAAATTGGGGGCGTGGGTTTTCAAAATCATAGAAGGGAATGAGAAGGAAAAGAAAGGGAGAGATTGAGAATTGTTGTTGACTGGATCGTGGTTGAGGAGGTCGGAATTAGGGATGGGGTTCGGCCAAGGAGGGGAGAAGGCGGAGAGGACGAAACAACAATGAATCTGGAATTGTTTATCTAATAGAATTTGGGTTTTATTTTTAAAAATTTCTTTTGGATTTAAAATTTTCACATTACCCTCCTATTTTTATGATGTTACACATAACTCCCTTATTTTGTGCATGTGAGTGGCACATGTTCACTTAACGGAAATAAACAAATGGCGTTAGGGCTAGGGACCTCCGATGAGCAAAAAAAGCCTACTTAGGTCAGTGGTGAAACTTTTGAAAGTTCGGGGACTAATGATGTGCTGGACCAAAGTTCAGGGACTAATGGTACACTTATCCCATTTCTTTATTTTCATAATAATTTTTAATCAAATGAATCAAATGATATTTTTCTATTCATTAAAATAATCTCTTTTTTTAGTTTTGTTTTTGTCTTCATTTTGCTTGATTATAATTTAACTGAGTATAATTTAATTGAAAATATTATATATGTCTGTGCGTTTAACGCACGGGTATAAAACTAGTTATCACTAAAACAGAAGCCACTGCTGTCATGTGGCGGCTTTCTGTGAAAGCTAAAAGTTTTAAAAAGATTATGTGTTGTCACGTGTCACCTTCGAAATAGTAAAAGTTTTTTTTTTCAAAATCGATTAGTTTAAGATAAATTTTTTAAATCTAATTAGATAAGATAAAATTCCTAAAACTAATTTGATAAGATAAAACAGATTTATTAAATAGTTTTACGAGAAAATTTATGATAGAGATTTAGGACTTTGTTGTTTATTTTTTTCAAATATAGCTTAATTAAACTAGATTTTAACCTATGTAATTTATACAAGTTTAATTTGACTAAAACTCTTCAATTTCCATCTCTTTTCATTTTCATAATTTTTAATTTATACAAATTATCAATGGGATAATTGTATGTTATTTATTCTACTAATCTATATTTATTAATTATTAATTACTAATCTATTAATTATCTATTGACTATTATTAAAATAGAAGTCATTGCTGCCACATGACGACTTTCTGTTGAACGCTAAAGTTTTAAAAGAATTATGTGTTTCCACGTGTCACCTTCTTGTGAAGTGGTAATATTTTATTTTATTTTGCTGTAAAAATTTATAACCAGATAGATTTTAAAATCGGTGCCTCATTTATAAATGGCAAAAGTTTTTTTTTTTTTTTTGATGTCAAAATCGGTTAATATGAGTGTAGAAACTCACCTACCTTAGATTTGCTTAAAACCATTAAACTAAAACAAGTTAGTATAAATACTTTTCCAAAATCCTTAAAATTGATTTTTACTTTGATTTTTTAACAAATTTAAATCTATGTACTAAAAAATTCAGTAGATAAGATATCTTCTGTTGTCTATACAGCAGATACCTATTTGACTTTGCCTTTTTTTTTTCCATGTCTTTTCATTTTCATAATGAAAAATTCACCTTCGAAATGGTCAGTTTTTTTTCTTTTTTCAAAATTGATTAGTTTAAGATAAAAATCATAAATCTAATTAGATAAGATACAAATCCTAAAACTAATTTGCTAAGATAGATTTAGGATATAGTATAACGAGTAAATTTATTATAGAGATTTAGTGTGAGAACCCAAACCCATTACTTGTATAACATCATTATAACATGCTTAGCGTATGCCTTAACATGTTAGAGAGTCCATATTGTTCATATCATGCTTGCATTAGGTTGGTTACGATCATAGTCGTTTGAATGTCTTCTATGCGTTGCATGCTTGGTCGTTAATGTTTTGAGTATTCATCTTAGCATGTTTGTACTTAACTAAGTCCCATTGGAGTCTTAGTACCCTTTATATATGACTTATAACATTAATCTTGATCATAGTATGCATGGTTGAGAGTTTAGAAGCATTGTTGCTTCGTTTGAGTCTTAGGGTTTCTCGGGATTGCCTTCGTTGCTTGTATTGTTTGTATTTTCAACTTGCGAGAAGTTCATTTGAGTTCTAGACCAAGTGTACTAGTATTTCTCATGCTTGCACAATCATTGTTCATAGACTTGTTGCATTTGGTAATAAGATGAGCAATTTATTTCTTCACAGATCAGTCATGTTTTTGGGAAAACTTCAGGAAAATTATGGTACCAATCTACAAAATGTAATAGGTAAATGCCTCTTTTTTCTCTGAAGTTGCCGAATCATTCGTAATAAGATATTGGCTACAATTGAAAAGGTCTTATCAATAAAATTTCCATTTTTACGCGATCAATCAGGTTCTAAAGTTTTAAATTATTCCGGCTTTTTAGTGCCGAGTTGTACTACGTGTCCAATGTTGCGTCACGTTAGTTTTGATAATTAAGTCCTTGCATGAATTACCTTATTTGGACGGCACGACTCGCGATTCCTCCTCGGGGTCGAGGTCGGGCTGTCACAATTGTTCTCTATGTGTTTTCATACTTTAAAAATGTTTCATAACATCATTATTTGTAACACTCTTAAGCAAATATTTTTCAATAAAACATACAAGACAATCATTTAAAATTTGATCTCAAATTCGGTTTAGTAGGTACGTCTTGACAATCATTTAACGCTCTGATAGTTTCCGTTTAAAAAATTTCTTCATAATCACTAAAACCAAATTCCTTCAAATCAACCATAATTTGGAAATCTACACAAATGAAAAAAAATCTCATAAGTCAACTACTTCAACCCCCAAATTAAAATGCCCTAATTTCAGATTAAATAATTAGACATTTCCTACCAAGATATTGAATACACAAATTTATGAAATAAAACAATATTATCATAATATCATCTAAATTCACAAAAATTACATAAATTCAATACTCCGGTGGAGGAAAATTGTACAAATTTAACAGAAGTGGGGACAAATTGTAAAATATAACAGATTACTCCCTCCGTCCCTAAATTATCGTCCTACTTTCCTTTTTCGTCCGTCCCAAAATAATTATCCACTTTGAAACTTACCCTTTTAGATCATCACTTTTACCACTTTACCCTTACTTTTTCACCCTACTTTAATTATGGGCCATATACACATGGGCTTTAAAGGAAACTACACATTAAACCAATATTAATAATCCAGTCAAATAGGTTTTCTTAAACGGTGTGCCGGGTCAACCAGGACAATAAATTAGGGATGGAGGGAGTATTATTTAGAAATAAAAAAAATTCTTTAACAAAAAAACCCCCAAGTGAGGGCAAGCGCCTGCACCCAAAAGCTTGTGTCCGCCTATATAAAGTGTTTCAAAATAGTTTATTCTCACATACAAATATTTGACATATTTGGAAAAAAGAAGAAGATGAGTTATAGCAAGACCATTATCATTTTTCTCATTGCTGTAGTTTTAATGGGATCTTTTTCAATCACCCCTGGTAAACTCTTTCTCTCTCTCTGTATATATATATATATATATATATATATATATATATATACACACACGTATAATATTACTGATAATTGTCATTTTTTCCTTGGTGTGGTGCAGCATCAGCAGCCGAAGGTAAGGCTACAGGAATCAAGGTGCTTTGCAACATTGCTTTAAAGTGTGATAAAATGTTTTATGCATATTGCGACATTTATTGCAAATCGGGTACTCCCCCTAGTGACTGGTATGCAGTTTGTCAAGATGGAAAATGTTGTTGCCACAGTCCTGAATAAGATGTATTATTATATCTTTATTAATAAAAATTAATAGCCATGTTCCGTGGTGTTTCAATTTATTGTTCATATACTTGGGCGTATGTTATTTTCATTTTAGTCTACAATAACATTTTTTATTTTTTGTTGTTCCATAATTAATGTATCAATAAAATTTTCATATCTTTTGATATTCGAAGAAATCGAAAAAGAAAGGTTTAGAATAATTGCATTTTCCGATTCTCTAAAAGTATTCATTCGAATGAACGATGTTCTTTGTAGAATGTGATGAAAACTAAAATAAAGTCGTAATTGAATTTACTAACCGAACTTAAATCACCTACATTTGAGCCTTCCTAAATAAAATATATCATGTATTAACCGATTTTGCCAGTAAAAAATGGTAAAAAAAAAACTTTTATCATGCATAAAGGAGGCACCACCGAATTCCTTTAATTTTTTTAGTTTTTCACAGAAAACCGTCACGTGGTAGTAAGAGCTTCTATTTTAGTAATATATATATATATATATATATATATATATATATATATATATATATATATATATATATATATATATAATAGCCAACACTTAAATATTACATAAATCTTGTAAAATCTGAAATTGAAATAATGTACTTAATTGAATCATGGACTCTCCACCAATCCTCAATTGTTCTAAATTCAAACACTTACAATTGGGTGAAATAGAAAGCAACAACCACCAAGACATGCTCTTATAAAGACGTATCTAGAAAAATAAAGATACTCGAGCCTTAAATCTATAGCTATTACTAAAATAGAAGCCACTACTGCTATAACGTGGTTTTTTTGTGAAAAACTAAAAGTTTTAAAGAGATTTTGTGTTGCCACGTGTCGCCTTCGAAATGGTAGAAGTTTTTTGCTTTTTTCAAAATCGATTAGTTTAAGATAAAAATTCTAAATTTAATTAGATAAGATAAAATTCTTAAAACTAATTTGATTAGATAAAACATATTTATGATACAGTTTTACGAGCAAATTTATGATAAATATTTAGAATTTTGTTTTTATTTTTTCAAATATTGTATAATTAAAATAGATTTTATCCTATGTAATTTATACAAGTTTAATTTGACTGAAACTCTTCAACTTTCATCTCTTTTCATTTTCTTAATGTTTAATGTATACAAATTATCCACAGGATAATTCTATGTTATTTGTTCTACTAATCTATATTTATTATTTATTAATTATTAATCTATTAATTATCTATCTATAATCTATGTATATATATATATATATATATATATATATATATATATATATATATATATATATATATATATATATATAACCTAGGTAGTCTAAAAATAGTAATTTCCCACCAAAATTTGCATCCTAAAATAGTAACCCCTATATATAACAAACATTTAATGAATCATATAATTACATAATACAAATTCAAATACTTATAACTCTTTGAAACTAGAGCCTAGGAACTAGAACCACTGCATTCATTACTTTGTTATCCAAGCACAATCTTTTATGCATACAACCGTTAGTTTTCTATTATTGTCAAATAAACTTGAAAAAATAATGGATGACTTTGTGCAATAAATTTTACTTGAAGTGAATCACAAATACTCACAATTAATTATAATTGAATGCCGAATATATATATATATATATATATATATATATATATATATATATATATATATATATATATATATATTCTAAAACGATATCGTTTTAATATCCGTGAGTTGGGCGAAGTAACAAATCCAAAAGATCAAATTTGTCTTTTTAATTGCTATTGATTATTGATATTGAAATGAGCCATAAACATGCTTAAATCAGTACAAATAGAATTATTTGAGTCAATTTTCAATTGATCATCGTCAATTAAATTTGTTTCGAGTAAGTTTTATCATTCAATTAATATGTGTCGGGTTATGAACACGTCGATCAGACCAATTTATATTTTTTGTCTTTTAAAGGTTTGAAAAGAATATGGTGAAAATTGGGTCGGACTCTTTTGAAAGATATTCAACCGCTGTCCACTATGTTTTTTAATAAGAAAAAACATTTTTTATGTGAAATGACGAGTATACCTTTAATGAATCGGACACGCTTGCGATAAGCATCAGTTCATACATTGCCATGCATGATTCAAAATTGTGTAATTGTCATTCTCATTTCATAGCAGTGCATCGTGATTTTGAATCGATGCCTCACGTTCAAACTAGTCTATTTCAATTCATAGCGATGCATTGTGATTCTAAATTGATGCATCGTGAATCGAAATCAACGTATCACTACTGAAAATCGAAACACTGCGAAACACATTTTTTTTGTATTTTCATTTTAATTATTTATTTAATTTTCATAAATTGCAGTTATTCCAATTTATTTATTTTATTATTGTTAATCAACTGACACATATATTTCTTTAGGGATAAGTGTACCATTAGTCCCTGAATTTGGCCGAACACATCATCAGTCCCCAAACTTTCAAAAGTTTCACCACTGACCTAAGTAGACCTTTTTTGCTCATCGGAGGTCCGTAGGCCTAACGCCGTTTGTTTATTTCCGTTAAGCGAACATGTGCCACTCACATGCACAAAATAAGGGGGTTATGTGTAACATCATCAAAATAAGGGGCAAAGTGAACATGCTCATAAAATGGATCGAGTCGGCTTGAATTACTCTCATTTTCACGAAATAAGAGAAAATTTTGGGGAAATGATCATCACTTGCATCAATTCATACAATTTCCTCGAACAAATAAATAGATCTATAAAACAAAGTTCTTCAGATCTGAATTGAATTAGAAGCGGGAAATCTAAATTGTAAGGCTTCCAAAATCGAAAAATTCTGTTGGTGGTTTCTCCTCTTCAAGCATGGAAATTTTCATTACGTAAAACAAACAGCGAAGATCGAGCATGACCTTCTCGTGAACCGCCTCGATTCCGTCATCATTGTTGCTCAGCAGCGGCGATTTGGGATGGGAGAAGATCGCTATGGTGGGTGGTGAGTTGTTGTGTTAGGGCGGGGACGGAGGTTGACGTCTGATCCTGGATTGGGATTGGAATGGGTGTCGTCGATTTTCATGCAACGGAGGTAGCGTTGGAAGTCCCAACGCAACGTGTGTAAGGTGAAGTTGTGAAGAAGACGTGATCTCTCCGGTGGCAACGCCATAAATTCGAGCTCTGCTCCTCTGTTTCTTTCTTCCCACCACCAACCGGGAAAACTCACCAATTAACTTTCTTTCTATTCTAGAAAAGAAAGTTAGACGGAGAGAGGTGGGGAATGGTGGAGCTCAAGAAGAAGAACAACAATGGCGAAATTCAAAGACTTTGTAATCGTTGTTGGAGTGAAGGAGAGAGAGAGAGAGAGATTTTGAAATGGGGCGTGGGTTTTCAAAATCATAGAAGGGAATGAGAAGGAAAAGAAAGGGAGAGATTGAGAATTGTTGTTGTGGATCGTGGTTGAGGAGGTCGGAATTAGGGATGGGGTTCGGCCAAGGAGGGAGAAGGCGGAGAGGACGAAACAACAATGAATCTGGAATTGTTTATCTAATAGAATTTGGGTTTTATTTTTAAAAATTTCTTTTGGATTTAAAATTTTCACATTACCCCCCTATTTTTATGCTGTTACACATAACTCCCTTATTTTGTACATGTGAGTGGCACATGTTCACTTGACGAAAATAAACAAACGACGTTAGGGCTAGGGACCTCCGATGAGCAAAAAAGGCCTACTTAGGTCAGTGGTGAAACTTTTGAAAGTTCGGGGACTAATGATGTGCTTGACCAAAGTTCAGGGACTAATGGTACACATATCCCATTTCTTTATTTTCATAATAATTTTTAATCAAATGAATCAAATGATATTTTTCTATTCATTAAAATAATCTCTTTTTTTAGTTTTGTTTTTTGTCTTCATTTTGCTTGATTATAATTTAAGCGAGTATAATTTAATTGAAAAATATATATATAATGTCCGTTTAAGCAGGTATAAAACTAGTTATCACTAAAACGAAAGCCACCTGTCATGTGGCGGCTTTCTGTAAAAGCTAAAAGTTTTAAAAAGATTATGTGTTGTCACGTGTCACCTTCGAAATAGTAAAAGTTTTTTTTTTCAAAATCGATTAGTTTAAGATAAAGTTTTTAAATCTAATTAGATAAGATAAAATTCCTAAAACTAATTTGATAAGATAAAACATATTTATTAAATAGTTTTACGAGAAAATTTATGATAGAGATTTAGGAATTTGTTGTTTATTTTTTTCAAATATAGCTTAATTAAACTAGATTTTATCCTATGTAATTTATACAAGTTTAATTTGACTAAAACTCTTCAATTTCCATCTCTTTTCATTTTCATAATTTTTAATTTATACAAATTATCCATGGGATAATTGTATGTTATTTGATCTACTAATCTATATTTATTAATTATTAATTACTAATCTATTAATTATCTATTGACTATTATTAAAATAGAAGTCATTGCTGTCACATGACGACTTTCTGTTGAACGCTAAAGTTTTAAAAGAATTATGTGTTTCCACGTGTCACCTTCTTGTGAAGTGGTAATATTTTATTTTATTTTGCTATCAAAATTTATAACCAGATAGATTTTAAAATCGGTGCCTCATTTATAAATGTCAAAAGTTTTTTTTTTTTTGGCTGTCAAAATCGGTTGGTACGAGTGTAGAAACTCACCTACATTAGATTTGCTTAAAACCATTAAACTAAAACAAGTTAGTATAAATAATTTTCCAAAATCCTTAAAATTGATTTTTACTTTGATTTTTTAACAAATTTAAATCTATGTACTAAAAAATTTAGTAGATAAGATATCTTCTGTTGTCTATACAGCAGATACCTATTTGACTTTGCCTTTTTTTTTTCCATCTCTTTTCATTTTCATAATGAAAAATTCACCTTCGAAATGGTCAGTTTTTTTTTTCTTTTTTCAAAATTGATTAGTTTAAGATAAAAATCATAAATCTAATTAGATAAGATAAAAATCCTAAAACTAATTTGATAAGATAGATTTAGGATATAGTATAACGAGTAAATTTATTATAGAGATTTAGTGTGAGAACCCAAACCCATTACTTGTATAACATCATTATAACATGATGTCTTAACATGTTAGAGAGTTCATATTATTCATATCATGCTTGCATTAGGTTGGTTACGATCATAGTCGTTTGAATGTCTTCTATGCGTTGCATGCTTTGTCGTTAATGTTTTGAGTATTCATCTTAGCATGTTTGTACTTAACTAAGTCCCATTGGAGTCTTAGTACCCTTCATATATGACTTAAAACATTAATCTTGATCATAGTATGCATGGTTGAGAGTTTAGAAGCATTGTTGCTTCGTTTAAGTCTTAGGGTTTCTCGGGATTGCCTTCGTTGCTTGTATTGTTTGTATTTTCAACTTGCGAGAAGTTCATTTGAGTTCTAGACCAAGTGTACTAGTATTTCTCATGCTTGCACAATCATTGTTCATAGACTTGTTGCATTTGGTAATAAGATGACCAATTTATTTCTTCACAGATCAGTCATGTTTTTGGGAAAACTTCGTGAAAATTCTGGTACCAATCTACTAAATATAATTTTCTAAAAATTTAGTATGTTTTACCTGCATATGTTAGGATACTCCCTGTAAAATTTGGTAATTTTCCACGGTGTCTAAGTACCTCAATTAGGTCTTGACTTACGGCTGTACCAGAATTCTGTTTTCAAGAATTCAGCTTCTGTACTTAAACTTGTAGTAACCATATCTTGATGAATATAAGTCCAAATGGAGTAATTTAAAACACTAAAATATATTTTAATGAGTCTAGTTTCATAAATATCAAAAATCACCTCATTTGGAGTTGTGAGATATTTATGGTCGATTTTACAAGATTGACTGTCCAGTAACTTCGCAAATGAAAATTCTGTTTTCCAGATTTCGGGATTTGTTGAATTTGAATTTTTGGCTTGAACCATCAAACCCATTTGAACCCAATTCAAACCCCCTCATGTATTGTGACCTCTTTAGGTTTAATTTCAACCTTTGGATGTATTTTTATCAAGGGCCAACATGAATTGACCAATAGAAACCTTAATAACTCTCACCTAGGATTGACCCTTTTTGGTGACTTCATCATCCCAAACTCAAGTATCAGCCATTGTCTTCCTCCATTGTTATTTGCTGGTTCCTAGAGAGAGAAAGAGTGAGTTTGAAATCATCCACCTTGCTTGCATCATTGCCAGAGATCCGGCCTCCAGATTTTCGATTGGAGACCACCAAATCGAAGCCCTTGCTCCCTAGTTTCTTAGTCCTTGATTTATTTTGTCATCCAACCATTGTATTTCGAACAATGTAAGCACCCAATCCCCTATTTTGGTATGCTCAATATCAAGCATGATCCCTTCATGATAATTTCTAGATACATGTTCAAGAAGACATGCACCATGTTAATAACTTAAAATTTAACAAGTTTATAATCTGGAAATTTTGGGGCTGCCTTGTTAAGTTAATAATTTAGACTTGTGTAAAGCATGAATGTTGTTCTAAATGTGCTTAGGAACAACTCTTGTAAAGGAATTCATTGCATTTCGGAACTTTAAAGAATTGATCATATTAAGGATGAAATCTAGAAAATTAGGGGTTGCCCTATATACTTAATAATTTGGGTTTGTGTAAAGCATGAATGTTGTTATAAATGTACTTAGGAACAACTCTCGTGAACGAATTAATTGCAATTGTCAACTTTAAAGAATTGTTCAAGCTAGGGTTTCACAATTTGGAATTGAACTATCGATAGGATAAAGTCATGAATGTCTTTGTGTTTTGGTGATAGTGAAAGGTAGAGCATAGAAAAGAGTATTGCTATGCATATTGCATTCAATCTCTACTTGGATGAGAATCTATTGCAATTGTTAAGGTTCAAGAATTAATCATGTAAAGGTTTCACAAAATTGTGGAATTGATGTATTGATAGGCTAAAGTCATGTATGACTTTGTAATTGGGTTCTATTAGAATCGATAACATAGAAAAAAAGTATTGAAATGCTTATGGCATTCATCCTCTACTTGGAAATATTTTAGCGATAACTAAATGGAGTTGCACTTAGAAAGTCATTGAACAATACCGACTCTACAATTAATCCCTACGACGTTTAGAGTTCAATTGAATTGTAAATTAGCTCTTGGGAATTCTTAACGTGATTGATCTTATGCTTGACTTGTATATTGTAGAGTAAAATGCCTACTTGATTGGACGAGTCGCTCTTGTCGATCTCGCTCCCTTACTTGATTTATTATGTGAATAAACATCTACTTGACTCGGACGAGTTCACTCTTGTCGAACTCACTCCTTACTTGATTTTGTGTGACAAGTAAATATCTACTTGGCATACCATTAGTCCAGCTGGCATACGTGAATTGTCTAGATGGTTAACGATGCATCACCGTCATGAATTTCAAGATTCATGGTAGTGATGGGTCGCCACACCACAATCGTGCACACACCCTTCACTACTGATCACAATGGAGAAGAGTACCTCGTCGTAACCAATGGGCGCTTGGAACAATACTATTGTGGTCGATGTATCATACACGTGCATCCGACAAATACATTCAAGATAACCTTGTCTATTTCGGGTCTACAAAGCAGCATCGGTTCCATAACATATCCTTATCCTATGTGATTTATTTAAAGCACTTATGTGAAAACAACGTGCATCGTGACATGAGAACTACGTGCTAGTATGATCTTGCTTGATACGTGCTATGTATGCCTTGCATTATATCCTGTCATGCATATTGGTGGTTTACAAAGTTTTTATGACTTACCCCCTCCCTTTTACTGTTTTAGATCATAACCATCCAGGACCGTCTCGTTGAGGTTGCTTGTCTGCTCTTGTCCGTGATAGCTCGCCTAGCGGTGGTAGCGTTGGCTCTTTTGGTTTCTCTTTTGGCAAGGACGCTTGGGTTTAAGCAAGTCATTTACACTTCGTTTGGGAATGTGTAATTATAGTAACTTGTACTTGTAGTAGACTAAGACTAATAGTACTACTTATGTTTCTACTTGTTTGCCGGTACTTGTTGGTCGAGCATTGCTTGCATGTATTGGTTCACTTGTTAAGACTTCCGCTGAGCATCCCATTAGTTCTTATTTACTTTTGTAGTTTCTCCGGCGTGTTTAGCTGTTGATGTGTATATATATTGGCATGACTTGTTAGTGTTAGGTTCCGGTTGTAAATTCGTCGATGACTTGGTTTACTTACTATTAACTGTTATATCAGGTTCTAAAGTTTAAATTATTCTGGCTTTTTAGTGCCGAGTTGTACTACGTGTCCAATGTTGCGTCACGCCAATTTTGATAATTGAGTCCTTGCATGAATTGTAGTCCTTATTTTGACGATTTGACTTGTGACGACCCGACCCGGATTCCAACACGAAATCCCAAGGTCGTGCCGTTGGAACCAACTTAAGAAGAGGACAAGCACTTGTTAAACAATAGTCCTAGTCAAACAGTCGAGCAAACTCGCTCTAAACATGAACATAACGCCGCACTAAAATACGGTATTTCAAAAATCGAATCAGCGGAAGCAATATAAGAAAAGAAGTCCCAAGCTATGAAGCTCGAAACTGACGATAATGGAACCAAGAGAGACATTATCTCTCAAAGGAGGAAACAAAACTCGCGTGCCACAACATTGCGCAACGCCGAACAAACCATCGGGACTCGGTAGCTTTCAACAAAGAACCAACCTCGATATATCAATTACCCAACGGCTAAAGCATACCGGTCAACCAACAACTATAATAAGTAGGATAAAGAAATGCCCCAAAGCTATAAGTGCCCTGAGACAATCAAATAAATACGAAACCATTTAACAAGGCACGACACAACACGTCGGCCCAAGAAAGAACTAACACAAATACACAAGTATATACCCTACTGTAAAGTCTAAATAACTTTACAAAATATCGATCTCACAAGAATAGCAAAGTACATTATATCAATGACAATGCTAAAAGGGAACAGGACTCCACAAGCTGCTACTCGGGAGAGTTAGCTGCTACAAACACGAACCACACGATCTAATCTTGATCTATCGATCAAGACCGCAATAGTCACGATCTACTGGGCCGCTACCAATTGGCTGCAACTAGAAAACAAAGTACAGAATGAGTCATAATGACCCAATACGCTACTATAAGAGATATGTAACATGTGACGACCCGACCCGGACCCCAATGCGAGATCCTGAGTCGCGCCGTCCAAATAATCAAGTTAAACACACACAAGCATGCGCAAGTAGGTTTACAAAATTCATGTGGCGCAACATTGCATACGAATAACAACTCGGCTACACTTGGCCGGATAAACAACTTAAATTAAACAAGTCATCGGCGACGTTACAGCCGGAACCCAACAACTACTCCTACAATTAACACATGCTTATAAAACCTCAACGGCCACAACATGCCGGAGACAACAACAACAATAATACTTTAAACAAGCTTTAGCGGAAGAAACTTGTGATGAACCAACAACATATAAACAGCTCGACATATAGTCGGCATACCAAAAGATTACAAGTGTCAAATATTTAAGTTACTACAACAACAAATCCCAAGCCAAGTCTACATGACTTGCTTCCCAACGTCCTTTCCAAAATAAAAGATTAACTAGTGAAAGTCCAAAAGAGCAACCTTGCTCACAAACGACCAAGCGAATAAGCGAGTCTAGCGTGGACGCGTCTCCCGGCTTTGATCTAAGGAAAACAAAGCAAACAAATAGGGTAAGTCGAAAGACTTAGTAAGTTACTAAAATATGCATGTTAATGTTATAGCATGACATTTATCACAATTATGGCACATAATCATCATTTAACACTTAGCACCTTATTCACATAAGTGCGTAAAATAAATCATACAAGTAGGATATGATAGTCACGGCCGCTTCGTAGCTCCTGCAAAACATTCTGTTACTGGTTCGTGCCATCGATGTTATGTGAATTCATCGACTTTCATCGAGTTTCTACTCGATCTCACTAGCAAGCCAATGCGGCACGTATTGATACGGCAAAGGGGCTACTTCCCCACTACGGCCCACAGTGAAGGTGTGTGTGGAGTCACGGGTGCGGCGATCCATAGCGAGCACGAATCCCATAATTCGTGAAGGCGATGCATCGTCCCACCCTGACTTGATAAACAAACCAAATAATGCCAGCTGGACTCAATGCAATGCACAAGTAGATATTTACTTGACTTAAACCAATTAAGGACCGAATTCGACAAGAGCGAACTCGACCAACCAAGTAGGGTGTTAATCTCTACCATAATCATGTGAAGGCAATTAACTGTTCAAAACCAACGCTTCATAACAACTTTGCAAATAATTATATCAAGCTCATATTCGAGTAAACTTAATCAAACGGTATCCAAACTTCGTAGGGATTGAAATTAGAGTTCTACATGTTCAATTCTTCCCTAGAGTCGACTCCGTTGAGTCTTTTCTCTAAATTCCCAATTTTGGGGAAATTGAAGCTATGTGCTTCATAACCCAACCTAGGTCACTTCTAAGTTCAACATGGATATAAATTCACCCAAAACATTTCAATGTAATTCATGTTCCTTATATAGTCCAATATGAAGGATACAACACATAACAATTTTTACACATATCACATAGGCATAATTTAGGGCATTCCCAAATAATAACAATACTTCCATCAACAAACATAACACATATTTCTAACATGTTCAAGACCTCAATTAACATGATGAAAGAGTAATTTCAACTCCCAAAGGCAAGAAATCCACCTAGACATGCTCCTAGCAAAATCATACATTTAAAATTCAAATGGAAAGCATAGGAAGCAATTATGTGTCCTCATTGACCTCATACATCATAAACTTTGTTTCCTTAGGGTCAATGAGAACTAATAAGAAGAAGAGTAACTTACCTAGCTTGAGTGAAAACTCAAGAGAATCAAAATCTAAACGGTGAAGTCGTTCCTTTCGTCGCACACGTCAAGAATCCAAGGTTTGGCGGCAATCGAACGGTTGAATCTTTGTAGATCGGAGGAAGAAGATGAACTAGGGCTCAAAACTCAAGCCCCCAACTCACTCTCTCTCTAAAGTGTAAGAAGAGGATGAACAAATGAGAGATTTACTGAAAATTTGGCCAAGGCTTGGTATTTATACTTCCAACAAGAGAAGGGTACAAGAGGTATTTCTCAAGTGCAATTAGTAGAAATTAGGGAGTTAACAAACACTAATCCAACCTAGATTAACTTCTAATTAGTGTTAGGACATGATTAGGACTAAGTGTGAGTGGTTAGGAAGGGTTTAGAGGGGGTTTAATGAGGGTAGGATAGGCATTTCACGTCACAACTCAAAACAGGGGAAAATCCCGTAATTGCATATCCAGAGGTTGAGGCGGGCGCCTCAATGATGCCCAGGCGGGCGCCTCATTCACTGAGGCCTACTCCATGTTCAGCTCATTTGAAATTGCTCCCTGCATTTGAGGCGGGCGCCTCACAAGGTGCCAGGCGGGCGCCTCGGCTCCTGAACCTCCAAAACTTGGTCTAAACTTGTCCTAAATGATCCCAAACTTATGGGCAATCATTCTAAGGTCTAACCCTACTCAAAACGAGTCGGAAACACACCCGAACAACACCCGGAACAAGATAGAACAAGGCGCGAACCACGCGACGAATGGTTAACGAATCAAACTCCAATCAAACACCAATCGAACTAGGATAACTTGGACATGAAAAAGACTTGTTTAAACATGGTTAAGACCTGATTATAAAGCCAAGAACTCAACGAACACTTCGTACGACGAAATAGAGGCAATACGAGCAACGAGGGGAATCGCTAAGGCCAAAATCAAAACGATCGAACCGGCGATTCAACAAACAAGCGTATGCGATTCTAAACATGTTAAGAACTTCAAGAATGATTTATGAATGATTCTAAAACGTTTGTAAACTAGGTAAACATGCTCACAATCAACATGAAATCAAGAAGACAAGCATACAATGCACATGCAAGAATATGGGGCGTTACATAACATATAATTATGTAACATAAAAATAATCATCATGCCATTTTACAAATGACAGAAAAACCCGTGAAGAGGCGTCGTATCATTTAGACACTCCACAAGATATTCATTTCTTCTCACTTACTAAACCGTCCAAATGAACCAGGGTATAATTCCCTGTTCAAACACAAATCAAATGAATTAGAAGGTAGTTCCCACAAAACATCATATGCAAGTTTATATATATCATCATATATACTAATCAAGCTATTCATATAATCATCACGTGTAAGGGTGCATATTTATATATATACACCTATATTAGTATGCATATCTCTATATATACATATCAAATCTCTCATAAATATCTCATATATAAGTATGTATATCTCTACATATACATATCAAATCTCTCATACAGTCATCATGTATAAGTGTGCGTATCTATATATATACACATCAAATCTCTCATATAACATCAGCCCATACAAACATGGTCAATAAGATCTCATGTTCAACTAACACTTTGTTAACACATAAGTGCTCATAGTAAGCCACATAAAGGATAGAGAAGGTACCAAATCACTGTCGTTGTGTCGCTCCTACAATCACAACTGTTAATCATATCGTGCCAGTGATACCCGTGTTCAGGTATCAAAGTACCGAGCTCTCTTCTCGGGTCTGAGCTCTCTTCTTAGGAAAATAGCACTAGCCAATGTGCTCAATTGGTTACGACAAAGGGGGCTACTTCCCCATTGTAGCTAGCAGTGGAGGTGTGTGTGAAACCCGAATCTGGTACGGCGATACATTACAATCACGAATCCCATAATTCGTGAAGGCAATGCATCGTCCCACCATCATCATGAAAACTCAAGTAATGCCAGCTGGACTTATATGCAATGCACAAGTAGATGTTTACTTGCTAATTCTCAAGTAGATATAATGACCTACTAAACTCATACGATTATGCACATTGTTACATAAATCACAAAACCACAATAGGAACTCATTTGAGTCTCTAAATCATAAGTGCCAAGCTTGTTCACTCTATTCAATTCAAGTCCCAAAAGCTAGTAATCTAGTCAACTGGGATATAATTGTCATAGGATCTCACCACGATCATCGTAAGGTTCAATTGTTCCTTAACTCGACTCCGTTGAGTCTTTACTACAATTCCAACCAAATAGAGTTTGAACACTATATGTGTCCCAAGACTCTCTTCTATGTTCTCATTTGAGGCATAACAAGGTTCTCATTCCATTTAGGAATCTTAGTTCAAGTCCCAAATCAATTATATAAGGGAAGCCAGAGTTGATTATTGTGAAATCAAGCTTAGTTCAACTTTGATTCATAATTCCACTTAATAGTAGAATCCAAATTCACCACAATTCATTAACTGTAGAACAGATCAGACACGAAGGCAAATACATTCAATATGCTCATAAGTCATATCATAGAAACACATAGAAGAATCAATTCTTGACAAGGTAGGAAATCATGTATTTAGTCATAATATAAAATATACACAGTATTCCATATTCACCTATGAAAATCAACAGAGTCACAACTCAACCATCAGTCCATTAAGTACTATCCAAGACTACTCCGTTAGTCTCGGATCATGAAGCCATTTACTAAACTCTTCCTAGAGTAGTAACCCATTCAATAACACAAAAGTCGATGGTGGTCAAAGACTTAAGCAACACTAGAGTGGTAATAACCCGTAAGGTCAAACCATACCGGTGAGTCTTAGATAACAACATGGTCATCCTAGCGACTTATACAAGTAGACTCCATGTATAGAGTACTAAGAAAGCCCCAATCCAAATCTTTGCATAGAATAGTCCTCAAATTCATTATTCAACAAGTAGGTGTTTTTACTCATTAAAGACTCAAGTAGAAATTCGACAAGAGCGAATTCAACCTGTCAAGTAGATACATCAATCTACAACATGCTCTCAATTGTGCATTTGCTTCACACAATCACATAAACCACAATAGAACTCGATTGAGTCTTATAATCACTCATATCAAACATGCCCTTCAATCCATCCCAAAGTCACGTAAGCTAATATATTAGTCCAACGAACTACAAACGTCGTAGGGATTGAATGTGGAGTCGTTATTGTTCAATAACTCCCTAATCTTAACTCCAGTGAGTTTTACTAAAATTCAACCAAATAGAGCATTGATACCATATGCATCACATTGCCCTTTCCTAAGTTCTCCTTTCATTTATAACTCGATAACTAGACCGTTCATGATCTTAAACTAGCCTTAAACACAATCCCGAGTTTCAAACCCTAGAATTAGAGATTTTGTTAAACCTTGAATTGAAACTTATTCTTTCACAAGAGTTATTCCTAAGCTCATTATAAACAACATTCATGCTTTACAAAATGTCAAAATCACAACTTCATAGAGATTTCATAAAATCCTACACATATTATATATGTTGAATTGGAGGTTTTGTCTTCACAAAAGATGTTCATAATCATCAATAGTACAACTATAATGAAGGGGTCATGTTACTTTATTGAACATGAAAATCTCAGGGATTTCTCAACATACCTTAGTCCTAAGATTAATGGATGAATGGATGATCAAGGCAAGGATTGTTGTAGAGAAGATCAAGGTCTTCGATTTGGCGGTCTCGGATTGCCGATCGAACCACCGGATCTCCGGGAAATGGTCTCTCAAGTTGGGGTGACCTCCATGGAAGAAATTGGAGTTCTATGCTCTGAATCTCTGGTTTGTTCTTGATCAAAAATGGCTGAAAGGCTGAATGCTGGCTTATATACTTGCCAACAACACCCCAATCCATGTGAAGGAGGTTATTTGGCTTCTCATTGGCCAAGGAAGGATAGCCCTTGATAAGGAATGATCCAAGGGTCTAAAAGGGGTGAAGAAGAATCAACAATGAGGGCTTGGACTCACTTTGGTCGGCCAAGGGCAAGGGCACAAGGGTCAATAGCCAAAACACTCAAAAAATGTCACAAACCAGAATCTGGAAAACAGGCAGTCAATCTTGTAAAATCAACCATAAATAGCTCACACATCCAAATGAAGTGATTATTGATTTTTATGAAACTAGACTCTTTAAAATATAGTTTAGCATTTTAAATTACTCAATTTGGACTTATATGCATCAAAATATGGCTACTACAAATTCAAGTACAGAAGCTGATTTCCTGAAAACATAATTCTGGCACAGCCGTAAGTCAAGACCTAAATGAGGTACTTATACACCTTGGAAAAATACCATATTTTACAGGGAGTATCCTAACATATGTAGGTAAAACATACTAAAGTTTTAGAAAATTATCTTTAGTAGATTGGTACCAGAATTTTCCCGAAGTTCGCCCAAAAACCGAACTGAATCTGAGAAGTAATAAGTTGGTCATCTTATTTCCAAATGCAACAAGTCCATGAATAATGATTGTGCAAGCATGAGAAATACTAGTACACATGGTCTAGAACTCAAATGAACATCTCGCAAGACAAAACACAAACAATACAAGAAACGAAGGCAAACACGAGAAACCCTAAGACTCAAACGAAGCAACAAAGCTTCTAAACTTTCAACCAAGCATACTATGATCAAGATGAACATTATAAGTCATATATGCAAGGTACTAAGACTCCAATGAGACCTAGTTAAGTGCTAACATGCTAAGACGAACACTCAACGCATTAACAACAAAGCATGCAACATGAGAAAGTCAAATACACGAAGGTTCGGGGTCTTACATGACTCGCGATTCCTCCTCGCGGTCGCGGTCGGGTCGTCACAGTTGGTATCAGAGCCAGGTTAGCTATCGGCCAGGATAGGTTCCATGGCCTAGGTGGGTTAGTACTTGTGTGATATTCTAACGTTGAGTGATTTCTTATAGGTGTATCATGGTGGGTCCTAGACGAGGAACTAGTAGCGGTGGAACTGGTATTAGCCGAGGTAGAGGCAGGCCTAGGAGGGTTCCTGTTGAACCAGAGGCTAGAGTTCCGGATGAACCAGAGGTTGTGACACCCCCACCACCACCACTAGAACCGGAGGCGAGAGTTTCGCCACCTCGTAATGATGTACCACCAGAACCTATGGCCAGAAACGATGCTACTTTGGAGAGGTTCTTGAAGATGAAACCTTCATCTTTCAAGGGAGAGTCAGATGCTGGTAAGGTAGAGTTATGGCTAGAGGACTTGGAGAAAATCTTTGCAGCTCTAGACTGCACCGAAGAAGAGAAAGTTGTATTTGTAAGACCTCGAACGTTCGTGTATTTGACTTTCTTGTTTTGCTTGCCGTTTAACCGTGACCTCACTTACTAAACTTGAGGAAAGAACCTTGATTTGTGTAGGTAGGCTAGAAGTCAATACCTTAATTCCATATGTTCCATAGACTTTAACTGGTTAAAGTTACAAGTCGTATACCGACGCTGTTCGTTACTTGACTCGGTTGAGAGTTTTCTCGCGTAGTGTGAGAACCCAAACCCCTTTACATGTATAACATCATTATAACATGTTTATTGTATGTCTTAACATGCTAGAGACTTCGTTTCATTCATTTCATGCTTGCATAAAGTTGGTTATGATCATAGTAGAGTGATTGCCTTCCATGCGTTGCATGCTTTGTTGTTAATGCGTTGAGTGTTCGTCTTAGCATGTTAGCACTTAACTAGGTCTAATTGGAGTCTTAGTACCTAGCATATGAGATTTATAATGTTCATCTTGATCATAGTATGCTTGGTTGAAAGTTTGGAAGCTTAGTTGCATCGTTTGAGTCTTAGGGTTTCTCGTGTTTGCCTTCGTTGCTTGTATTGTTTGTGCTTTCAACTTGCGAGAAGTTCATTTAAGTTCTAGACCAAGTGTACTAGTATTTCTCATGCTTGCACAACCAATGTTTATAGATTTGTTGCATTTGGAAATAAGATGACCAACATATCACTTCACAGATTCAGTTCTGTTTTTGGGCGAACTTCGGGAAAATTCTGGTACCAATCTACTAAATATAATTTTCTAAAAATTTAGTATGTTTTACCTTTATATGTTAGGATACTCCCTGTAAAATTTGGTAATTTTCCAAGGTGTCTAAGTACCTCATTTAGGTCTTGACTTACGGCTGTGCCAGAATTCTATTTTCAGGAAATCAGCTTCTGTACTTGATTTTGTTGTAACTTTATTTTGATGAATATAAGTCCAAATTGAGTAATTTAAAATTCTAAAATATATTTTAATGAGTCTACTTTCAGAAAATTTAAAAATCACATCATTTGGAGTTGTGAGATATTTATGGTCGATTTTACAAGATCGACTGTCCAGTAACAACAATCTGGAAATTGGTCAGAAATTCACACATACGGGATTTTGGTGAGTTTTTGGTTGATGACCACAAAGCCCTTGGCCCTTGGACGTCTTTAGTGAGTCAAGCCTCCTTTGTTGATCCTATTACAACCTTTCTAAACCCTTGGATGAATCCTTATCAAGGGCTTGCATTCCTTAGCCAATAAGAAGCCACATAACCTCCTTCACTTGGATTAAGGTTTTCTTGGGAAGTATATAAGCTATTTTTCAGCCTTGGCAGCCATTAGTGATCACCAAGCTCATCATTTTGCTAAGAGTAACCTCCATTTTCTTCCACAAGAAGAAGCTTAACTTGAGTGACCATTTTCCGGAGTTCCGGTGTGGCGACCTGGTCCGGGCCCGAGGTGGAACCGCGGGTCGGACCGCCCAAATAGGAGGGAAACAAGTAAACAAATAACATGCAAGGACTGATTTACGAAATCGACGTGACGCAACATTAGAGACGCAGCACACCTCGGCACCAAAAGGCCGGTATTTTTAAAAACTTTCAAACCTGATAAAACAGTTAAGCAATTAATCCAAGTCATCGGCGACACTACATGCCGGAACCCAAGCTAACAGTTTATGGACAAGGATGTAAGAGCTAATAGGATGCTCAGCGGAAGACTTAAACGTAGTGGAATATTAACAAGGTAACCAAAGCTCGGCTTACACAATGCCGGCACAAAAGGGATTACAAGTACTACAAGTGATATAACTACCAGTAGCTAACAAGAGTTACAAGATCAAGTTCTATACAAATACCCAAGCATAGTCTAATTGACTTGCTTTAACCCATCGTCCTTACAAAATATAAAACAAGAGGAAGATGACATCAAAACCACCTCTTCAAATATCAACGGCGGACCAAAAAGGGCACAAAGCATGAACACAGCAAATCTCAACGGGCAGGACCTGTCTTGCTAGGATCTAAAGCAGTAAAGGGGAAAAGGGTAAGTCATAAAGACTTGTAAGCTATCAATCATGCATGTCATGGCAATATGCAACATACAAGGCAAGATATCGTCACATAAGCATAGAAGTCATATATCCAAGATGCACATTGTTTCACATAGGTGCGCATAATTAGATCACATAGGATAAGGATATATGGAGAGCCGGGCTACGTAGTTCCGCATACAAGCGTTATCGAATGTGCGGGTATCGAATGTGTGTAAGTACATCGATCTTCCGAGGAGATGCCCGGATAGACACACCAATGATGCTCTAATGATTACGCAAGGGGCTACTTCACCGTGGCCACAGTGGAGGCGTGTGTGAACAAAGACGGGTATGCCAGCTGGACTCATGCAAATGCCAAGTAGTGTTTACTTAACAAATTCTCAAGTAGTGAACGAGGTCGACAAGAGCGATCTCGTTCATGACAAGTAAATTATTCTCATCAATAACCAAGTAGGATTGAGTTTGACAAGAGCGAACTCACATGTCAATTAGGCATTCTATAATACGACATTCAAAATCAAGCATGGTAATCAATCCAAGTTCAAGAGTCTAGAATTATTATTCTTAGGGAAATATGTTTATAACGTCGTAGGGATTGATCGGTGAGCCGGTATTGTTCAATGGCTCGCTAACTTGACTCCGTTGAGTCGTCTCTAACAATTCATCCAATAGAGTTTAAATGCTAAATGCATCCTAAACCCTTTTCTAAGTTCTCGTATACGATAGACTAGGTCATTAATCCTCTTAACAACCATAGTCAAGAATTATCAATAATTCAAATTCAAGGGGACCTTAGAATCATTATTTCAAAGGTTAATAAAATGCAATGGTCCAAGAACATTAGTTATTCCTAGGAGGACATAGAACACATTTAATTCTAAGCATAGGACCCAATTCAATAGGATGAACAATTCATAGCATATGAAACCCTAGAAATCATAATCTCTAAGAGTTGTCAAAATCCATTAGTCCAAGAACAATAGTTGTTCCTAAGGAGGCATAGAACACATTTAATTCTAGGCATAGGACTAAATTAACAAGGTGAACATATTATTCAAAATCTCAAAAGACCAAATCATCATCAATCATGGCATGGGCATGGTAGGAGCATGGGAATCATAAGAAGAGGGGGACATGGCATTTCTAGCATACAACCTAAGGGGGAATCAATAGCTTACCTTACACCCAAGAAAAAGATGGAATGAGCACAAACTATTCGGATGGAAACGTGCTCCTCGACGATAGCTTCACTTCGGTGGTCTCGGTTTGGCAATCGAAGGTCGGGAGCTCAATCTATGGTAGAAACACACACTAGTCTCACCTTTCTCTACACACACAAGACTTGGGGAAGAGAGAGAAGAAATGATCTGAAAATGGAGGTTTAAGTTTGATCAAAACAATGGGAGGCTTTTATATTTATGCATGAAGTGGGTGGAATTCCACATGTCACAAAGAGAGGGATTGCCAATCCACTTGTCAAGTGGAGGGGAGATTGGGGTTAGTGTTAATCTAACTTGATTAGGGTCTAATAGGTAGGATTAGAGTCAATTAGGATGGGGGTTTAAGGGTATAAGTGGTCACAAAAGATTGCAAGAGAAAAAAATCCCGTAGGATGAACCAGCAAGTGAGGCGGGCGCCTCACCGTAATCCAAAGCGGCACCGAGATTCGAGACCATCTCCAAATTGCAATTACTCCCAGTACTTGAGGCGGGCGCCTCACTCGATTCCAGGCGGGCGCCTGGGCTTTTGGACCTGCTCTAAACTCTCAAAACTTGGTCTAAACAAGTCCTAAAGGTCCCAAACTCATGGGCAACCATTCTAAGGTCCAATCCAACTCAAAACAAGTCAGAAACACACCCGAACAACAACCGGAACAAGGTAGGACAAGGCTCGAATCATGCGACGATTGGTTAACGAATCAAACACGAATCAAACACCAATAAAACTAGGATAACTTGGGCATGGAAAAGGCTTGTTTAAACATGGTTATAACTTGAATACAAGGCCGAGAACTCAACGAACACTTCGCACGACGAAATACAAGCAATACGAGAAACGAGGGAAATCGCTAAGGCCAAAACAAAGCAAGAAGGTTTCTAAACTTCCAATCAAGCTTACTATGATCAAGGTGAACATTATAGGTCATCTATGAAAGACAATAGAACTCTAACAAGTCTTGGTTGAGTGCTAAACATGCTAAGGCAAACACTCAAAGCACAATGGCAAGGCAAGCAATGCATAGAAGGTATTCAAGCAACTAGGCACGTAATACTCTAATGTGAGCATGACATGGACAAATAGAAGTATCTAACATGTTAAGGCATAATACAAACATGTTATTAAGGTATAAAACAAGTAATGGGTTTGGGTTCTCACATCCAGTGATCCGATCGGCGATCCGAGACTACCGAATCGAAGGCCTTGCTCTCCTATACAACAATCCTTGGTTTAATCTTCCTTCCATCCATTATTCATAGGCTTAAGGTGAGTTGACAATTCCCAGAATTTTCATGTTAAATATTATGACATGTCCCATTCATTATAGTTGTTCTATTGATGCTTAGGAACACTTTTTGTGAAGAAGAATCCTCCAATTCAACCTACGAAATGTGTGTTGGATTTTGTGATTTCTATATGAAGTTATGATTTTGACTTTGTGTAAAGCATGAATGTTGTTCTAAATGAGCTTAGGATCAACTCTTGTGAAAGAATATGTTTCAATTATAGGTTTAACAAAATCACCGATTCTAGGGTTTGAAATTCGGGAATGTGTTTATGGCTAGTTTAAGGTCATGAACGGCTTAGTTATTAAGTTCTAAATGAACGGAGAACATAGAATTGAGCAATGGGATGCATTTAGTATCTATGCTCCACTTGGTTGAATTTTAGAAATGACTCACCGGACTTGAGATTAGGGAGTTATTGAACAATACCGACTCCACATTCGATCCCTACGACGTTTGTAGTACGTTAGACTAATGTATTAGTTTACGTGACTTTGGGATGAATTGAAATGCATGTTTGATATGTGTACTTATAAGACTCAATCGAGTTCTTATGCGGTTTATATGTTTGTGTGAAAGAAATGCATAATTGATAGGATTTGGATTGGGACTATCTTTAGTACTCTATACATGGAGTCTACTTGTATAAGTCGCTTGGATAACCATGTTGTTATTTAAGAGTCACCGGTATGGTTTGACCTTACGGGTTATTACCGCTCTAGTGTTGCTTAAGTCTTTGACTACTATCGACTTTTGCGTTATTGAATGAGTTACTACTCTAAGAAGAGTTTAGTAAATGGCTTCATGATCCTAGACTAACGGAGTAGTCTTGGATAGTACATAATGGACTGATGGTTAAATTGTGACTCTGCTGAATTTCATAAGTGAATATGGAATAGTGTGTATATTTTATATTATGACTAAATGCATGATTTCCTACATTGTCAAGAATTGATTCTTCTACGTATTTCTATGATATGACTTATGAGCATATTGAATGTATTTGCCTTCGTGCACGATACGTTCTCTGATTAATGAATTTTGGTGAACTTGGATTCTACTATTAAGTGGAATTATGAATCAAAATTGAACTAAGCTTGATTTCACAATAATCAACTTAGGCTTCCCTTATATAATTGACTTGGGACTTTGAACTAAGATTCCTACATGAAATGAGAACCTTGCTATGCCTCAAACGAGAACATAGAAAAGAGTCTTGGAACACATATAGTGTTCAAACTCTATTTGGTTGGAATTGTAGTAAAGACTCAACGGAGTCGAGTTAAGGAACAATTGAACCTTACAAGGATCGTGGTGAGATCCTATGATAATATATTCCATTTGACTAGATTACTAGCTTTTGGGACTTGAATCGAATAGAGTGAACAACTTGACACTTATGATTTAGAGACTCAAATGAGCTCCTATTGTGGTTTCGTGATTATTGTAACAATGTGCATAATCGTATGAGTTTAGTAGATCATTATATCTACTTGAGAATTAGCAAGCAAGTAAACCAAGTCATCGGCGAATTTACTGCCGCAACCCAACACTAACAAGTCATGCTAATATATATACACCTCGACGGCTAAACACGCCGGAGAAACTACAAAAGTAAATAAGAGCTAAAGGGATGCTCAGCGGAAGTCTTAACAAGTGAACCAATACATGAAAGCAAGGCTCGGCCTACAAGTGCCGACAAACAATTAGAAACATAAGCAGTAGTATTAGTCTTAGTCTACAGAAGTACAAGTCACTACAAGTACACATTCCCAAGCGAAGTCTAAATGACTTGCTTTAACCCAAGCGCGCTTGCCAAAAAAGAAACCAAAAGCCAATGCTACCACCTCTAAGTGCGCAATCACGAACAAGAGTAGACGATCAACCTTGATGAGACGGTCCTGGATGGTTAGGATCTAAAACAGATAAAAGGGAGGGGGTAAATCATAAAGACTTTGTAAGCCACCAATATGCATGACAGGATATAATGCAACGCATACATAGCACGTATCAAGCAAGATCATACCAGCACATAGTTCTCATGTCGCGATGCACATTGTTTTCAGATAAATGCTTTAAAATAAATCACATAGGATAAGGATATGTTATGGAACCGGTGCCGCTTCGTAGATCCTGAAATAACAAGGTTATCTTGAATATATTTGTCGGATGCACGTGTATGATACATTGACCACAATAGTATTGTTCCAAGTGCCCATTGGTTACGACGAGGTATTCTTCTCCACTGTGATCAGTAGTGAAGGGTGTGTGCACGATTATGGTGTGGCGACCCATCACTACCATGAATCTTGAAATTCATGACGGCGATGCATCGTTAACCATCTAGACAATTCAAGTAATGCTAGCTGGACTAATGGTATGCCAAGTAGATATTTACTTGTCACACAAAATCAAGTATGGAGCGAGTTCGACAAGAGCGGACTTGTCCGAGTCAAGTAGATGTTTACTCACATAATAAATCAAGTAAGGGAGGGAGGTCGACAAGAGCGACTCGTCCAATCAAGTAGGAATGTTACTCTACGATATACAAGTCAAGCATGATATCAATCACGTTAAGAATTCCCAAGAGCTAATTTACAATTCAATTGAACTCTAAACATCGTAAGGATTAATTGTAGAGTCGATATTGTTCAATGACTCTCTAAGTGCAACTCCGTTGAGTTATCGCTAAAATATTTCCAAGTAGAGGATGAATGCTATATGCAATTCATGGCTCTTTTCTATGTTCTCGATTCATTTACAATTAGACTATTAAGTCATACATGACTTTTAGTCCATTAAGATCAAAGTTCCCAAATTGTGACCCTAACATGGTCATCATTTTTAAAGTCATAATTTACAACAAGTCCAAGAACAAAAGTTATTCCAAATCCATTCTAGAACAAAAATTATAAATTGTGAGTCATTAACCCAAAATTTACAGAAAATTAACTTAAGGAATTTCAAGTTATTAACATGGTGCATGTCTTCTTGAACATGTAACTAGAGACTATCATGAAGGGAGCATGCTTGATATTGAGCATACAAAAACGGGGGAATTGGGTGGTTACCTTATTCGAAATCCAATGGTTGGATGAAAAATCAAATCAAAGATTAAGAAACTAGGGAGCAAGAGCTTCGATTTGGTGGTCTATACTCGAAAATCCGACGGTTGGATCTCCGGCAATGGTGCAAGCAAGGAGGAGGATCTTCAAGCTTTCTTTCTCTCTCTAGGAACCAACAAATGACCAAGGAGGAAGACAATGGCTGATTCTTGAGTTTGGGGAGATGATGAACTCCCCAAAGGGTCAATCCTAGGTTTGAGTTATTAAGGTTTCTATTGGTTGATTTATGTTGGCCCTTGATAAAAACACATCAAATGGATGAAATTAAACCTAAAGAGGTCACAAAACACGAGGGGGTTCGGATTGAGTTCAAATGGGCTTGAGGGTTCAAGCCAAAAATTCAAAATCAGAAAATCCCGTAATTGTGAAATGCTGGAGAAAGCGGTCGCATGGTACAAGTACCATGCGAGCGCATGGCACTATTCACAGCCAAATTTCCTTTTGTGAAGTTACTGGACAGTCGATCTTGTAAAATCGACCATAAAAGATCACAACTTCAAATGAGCTAATTTTTTATTTTTCCGAAACTAGACTCATTAAACTATATTTTAGATTTTTAAATTACTCCATTTGGACTTATAATCATCAAAATATGGTTACTACAAGTTCAAGTACAGAAGCTGAATTCTTGAAAATATAATTCTGGCACAGCTGTAAGTCAAGACCTAATTGAGGTACTTAGACACCTTGTAAAATTACCAAAATTTATAGGGAGTATCCTAACATATGCAGGTAAAACATACTAAAATTTTAGAGATTTCTATTTAGTAGATTGGTACCAGAATTTTCCCGAAATTTACCCAAAATAGGGACTGAAACTGTGAGGTTTCTAACTTATCGTTAAGCACCCAATAATCAATGAAATGTCCAAGAACCATGAATCAATGATACTAAGACTCATTAAGACTTAGTTAAGTGTTTAGGAATCTAAGGTGATACACGAAGCAACCAAGACAAGACAAGACAAGCAAAGTGTAGAAGACTTAGGGCTCGTTTGTTATGGCTGATTACTTATGATTTATGGCTGATAGCTTAAGCTGGTAGCTGAATGACTTTTGGCTGATTGCATGATAGACTGTTTGTTACAGCTGTTGAAAAGCTGCTTATGAGTCGTTATAATTATTTGTTAAAAAAAAACTTGAAAATTAATATTCATATTTTTATGTATATTTCATAAAAGGATGAAATGAAGACAATCAAATATTTATTAATGAATAGTTGTCTTTATGTTTAAAAAAAAACCAAAAAAGTTTAAAATTTTGGCTTTTTGGCTTTTGGCTTTTCAATGCATAAAGGGTGTTGTACCTTACTTATTGGCTTTTGGCTTATAAGCTGAAATAAACACTTTAAATATGACTTTTCAAAAGCCAAAAACCAAAAGTCACTCCAAATAAGCTGCAACAAACGATCACTTATAAGGCAACTATGAACTCAAACAAGCAATGTAAGCAAGGCAAACACTAAGACTCAAACGAAGCAACAAAGCTTCTAAACTTACAACCAAGCATACTATGATCAAGATGAATGTTATAAATCATATATGCAAGGTACTAAGACTCTAATGGGACTTAGTTAAGTGCAAACATGCTAAGATGAATACTCAAAGCATTAACGACAAAGCATGCAACGCATAGAAGGCATTCAAACGACTATGATCATAACCGACCTAATGCTAGCATGATATGAACAATAAGAACTCTCTAACATGTTAAGACATACGCTAAGCATATTATAATGATGTTATACAAGTAATGGGTCTGGGTTCTCACAACAATTATGATTTGTAAACTTTATTGAATTTGTGCCCCGGGTTGAGAAAATCTATAAATCTCTTGTAAGACCGTCTTACAGATCCTTATTCGTAAGATTTTTTTTTTTAAAGAAACAGGGGCGGCACCTTGCAAAAATTAATAAAAAGAAAAGAAGAATACAATCTGGAGGGCGACAACCTGCCTAACCCTAAAACAAAAAAAAACCCTAAAACAAGGGAGGGCAAAGGAGCCTGACTTTGAAGAAAAAACAGAACAAAAAAATCATCTACGACCTGGCCGAAACGTGGTAAACCCATGGTTATCCAAAGAAATTAGGCTTTTGGCCTTACCAGGGAGCTCCGCAAGAGCTCCCACCAACACACGGTGGGTCGAGTAACCTAATTTATTGCACTAACCTTCTAATCTTTTATGGTAAGATGTTTTCTTATTCTACAAGGATTATAGGTCAAGGATACAAGTATAAATAAGAGGACACAAGGCTATGAAGTTCAAGAGACGTAGCTGAGCATATACTATACACAGATTGATAACAGAGAGAAAACATCGTAGAAACAGTGGATGTTCTGTTCTGAATGTATTGTTGAATGAAGCTACATCGAAGCTTTCATTCATTCTGTCCAGCACTGTTTTCTGTTTACACCTCATACTGTTTTGTTAAAAGCTTTTGAGCATACATCAGTCTAGGTAGTTTGAGGTGTTAGGATTATTCTAAGTCATATCTACTTCATATAGAGTTTTTGCATAAATTCCATTTTGTTAGTCTTTCATTGTAATGATTTTAAACCGATTTTACTTGTAGAATATTTTTAGCAATGAGGCTCGATCAATATGTTGATTTTAGATATTGATCAAAAGGTATCTCTTGTGTTCAGTTTTTGTTCCTTCTTGTTTGGTTTATTTAAATTCCGCAACAACATTGATATCTCAATAAAATGTTCAATGAACTATTCATTGTAAGCTTCATTGACTAGATCATATATCAAAACTATTTGTTTTTTTCTATTTTTATTTTATTTCATTATTCTGTTTATCCTTGCTTTAATCTTGTTTCTTTCAGAAGAGATTTGCAAACCAAGTCCCTCAAAGTTTGAAAAACCTGCAGCTAAATCCTCATAGCATGGAGTTTGCAAATTGTCCCTTCCAAAATCAATCATGGCTTAACAGAGATTGACATTCGTCAACAGAGTTGTTACCGGCGACCCACCGTATGACACGACATAGCATCATCCCCTATAGCACTTCATCATGCGAGCAGTAGCATAGTATCTGCATTTTTATTTTAATGTTTTACATGGACATCATGATTTTCACAAAACCTCTAATTTTTTATCGTTTCCCACAGGAGGTGTAAACCCAGTGTCTTGGAAACGATCCATAAATAATCTCGTTTTTACAAAAAAAATAATCTAATTTTGGTCATTCCCACGAAGGGTACAAATCCCGGGACTTGGGAATTATCTGCACACTTATCTTACATAGCTTTCTTTATATCATGTTTTTACACTCTGTCTTTACATTTCTGTTTGACATCATGTCTTTACTTTCCTCGTTTACATTCTATTTTGAATTTATGTCTTCACTACTTTATTTACATCCTAGTTTTTACATTCAACATCACTTTTCTGATTCTGGGGGAAGCACATGTTAAAAGTCCATCGCTTTTCCCATTTAGGGTGGGGAAGCACATTTTGAAATCTCACTACTTCTACACGTTTTAGGATTAAGCACATTTTAAAAAGAGTGGCCCTAAATGTTACACAAAAAACACTAAATGCCACACTCATTTAAAAGTTTAATTACTAATTAATCTCTCTTACTATAAAAGTCAAGCTTGTTTCTTACAATTTAATAGATGGACAAAAATAACCCTTCACCAAATAAACCACCCACCATTTAATTAAGAACAAAACAAGTAAATTTATCATGACAACAAATAATGTTTGGACAAAAATAACCTCAAATATAATAAATCATCCACCATTAATTAAGGTCAAACAAGTAAATTTATCAGAGACTAATTAATTCCATTAATAATCAAATAATAATTTGATCCCTTGACTTGTACATGTTTTAAAGTTAGGTCCTACAGTTTTGAATTATATTTATTTCGTCTTGTATTTTTACTTTCTTATCAGTTTTCCCCTCCTACCATTATCGTTACAAATATCGTCCAATATTTTATAAAATAACAAAAATACCCTTACTCAGTCGAGGAGACTAAAACTTTATTTGAAACTAAAAAATAATATGGTATAATTTTCTTAAATAATATAGTTTTACTCAGTAAAGACACTATAGAAGTAAATGAAAAAATGTTACAATAATAATAGATTTGTTAGTGAGTATCAAGATATTAAGCAAAACTATGTAGCGTCTTTAGTTATTACCCATGAATAAACTAAGAGAATTAGGTTAAGAAAATGTGTCATAGTGTCAATAAGATGAAGAAAATAAAGAACCAACTGATGAATCTGTGCGTTTTGTTACAAAAGAAAGCAAAAATCTACAGTTTACTTCTTTGAATTTTCAGACTACTTCAAGCAACCTTAAAAACTATCATACTGGTCCTAACTTATAAATATTACAAACAACCCACCGTTAGTGTGAGAACCCAAACCCTACTTGTGTAACATGTCTTCTATACTTGATTAATATGTTCATTATGTGCCTTAACATGTTTTAGAGTCCATATTGTTCATACCATGCTCGCATTAGGTCAACCATGATCGTAGCGGCTTGTATGCTTCTATACATTGCATGCTTTGTTATAACTGCTTCGTGTATCATCTTAGTACTTAACTAAGTCCTACTAGAGCCTTAGTACCTTTAAAACATGCTTAACGATGCTTTAACATGTTAGAGACTTCATTTTGTTCACGTCATGCTTGCATTAGAGTTGTTACGTTCATAGTCGCTTGAATGTCTTCTATGTGTTGCATACCTTGCCGTTTGTGCTTTGGGTGTTCACCTTAGCATGTTAGCACTTAACCAAGTCTTGTTGGAGTGCTATTACCTTGCATAAATGACTTATAACACTCATCTTGATCATAGTGAGCTTGTTTGGAAGTTTATAAACTTTCTTGCTTTGTTTTGGCCTTAGCGATTTCCTTGTTGCCCGTATTGTTTGTGTTTTAAACTTGTGAGAAGTTCATTTGAGTTCTAGACCAAGTGTACTTGTATTTATCATTCTTGCAATCATTGTTCATAGACTTGTTGCATTTGGTTATGAGATGACCAATTTATTCCTTCACAGACCAGTCATGTTTTTGGGCAAACTTCGGGAAAATTCTGGTACTAATCCACTAAATAGAATTTTCTAAAAATTTAGTATGTTTTACCTACATATGTTAGGATACTCTCTGTAAAATATGGTAATTTTCCAAGGTGTCTAAGTACCTCAATTAGGTCTTGACTTACGGATGTGCCAGAATTCAGTTTTCAGGAAAACAACTTCTGTACTTGAACTTGTAGTAACCATATCTTGATCAATATAAGTCCAATTGGAGTAATTTAAAATTCTAAAATATAGTTTAATGAGTCTAGTTTCAGAAAAATCAAGAATCATCTCATTTGGAGTTGTGAGAGATTTATGGTCGATTTTACAAGATTGACTGTCCAGTAACTTTTCAAAAAAATGGTCATGAACTTAGCTGCAGCATTCCAGGCGCCCGCCTCGACTTTAGTGAGGCGCCCGCCTCAACTTCTGGGAGCATTTCAATTTCAGCTTCCAGCCTCAGCTTCCCAGGCGCCCGCCTGGCTTCTTGTGAGGCGCCCGCCTCATCTTCTGAGAGCTGTTTACGGGATTTTTCCCCTGTTTTGATGTTGTTCGACTTTTACACTCAAACCTCCTATCCAAACCTTTTCTAAACCTCTCTTAAACCTCCCTATTAGACCCTAATCAAGTTAGATTAACACTAACCCCAATCTCCCTCCACTTGACAAGTGGATTGGCAATCCCTCTCCTTGTGACATGTGGAATTCCACCCACTTCATGCATAAAAATAAAAGCCTCCCATTGTTTTTGATCAAACTAAAACCTCCATTTTCAGATCATTTCTTCTCTCTCTTCCCCAAGCCTTGTGTGTGTAGAGAAAGGTGAGACTAGTGTGTGTTTCTACCATAGATTGAGCTCCCGACCTTCGATTGCCAAACCGAGACCACCGAAGTGAAGCTATCGTCGAGGAGCACGTTTCCATCCGAATAGTTTGTGCGCATTCCATCTATTTCTTGGGTGTAAGGTAAGCTATTGATTTCCCTTAGGTTGTATGCTAGAATTGCCATGTCCCCCTCTTCTTATGATTCCCATGCTCCTACCATGTCCAAGCCATGTTTGTTGATGATTTGATCCTATGAGATTTTTGAATGACATGTTCATCTTGTTGATTTAGTCCTAAGCCTAGAATTAAATGTGTTCTATGCCTCCTTAGAAACAACTATTGTTCTTGGACTAATGGATTTTGACAACTCTTAGAGACTATGATTTCTAGGGTTTCATATGCTATGAATTGTTCATCCTATTGAATTGGGTCCTATGCTTAGAATTAAATGTGTTCTATGCCTCCTTAGGAACAACTATTGTTCTTGGACTAATGGATTTTGACAACTTTTAGAGACTATGATTTCTAGGGTTTCATATGCTATGAATTGTTCATCCTATTGAATTGGGTCCTATGCCTAGAATTAAATGTGTTCTATGTCCTCCTAGGAATAACTAATGTTCTTGGACCATTGCATTTTATTAACCTTTGAAATAATGATTCTAAGGTCCCCTTGAATTTGAATTATTGATAATTCTTGACTATGGTTGTTAAGAGGATTAATGACCTAGTCTATCGTATACGAGAACTTAGAAAAGGGTTAGGATGCATTTAGCATTTAAACTCTATTGGATGAATTGTTAGAGACGACTCAACGGAGTCGAGTTTAGCGAGCCATTGAACAATACCGGCTCACCGATCAATCCCTGCGACGTTTTAAACACGTTTCACTAAGAATAATAATTCTAGACTCTTGAACTTGGATTGATTACCATGTTTGATTTTGAATGTCATATAATAGAATGCCTATTTGACATGTTGAGTTTGCTCTTGTCGAACTCAATCCTACTTGATTATTGATGAGAATAATTTACTTGTCATGAACGAGATCGCTCTTGTCGACCTCGTTCACTACTTGATAATTTGTTAAGTAAACACTACTTGGCATTTGCATGAGTCCAGCTGGCATACCTGTCTTTGTTCACACACGCCTCCACTGTGGCCACAGTGGGGAAGTAGCCCCTTTGCTGTAACCATTAGAGCATCATTGGTGTGTCTATCCCGGGCATCTCCTCGGAAGATCGATGTACTTACACACATTCGATACCCGCACTGTGGCGACCCGGCCCGGGCCCGAGGTGGAACCGAGGGTCGGACCGCCCAAATAGGAAGAAACAAGTAGACAATAAACATGCAAGGACTTATATTTAAGAAAACGACGTGACGCAACATTAGAGACGTAGCACGCCTCGGCACCAAACGGCCGGTATTTTTAAAACCTTTTCAACCTGATAAACAGTTAAACAATATAACCAAGTCATCGGCGACACTACATGCCGGAACCCAAGCTAACAGTTCATGTACAAGAATTAAACAGGAGCTAAAAGCATGCTCAGCGGAAGACTAATACGGAGTGGAATAATAACAAGTTAACCAAAGCTCGGCTTACACAATGCCGGCACAAAAGGGTTACAAGTACTACAAGTATTAAACTACTAGTAGCTAATAAGATTTACAAGATCAAGTTCTATACAAATACCCAAGCATAGTCTAATTGACTTGCTTTAACCCGTCGTCCTTACAAAAATATGAACAAGAGTAAGAGGACATCTAAACCACCTCTTCAACGAACGACGGCGGACCAAAAGAGCACAAAGCACGAACACAGCGAGTCTCAACGAGCAGGACCTGTCTTGCTAGGATCTAAAGCAGTAAAGGGGAAAGGGTAAGTCATAAAGACTTGTAAGCTATCAATCATGCATGTCATGGCAATATGCAACATACAAGGCAAGATATCGTCACATAAGCATAGAGGTCATATATCCAAGATGCACATTGTTTCATATAAGTGCGTATAATTAAATCACATAGGATGAGGATATATGGAGAGCCGGGCCGCTACGTAGTTCCTGCATACAAGCGTTATCTGGAATGTGCGGGTATCGAATGTGTGTAAGTACATCGATCTTCCGAGGAGATGCCCGGGATAGTCACCAGTGATGCTCTTAAATGATTACAGAAGGGGCTACTTCACCTGTGGCCACAGTGGAGGCGTGTGTGAACAAAGACGGGATGCCAGCTGGACTCATGCAAATGCCAAGTAATGTATACTTAACAAAATTCTCAAGTAGAGAACGAGGTCGACAAGAGCGATCTCGTTCATGACAAGTAAATTATTCTCATCAATAACCAAGTAGGATTGAGTTCGACAAGAGCGAACTCACATGTCAATTAGGCATTCTATGATATGACATTCAAGATCAAGCAAGGTAATCAATTCGAGTTCAAAAGTCTAGAATTATTATTCTTAGGGAAACGCGTTTAGAACGTCGTAGGGATTGATCGGTGAGCCGGTATTGTTCAATAGCTCGCTAAACTTGACTCCGTTGAGTCGTCTCTAACAATTCATCCAATAGAGTTAGGACGCTAAATGCATCATAAACCCTTTTCTAAGTTCTCGTATATGATCGGCTAGGTCATTAATCCATTTAACAACCGTAGTTAAGAATTATCAATAATTCGAATTCAAGGGAACCTTAGAATCATTCTTTCAAAGGTTATTAAAATGCAAGGGTCCAAGAACATTAATTATTCATAGGGGGACATAGAACACAATTAATTCTAAGCCTAGGACCCAATTCAATAGGATGATCAATACATGGCATAAGAAACCCTAGAAATCATAATTTCCAAGAGTTATCAAAATCTATTAATCCAAGAACATTAGTTGTTCCTAAGGAAGCATAGAACATAATTAATTCTAGGCATAGGTCTCAATCAACAAGATGAACATTTTATTCAAAATCTCAAAAGATCAAAACATCCATAATCATGGCTTGGACATGGTAGGGGTATGGAAATCAATAGAAGATGGGAACATGGCAAGTCTAACATACAACCTAAGGGGGAATCAATAGCTTACTTTCACCAAGGAAAAGGATGGTTTGAGCATAAACTATACGGATGGAAACGTGCTCCTCGTCGGTAGCTTCACTTCGGTGGTCTCGGTTTGGCAATCGGAGGTCGGGAGCTCAATCCATGGAGGCAACACACACTAATCTCACCTTTTCTCTACACACACAAAGCTTGGTAGGAGAGAGGAGAGAATGATCTGAATTGTGGAGGTTTAAGTTTGATTAAACAAAGGGGAGGCTTTTATACCTTGCATGATATGGGTGGAAATCCACTTGTCAAGAGGAGGAGGGTGGACAAATCCACATGTCAAGAGGAGAGAGATTGAGGTTAATACTAATCTAACTTGATTAGGGTCTAATAGGTGGGATTAGGGCCAATTAGGAAGGAGTTTAAAGTACCAAAAGTCGGATATAGCAGAACAGGGGGAAAAATTCCCGTAGCTGGAATTGAGCTGAGGCGGGCGCCAACCTTGCGGCCGCCTCAACCTCTTGGGGCGTCTCACTTTTTCAATTGCTCTCAAGATTGGGGCGGGCGCCTCACTCGAGCCATGCGGCCGCCTGGGCTTCTGGAGCTCCAAAACTTGACTTAAACAAGTCCTAAATGGTCCCAAACTTATGGGCAACCATTCTAGTGTCTAACATAACTCAAAACAAGTCAGAAACACACCCGAACAACACCCGGAACAAGGTAGGACAAGGCTCGAATCATGCGACGATTGGTTGACGAATCAAACCCGAATCAAACGTCAATAAAACTAGGATAACTTGGGCATGGAAAAGGCTTGTTTAAACATGGTTATGACTTGAATACAAGTCCAAGAACTCAACGAACATTTCGCACGTCGAAATACAAGCAATACGGGAAACGAGGGAAATCGTTAAGGCCAAACAAAGCAAGAAGGTTTCTAAACTTCCAATCAAGCTTACAATGATCAAGGTGAATGTTCTAAGTCATCTATGGAAGACAATAGAACCCTAACAAGTCTTGGTTGAGTGCAAATCATGCTAAGGCAACACTCAAGGCATAACGGCAAGGTATGCTAAGCATAGAAGGCATTCAAGCGACACGGAACACAATAATTATAATACGAGCCAGACAAGGACAAATAGAAGTATCTAACACGTTAAGGCATAATACAAACGTGTTAATAAGGTATAAAACAATTAATGCAAGTAATGGGTTTGGGTTCTCACACGCACACTCCAGATAACGCTTGTATGCAGGAACTACGTAGCGGCCCGGCTCTCCATATATCCTTATCCTATGTGATCTAATTATGCGCACCTACGTGAAACAATGTGCATCTTGGATATATGATCTCTATGCTTATGTGACAATATCTTGCCTTGTATGTTGCATATTGCCATGACATGCATGATTGATAGCTTACAAGTCTTTATGACTTACCCTTTCCCCTTTACTGCTTTAGATCATAGCAAAACAGGTCCTTCCCGTTGAGGCTTGCTGTGTTCGTGCCTTGATCCCCTTTTGGTCCGCCGTGCAGTTTGAAGAGGTGGTTTAGATGTCCTCTTCTTTCCTTTTATACTTTGCAAGGACGATGGGTTAAAGCAAGTCAATTAGACTATGCTTGGGAATATGTGTAGAACTTGAACTTGTTACTTTTATTAGCTACTTGTAGTTTAACACTTGTAGTAATTGTATTCCTTTTGATGCCGGCATTGTGTAAGCCGTGCTTGGTTATCTTGTTAATAGTTCACTACGTATAAGTCTTCCGCTGAGCATCCTATTAGCTCTTATCTAATTCCTGTCCATAAACTGTTAGCTTGGGTTCCGGCATGTAGTGTCGCCGATGACTTGGTTTAATTGCTTAACTGTGTTATTAGGTTTGAAAAGTTTTACAAATACCGGCCTTTTGGTGCCGAGGCGTGCTACGTCTCTAATGTTGCGTCACGTCGTTTTATTAAATTAAGTCCTTGCATGTTAATTGTCTACTTGATTTCCTCCTATTTGGGCGGTCCGACCCTCGGTTCCACCTCGGGCCCGGGCCGGGTCGCCACAGTTAGTAATCACAAATAACTAGGTTTAAAATATTTTACTCCTTCCCATAACGGGGTTCCAAACATCTAACCATTTTTGGTCTTAACTTGCTTGCTCCTCTTCATAGAACCCGAAGTAGTTACGTGTGGGAATCTCTCTATTCCCCTCCCATGGCTATCAACTTTCTTTTCTTCTACCACAACTCTCCTTTAATTGAAAGAAATTGTCACCAATCAACATCCTTTCAAGTAGTTCCATCCTAAATTAGATTCTCTCATTGCTTAGTAATTTGACACCGAAAGTGGATAGGAAGTAAGAAATGAGAGACGATTGAGAAAGAAGTCCGACTAATCAGAAGATAAAGAGATTCTATATTTCTATTTTAGCAAGGCGAGGTGAATACGTTTCTTGGTGATAGTGATGGCGGTGCTTATGACCACATGGATGATGGTGTTAGGGGCGGTGGTGACAGTGATTTTAGGGATGACAATGGTGGATTAGATGAAATATATCGTTATGAGATTTCCTAATCATCAAATTTTCAAATATCCATATGGGTTTCAGATTCAATTTGAAATTTTGAAAATTCAAAAAAATTGAATTTGAGTTTGTAAAAAGTGAAATTTAAGGTTGTGGTGGTGGTGTGTCTATCATTGATGGGTTTTCCTAATGGGTTACTTCGAAGGAATGAATAAGGAATTAGAAAAGGAAATAAAATCAAATCAAAAATAAATAAATTTTGGACTAATGGTAAAATTTGAGGTGGTAGGTTGTGGTGGTGGTGTGTCTATCATTGATGGGTTTTAAATTTCATTTTTTTGGAGTAATGCATTTTTTAACTTTGAATTTAAATATCAGACAAAGTATAACTAATTTTGGATTATTTAAATAATTATTTTTTAATTAAAAAATATTTTAAATATTAAATGGCAAACTAAATGATGAAATTATAACAAATCCCACTTTGCGCCACAAGCAAAATGACCAAAATAATCCTCATGTACATGATTTTCCATCACTATTTTTAATTCCCATAGACGAGAGAGGACAAAGTGGGATAAATAGAAAAAACATGTAAGAAAGTGAGACATCATAGGTTGGGAATGACATTATTAGAGGTATATGAAAAATTGTAACTATAATAATACATTGGTTGGTGAGTATCGAGATATTACGAAAATCTAACGTGTTAAGGAAAGGTGCTATAATGTCAAGAAGATAAAGAAAAATTGAGAACTTAGTTGACAAATCTGTGCGTTTTGTTAGAGAAGAAATTAAGTTAGAATCGATAGGAAATACGTTTGAAGAAAGTAGTTCCACTTAACAGAAGCTAAAGATATGTTATTTTTCCGTTTTAGCAAGGCAAGGTGGACACGTTTCTTGGTGGTGGTGATAGATGTGGCGGCATTTGCAGGGATGCTGGTGGTGGTGAGGGCGATTTTAGGTATGACAGTGGTGATTTAGGTAGTATATGACATTAAACAAAGGAGTAAGAAATTAAACAAAGAAATAAGATAAAATTTTAAAAAAATTGATTTCTAGGCTAATGGTGTTAATTGAGGTGGTAGTGGTGGTAATGGTGGTGGGTGTATGAATGATGGGTGTATAAATTAAATAAATTCTAAATTTAATTATGAGACAAATTAAAATAACAACATTGCTAGCCTTACAACTAATTTTATAATTTTTCCTTACTACTAAGTCTTGAAAGGCAAAAATGTCTTTGTTCAAAACAACTTTGCGCTTCTTCAAAGCATATTTGTAAGGAAAGTAGTATAATTAGTTTTAAGGATAGCATTTTTCTTACCATTTCTCTTCATTCAAGCCCGTCTCTCTTTCCGATGAATTCATCGATAAGGGTTATGTGTTTTTTATTAATCGCATGTTTTACTAGGGTTTTTAATAAGTATAGTATATACCCTCTGATTTCTACTTTAGGCGCGACTTTTGCATGTGATAGAATGAGGATGATCAGAGATGATGTTTGGCTAGAATCGAAGAAGGACGGCGTCAAAGTTGTGATAGACGTGACCAAAGTGGGAAGGGTTTGGGCTGGAGATGGCAGCTATTATGGTGGAGCGAGAGATGGACATTTGCACCGGGAGAAGAGGGAATTAGGAGAGGGTGTGAAATTAGAGTTTTTTTTTTACTTTTAATACATTTACCCCTAAAGCAAATAATGAAAATGTCATTTTCGCCCCGCACATGGAAGACCATGTGCTATTTAACGTGAATATTCTAACGTTCATCACGGATAGAGTGGAAAATGGAAAAAAAAATTGTAACGTCAGATATCATTATGGGACAAACCTTAGGTTGGAGTGCATTATATGATTTGGTGGATACCTTGGGAAATTGTAATTTGGCCATAATTATTTTTGAATTATTGAAACAATTATTTATTATTATTTTTAGTTAAAAACATATTTTAAATACTAAATGGTTAATTATATAATAAAGTTATAACTAAATCTCATTTTCCATCCCAAGCAAAGTGACCAAAATAATATTCACGTAACATGCACATATAATTTTTCATATGTTACTATTTTTAACACTCATAGACGGGAGGGAGTAAAGTGAGACAAATATAAAAATAAGGTATGAAAGTGAGACACTTCGTAGGTTGGGGTCAAATGAGAGATTTAGTGTGTAATTTTGGGAGCTAATCATATGTTTGCTCCATCAAAATTAGTCCAAAATACACATTGTCCCCTAAGGTATCCATCAAATCCACTTTTGGCCATCAACGTAATTTTATAGCATTTCCATATTCCATATCAAATTTGGTGATTGTGATGTAATGTGTGATAATCGTAGTGATAAAAATGGTAGCGAATAATGTTTAAGATCGAGAATTTGCTCCAATCAAACCATAAACCATATCAATTGTGCCAAGGAGAAATTTGTTGGAGTTTAAGCTAGGGACAATGAAGACGGATTGAATCATGTCTTGCCTCATCATTGTCGTATACATCTGTGATGAGTTCAAATATGAGTTTTGAAATTCATCGTGTATGCTTATGCATTGTGTTTGTGGCTTGATCATTTAACATCGGCAGCTCAGACAGCTTTAATTTTTTGTGGGTTCTTATTCATGGGGGCTTTGACACCAGAATGTATGTTTTATCTCTTTCTGATATGATTCCGTACTATTTTTCTATATAAAAATTCGAATAAAAGATTTATACACTCTTGAGTTTTATCTCACTTAAAATTTAAATAAGATGTCATTGTTAGAGAAGAAGCACATAAAGCGTTGTCGGAGAATAAGAAAATGAAGTTTCTTTTTGGGTAATAAAAGCACAGAAAACATTGTTAAAAAATGACCAAAATACCCTTCACGTGAAATACCATGTGCACCTTAACGTCATATTGGTAACCTTGGTAGTGTCTAGGTGACAAACTAGAAAAAACTTATACAATGAGATATAAAAAGACACAGAAGTTAGGTTGGGTGGTAAAGTGATACTTTATAGATACTCTGGGTGAATTTTATATTTTAGAGTGTAAGTATATACTTTGGGATTGTGAGTTTGATTTCTATAACACAATTTATTATTTTTCAAAGAGAGTCATAAATTTCAGAAACGACATAAGCAAAGTCTCCAACAACAATGTGCTTATCTGAGAAATAACCAAATATAATGACTAAAAGTTTGCATTATAAATGACAGACAAAAAAAGTGAATGAATTCATGTTTGGTATTACAAAAAGATTTAAAAATAACCAAATATAATGACTAAAAGTTTGCATTATAAATGACAGACAAAAAAAATATCAAAAAACCTAAAGACACAACAACACAATTTACAAGTCTCAAAAACTGGCAAATCACTTTAAAAAATCATTAACACCACGTGCGTTAACCACGTGCAACGCACGTGAACCTTACTAGTCCTTTTATAAAAAGGACTAACAATTAACCCTAAACTCTTAGTGCCCTCGCTATTAATCCTCACTTGTATATGGAGGGTAATTTTGAGATTATAAATGTTAATCCCAATTTTTTTTTAGTGAGGGCGCTAATAATACCACCCTCCTCCTTGGTATTAATAGTGAGTCAATAATGACTTAATCCGGATAACTCGTGTTATTAATCCCGACTACCTATTGCGTACCAAACATCAGGCAACTCGGCTTATTAATCCTATTGCCTTTAACCTTGGCTACCAAACGGCATCTAATTACTAATCAATCCTTATCCTTTTATATAAAGGAGTTTCAATTAATTCTCCTATAAATATCAAACCTTCCTTTACAATTAACTATAAACCCTAGACTTGTTTCTTCCAACACTTAATTTAATGAATTCCGATCCGAATAACAACGTTCATGATAATTCTTTGAATTCTTCTTTTTTTTTTTAATTATTTTTAATGCCATGAAAGGCTACAATTATATATATATGATGCCTTTGGTGTGGCTCGAACAAATGGTGCCTCTGGTGAGGCTTTGAACACCCGACCTCTCGGTTGAGAGTAGTTAAGTCCCGTGGTGCCTCTAGGGCTTGAATACTCAACCTCCGTTAAGATAAGTGAGTAGCTAAATGGGGCCTTTGGATAAGGCTTTAACAACAACGATGCCTCTGAAGAGGCTTGAACACCCGACCTCTCTACTAAGAGTTGTAAAGTCCAGGGTGTCTCTAGTGAGACTCGAACACCCAACCTCTCCGTTAAGAGAAGTGAGCAGTACCAGTTGAGCTAGAGCTCGTTGGTCTTTGGATTCTTCTTTTAAGGTACGTTTCTGGTCTAAATATTTTGTGGCATTATCTGTGTAAATTGTATTAGCATATTTTATTCATCTAAGAGACTAGGAAACTCAATCCTTACGGAAGCTAACAGTATAAAACATCACCAACATTTTTCAAACTCAATCCTGATGGGTCATACTCAAACAAGCGACTTTTTGTAACAAAAAATTTTAAACTTGGCGTCTTTTTAAACATGCGATTTTTTTTCAAACTTAAAAAAAAAACTGGCAACTTTTTAAAATAAATTTTTTTAAACTTGGCGTTTTTTTGTCAAATTTTTTTTAAGTGGCGACTTTTTGTAACAAAAAATTTTAAACTTGGTGTCTTTTTGTAATTTTTTTTTAAAAATGATGACTTTTTTCAAAAAAAATTTTAAAAAATGGCGATTTTTTGTCAATTTTTTTATAAAAAAGTGGCGACTTTTTTGAGTTTTTTTTAAATACCTGGCGACTTTTTTGGATTTTTTTTAAAAAAAGTGGCAATTTTTTTTCTTTTTTTTGCATAACAAACATGCGATTTTTTCAATTTTTTTTAAACTGGTGAATTTTTTTTAATTTTTTTAAGAAACTGGCAATTATTTTTCTAATTCCAAATGATTTTTCAAATTTTTTATAAGTTTTTTAACTTTTGTGTTCGGTGTTTCTTTTTCACAAATTGTGATTTGTTTGGCGATTTTTTTTAAAAAACTGGGATTTGTTTGGCGATTATTTTTTAAATATTTTGATATTTTTTGGTGATTCTTTTTTTAAAAAAAGTGAGGTGACTTTTTTTCTTTTTTTCAAAACTAATATTTTTTTATTGCATTGAAAAATATGAAAAATATGAAAAAATGAAAATAGATATTAGGATGTATAACACCACAAAACAAATGTTTTTTTTAATATAAATTTTTTATTAATAATTCGTATTTGTTTTCAGGATCATCAATTTGAAAAGGAGCAACACTTATTTCCGCACGTCTCTCATTTTTTCAGAACCCATTAATAATTTACTTAAAAAATCGTCAGCTTGAAGCTTTGCCATAGAGATTTAGGAACTCACCTTGAAGCTTAGAAAGCTTGGAGACTGGAAGATGCCGACGAAGAGTGGGATCGAAGATGGGCTTGCTGAGAGTGGTGAGTATGAGAGACGCCGAACAGAGATAGAAGAAAGAGTCGCCGATAGATGATGTCGTTACAGATGCAAGGTTTTGCATTTTAGGGGTTAGGTCATCGTGTGTGTTTGATCCTAATTTTTTTTAATTGAGTTTTTTTTAAATGGAATGAGGGTAGTTTGGTAAATGAATATATTTTAAAGTTTAGTATTTTTCTTTTAAAATAGAAGGAGGACAGTTTGGTAATTTAATCTCTTAAGTGATGTTACATTTAGGGTTTTCCGGTGTAACATTTAGGGGTTTTGTTTAAAAAATCTCACTGCTTTTTCCTATTCTCGATAAAGCAGGGTTTGAAAAATCTCTCGGCTTTTTTCTATTCTGGATAAATCATGTTTTGAAAATCTCACTACTTTTTTCCTATTCTAGGTTTAAGCACATTTTAAAAATCTCACTACTTTTTCCTATCCGGATAAAGCACATTTTGAAAAAATCCATTGCTTTTCATATCTTGGATAAATAACATTTTGAAAATCCATTGCTTTTTTCTATCCTGGATGAAACACATTTTGCAAAAATCCATTACTTTTCCAGTGCTAGAGAAAGCACATTTTGTAAAAATCACATCGCTTTCCCTATTTTTGGGGAAGCACATTTTGAAAAATCTCATCGCTTTTCCTATTTCTAGTTTAAGAACATTTTTTGAAAATCGCATCACTTTTCCTATTCTTGGTTAAGCGCACATTTGGAAAATCACATCGTTTTTCATATTTCTAGGTTAAATGCATTTTTTAAAATTGCATCGCATTCCCTATTCCGGGGGAAGCGTATTTTGAAAAATCTCATTGTTTATCCTATTTCTAGGTTAAGCGCATTTTTGAAAACCGCATCACTTTTCCTATTCTAGGTTAAAGAGCACTTTTGAAAAATCGCATCGCTTTCCCTATTCTGGGGGAAACACATTTTTGAAAAAAATCGCATCGCTTTCCCTATTCTGGGGGAAGCACATTTTTGAAAATCACATCACTTTCCCTATTCAGGGGAAGCGCATTTTAAAAATCTCCCTGCTTTTCCTATTTTAGAAAGTGTTCTAAAACTCTCCGCCTAGCTCTGCCTAGGCGCTAGGCGCCTCTCCACCATCACGACTTTCTTAGTCGCCGCCTAATCGGCCAAGTCGGCACCTATGCTAAACCCTGTTGACCTTAATTTATTTTGTAGCTTTGATTTTGTGGCGTGTGGTGACCGGAGAAGGAAGGGGGGTTGTGGGTTCCCCGGAGTGCGCCCGCGCCCCGCGTGCCCTTAGATAGGGGTGCGCATACGTGCGGAAGCGGGACATCACTGGTCTCATTCCATCCTGCCTTGTCTAGGGGAACACGAAATCAAAAGTGCGAGAGGAGTTCTGTCAAAATAGCGTGTTGAATACGCCTCGGTAACTTCAATGAATTTTTGGTCCGTTATGGGAGCTATGGGTTTTCTATATCAAGTTATCCCTTTTTTAGGGGATACCAGGATATAGGAATACATCATCTTTCCGTTCTCATTCTCCCTTTTTTAGGGGAAAACGGAAAGTGAAAGAAAGGATGTTGCGGGCCCCACTACAGACTTTATGAAAATTGCCTTATGGCCTATTTTGGAACACGATGCGTGCTTTGGGTTTTCTATATCAAGTTATCCCTTTTTTAGGGGATACCTGGATATAGGAATACATCACCCTTTCATTCTCATCCTCCATTTTTTAGGGGAAAACAGAAAAGTGCAAGAAAGGAGTGTTGCGATGCCCCACTATGATCCAAAATGTTTTAATAGAGTCGCCATCTTTATTTTGAGGAAGAAATAAAGAAAAACCAAAAATAAAACCAGAGATTGCAAAAACGGGTTCGGGGGCTAAGTTATGAGTTAGGAAGGTGCTAGGCACCCAACTCGCCCTTTTGGTCTCAAAAACAGTTTTTGGCTAAAGTATACTTTTTGTTATATTTATCTAGCAAATAAATAAAACATTAAAAGACAGGAAATAAAAACAAATACATCCATGTTTACATTATTTACGGACTTGCAGCAATCTCTTTACAATAATTACAAATATACTTAAAAAATATTTGGCCATAATAATGGCTCTTTTTAGTGCTATTTCCTAAATAAATCCAGGCAGTACAACTGCTTATATTTTTACATTGGGCCGGCCGAAAAATAGCACTTTTTACAAATAAAAACTTTAAAGCTTACCTTCTAGCGGGTTAGGGTGTGCTCGCTCTATCCTTCAGGGAGAGGGAGTCTTTTTTGATGAAGTGGTGTGGGGATTCGGGCAGAATGGCTGCTTCCGAAAGTTACTTTTGGCTTCGGGATGAGGGCGGAGCAACTGGTTGAGATTGATTGATTGATTTGATTGAGGGAGGCGGGAATCAGGTAGAACAACTGCTTGCTTCTGACGGATTTGACCTTTTTACTCGGGCAGATCAACTGCTCTTTCCGAGATTTTTAGATCGGGAAATAGGGTGGATACCTAGCTGGGGGGCTAAAGCTCACTTTGACCGGTTGGTTTTGAGTTTGGAAGAGATTTGGCAGGGTTTCGAGGTTTATAGGAGAAGGCGCTCACTATCTCTCGATCACTCAGTATTCTCTCGGCGTAAAAACAACGCAGAGAGTTTGGGCGTATTTTCCGTGCATTTTCTGTGTGTCTAGGAGTGAACCCGAAAGCCTCTATTTTTAGGCTGGGAAGAGGACACGGGAGGAATTTCTTTTTCCTTCTTCATGCTTTAATTGGTTGTACAGAACGCTAGGAAATTTGGACTTTGCGTGAACTGTAGCTGTTCTGTAGCACTTGTGAGATTCCTGTAGCACAAAGTGGGCGCCTCCCATAGGTGAACTGGGCGCCGAGCCCACTTTGAGTGTGGGTGGCGCCTGGTTTTGATTCTTTGGTCCTTTTCTGGCACTTTGGCCCTCTGCATTTCATTATTTTACGCATCCTGCTTTGTCTTTTGCATCTTTGAACCATGTAACTTGACATTGGTTAAGTTTTAACAGGTCTTGATATTTCATGTCAGGTTACATACCAGGTGTGACGACCCGACCCGGACCCCAATGCGGAATCCCAAGTCCTGCCGTCCTAGTAGACAAGATACAAGCATGCACAAGTAGGAATATAAAATTTCACGTGGCGCAACATCGCATACAAATAGCAACTCGGCTACACTTGGCCGGAAAATGACAGAAAGTAAACAAGTCATCGACGACGTTACAGCCGGAACCCAACAACTACTCCTACAATTATAACGCATTCGTAATATAATAACCTCAACAGCCACAACATGCCGGAGACAACAACAACAATACTATAAAAGAGTGTTAAGCGGAAGAAGCTGTAGTGAACCAATAATATATAAACAAGCTCGATATGAAAGTCGGCATACAAAAGATTATAAGTCTCAAATATTCAAGTTATACTACAACAACAAAACCCAAGTCAAGTCTAAGTGACTTGCTTCCCATCGTCCTTGCCAAAATAAAGTCTAACTACAAAGACCCAAAAGAGCAACCTTCAAGCTCACAAGCATCAACACGGATATGGCGAATCTAGCGAGAACCGTCTCCTTGGCTCGGATCTAAGGAAAACAAAACAAACAAATAGGGTAAGTCATAAAGACTTAGTAAGTTACTAAAAGCATGTTCATTTCATGGCATAGCATCTATCACAATTAGGGTACATATTCATCATATAGCACTTAGCACATTATTCACGTAAGTGCGGGAAATAAATCATACAAGTAGGATATGATATAGGCCTGGCCTCTACGTAGCTTCTACAATAAACTGTGTTAACTGGTTCGTGCCATCGATGTTTTGTGAATTCATCGACTTGTATCGAGAACCGCCTCAATCTAATTAGCCAGCCAATGTGGCACGTATTGATACGGCATAGGGGCTACTTCCCCACTGCGGCCCACAGTGGAGGCGTGTGTGTGGTCCCAGGTGCGGCGATCCATAGCGAGCACGAATCTCACAATTCGTGAAGGCGACGCATCGTCCCACCCTGACGTATAAAACAAACCAAATAATGCCAGCTGGACTCAATGTGATGCACAAGTAGAGATTTACTCGTCAAAAGCAAATAAGGATCGAATTCGACAAGAGTGAACTCATCCGACCAAGTAGGTTATTAATCTCTACCATAAATCATGTCAAGGCAATAATTGCTCAAAACCAACCATTCATAACGACTTGATTGCAAACAATTAGGCTAAACTTATATTTGAGTAAACCCAATCAAACGGTGTCCAAACTTCGTAGGGATTGAAAGTAGTGTTCAACATGTTCAAATCTTCCCTAAAGTCGACTTAGTTGAGTCTTTACTACACATTCCCAATTTTGGGGATTTGAAGCTATGTGCTTCATAAACCAACCTAGGCCATTACTAAGTTCAACTAGGTTATAAATTTCCAAGGCATTGCAATGTATTTCATATTCAACTTATAATCCAATCATAGGCTAGAACACATTTCAACGTAGCAACATACCAAATAAGCCCTAACTAGATACTTTCGCATAGCACCATTTCAAACAACACATATAAAGAATGCTTCTAGGATATTCCTAATCCTAAATATACAAGATGAAAGAGTATAACAATCTTTTATAACCATAAAATCATCCTATACATGCTTCTAACAAGTTCATGTTTTTAAATCACAAGATGAAGGCATATGAAGCATATATGTGTACTCATTGACCTCAAAAATCATAAGCTTTGTTTTCCTTAGGGTCAATGAGAACTAAAACAAAGAAGAAGAGAAGTAACTTACTTGTATTTTACACCCAAGAAAGCAAAGGAGAAAACTATTCGGTAGGAAATGATCTACTCTTCAAGCTCTTCACTTCAATGGAGGTGGCTTGAGCAATGGAGGGAAGAATCATGGAAGACCAAAGGAAAAGCTTCAAGAAGCCATGGGAGGACCTTGAGGAAGATGAATCCCGTTTTTGGAGAGTGAGGGAGGGAAAGTGAGGTCAAACAATCGGATTGTGGTGTTTAAAGGGTTAGAAACTTAGTGGGACAAGTGTCACTTTGATGTGGTTGCATAAAATCTGATTTTGGGCTTGTTTTAATCACTAAAGCACTCACTAATCCACCCTTAAAACAAGTTACTAATGTTAGGTCATAAGTAATGAGGGTTAGGGAGGTTTAGGTGGGGTTTAGAAAGGGTTTTGGATAAGGGTTTAGCTGCAAAAATCACAAAGCAGTAAAACAGAGCAAACCAGGCTCGGGGGACCTTGCGGATGCAAGGTCATTCCTACGTTGCGACCGCAAGCTAGCTACCACAGCAACTCACAATTCTCTGGAGACCTTGCGGAGGGAAGGCCATTCCACCTTGCGGCCGCAAGCCCGATAGACCCCAAAAGGCTCAAAATGCAACCTAGAAGACCCCCAAACACTTAGCCAAATCAATGGGGCTTCAAACCCCATCAAAAATAAGTCTAAAACTCATTACAAACACCCTCAAACAACACCAGAACAATCCGAATGAAGGAGGGAAGGAAGGAGAACTAAACAAGCAATTCAACCGACGATTCAACAAGCATGCAAACATGATTCTAAACATGTTAAGAGCATTATGAACAACTTATAAATGATTCTAAAACATATATAGACTAAGTAAACATGATCATGAACATCAAGAATGCATGTAGGCAAGCACACAATGCTCATGCAAGAATCCGGGGTGTTACACCAGGGGTACGAAATTGGGGTGTCTATAGAGCCCCTCAATAATGGAGTCTACGGGTAACCCGCATCTTACTGAGTAGACGAACATCGTTGATAAGAAGTAGACTCTCCAATTTCGAGCAATTAATTCGAGGGAGAGATGCAACAAGTAGCTGTTATAATGCAACAGTTTATAATGCGTACCAAACCTCCATATCCTAGACATTTTTAGTCGGTTATAACAGGTTATCGTAGTTTTTAAGCAGATATGCAATAAAATGCTCTGATGGTCGGACCTACTAATGTAGGCTGCCTACGTATCCCTTAATAAAATGAATCAGACCAAACGTAGTTCGGCCTGAAACAAATCAATCAACCAACTAGGATGTCATTCCCTTCGGGCCAATACCCGTCCGAGACACGACGGTAAAAGATTTTCATTTTTTCGAAAATCGTATCCAACCGGTCAATACCCATCGTTGAATACGATAAGAAAAAGATTTTCAATCTTTTGAAAATCGTATCCTCGGGGTCAATACCCGTCGTTGAATACGATGGGAAAAAGATTTTCAAATTCTTGAAAATCATATCCAACCGGTCAATACCCGTTGTTGAATACGATAGGAAAAAAGATTTTCAATTTTTGAAAATTGTATCAACCGGTCAATACCCGTTGTTGAATACGATAAGAAAAAAGATTTTCAAGTTTTGAAAATTGTATCCAACCGGTCAATACCTGTCGTTGAATACGATAGGAAAAAGATTTTCAATTTTTCAAAAATCGTATTCAACCGGTCAATACCCGTCGTTGAATACGATAGGGAAAAAGATTTTCAAATTTTTTGAAAATCGTATCCAACCGGTCAATACCCATTGTCGAATACAATAGGAAAAAGATTTTCAATTTTTCGAAAATCGTATTCAACCGGTCAATACCCGTCGTTGAATACGATAGGGAAAAAGTATTTTCAATTTTTTTGAAAATCGTATCCAACCGATCAATACCCGTCATCGAATACGATATGAAAAAAATTTTCAATTTTTTTGAAAATCGTATCCAACCGTTCAATACCCATCGTTGAATACGATAAGAAAAAGATTTTCAATTTTTAAAAATTGTATCCAACCGATCAATACCCGCCGTTGAATACGATAAGAAAAAGATTTTCAATTTTTGAAAATTGTATCCAACCGGTCAATACCCGTCGTTGAATACGATAAGAAAAAGATTTTCAAATTTTGAAAATTGTGTCCAACCAGTCAATACCCGTCGTTGACTACGATAAGAAAAAGATTTTCAATTTTTGAAAATTGTGTGCAACCGGTCAATACCCGTCGTTGAATACGATATGAAAGAGATTTTCAATTTTTGAAAATTGTATCCAACCGGTCAATACCCATCGCTGAATACGATAAGAAAAAGAATTTCAATATTTTTTTATAATGTATTGTAAATTGAAAATTTTAAAATGTATGCTAAAATGCAAATGCATGAATAGAAAGCGTCATTTTTTTTCTTATAGGAAAGTTACCTAATTTATTGACACGTATAGAGGGTTTATGAGAACCTTACCTTCCCTCTTCTTCCTTTTTTTTTTTTGTTTCAGGAGCGCACGACCTTGACCCGGGTCCGGGCGAGCTAAAACATGGTCTTGGATATTTTTCATCTGATGTCCGAACCGGCCCGAGTACTGGTGGAATCCACAGGCCTTGGAGTATTTATACGGGCATTCTGTCCCTTCCACAATTACCTGGCTATTTTTTATATTTTGAGGGATTATTGGTGGGATACTACCAACACCTTTCATTTCAACTGGGGAGAGGCTACCATGACCCCGTGTGATTTTGCTGCCATCACGGGTATTTACACCAGCATTGGCCGGACTCTGGAGCCGAATTATATTCTCCGTCATCATCATGACGTGGTGGAGGATCTCTTGGGCTTCGTGCCCGAATATAAATCCGCAGATGAGATCAAGATTGGCAGTGTTAAAAGATGGCTCTTGGCAAATGCTGGAACAGTTAACGTCGGGGACAGCATAGCTGTAGCTCGCGTTGCCAGAGCGTTTTTATTTTTCTTTTTGGGGATGTCATTTTTTGCCAATTCATCCACTTCTTTGAGAGTTTCCCTCCTGGGCTGTCTTCGGGAATTGGACCGCGTAGTTGAGTATGACGGGGGGCAGGCGGGCCTGATTTAGCTTTATGCCTCCATGGACAGGGCGAGCCGGAATGATTCACCGACCATGAATGGCTTTGCTCCAGCTTGAGAGGTATATTTATTTTCCTTTACTTTCAAAATTTGTTTTCTCTGCCAGCATTTTTATCATATATTTTTTTCCCTTGAGATGAATATTTTTTTTTTCAGGTGTGGACTTACTCTGTTTTTCATTTTACACCAGGACCATTGTGCAGTCGCGTTCACAAACCACCTTATTTGGCTGAGTTTGTGAACGAAAACCGGAAGAAGAAAGATAGGGACGACCGCTTTTTGGAGCGAATCGGGCTGCAGGACAGGATAGCCAGCTCGACCTCGGGCGCAGTGCATTTAGTTCCTTGGCAGAATCTGGTAGGGCCATATGATGTTGCCCTAACATTGATCCGATGTCGGATACTTATGGTGTCGATTATGAACGACTCATTGTATATGGGCGAGAGAGTTAATCGCCAACATTCTTTGCTTTCGACATTTTCGAGGCGCCTCCTGCACCTCCCCCTTGGGTGATCGTTCCTGATCTTCTGTCGAACATGTATCTTTACCTGTCGAAATTTGTCATACCACCATGTGATTACCCAGTCATACCATATGAGGAGTTTCTGAGGACGATGCTCCATCCTGCCCCTGTGGTCGCCAGGCGTGCATCTGATGTATGTGATAGGCCAGGGTCTTCTTACCCAGCTCCTGAGATGTAATCCGAGTTTTTTATGCCTGATGATGCTTTTTCTACCTTCCGATATCGGCGAGATGGAAGACTTATAGAGGAAGTTTTACCCAACGCGGACATCCCAGAGGAGTACCGTGTTTCCGAGCATGCTCGCACGGTATATATCATTACTCATTTTTTTTATTATCCTTTCTCCCCTATTTTTTTAGCATCACTTTTTTTTAGACTGATGCATTTCTTTCAACATTCTTTTTTCCTTTTTCTTTTTTCAGGTTAAAGTGTCAACCTACAAGAGGTTGCTGCGAGGCTTTGTTAGCATCAACAAGCTCTATCAGCGGCTTATGGATGATTTCTCCTGTCGCGGAAGTGATGTCACACGGCAGACCAGACGCCGTGATGATGATGAAGATGAAGATGAAGTTGGCGGGTCGGGTCGCGCTCGGGTGAGAGGTCGAGGACACAGGCTTGGTGGCGGAACGGGCCCTCGAGTCATGGGAGGTGGTTTTGACAGAGGCAAAGCTTCGTGTGATTATTAGCTCCTTTACCTGCACATATTAGTTTTCTCTTTTTTTTTCTTTGTACCAGACTTTGTACATGTTTATAAATACAATGTAATATTATTTTATGATGCAATAATTAAATGTAAAGACTCAAAAATCACATGCATAAAAGAAAACTAGATCATTATCTATAGGTAATGTCACGCTGCAATTTTTGATCGGAGATATAGGAAGGTACCCATTTAATTTTAAAACGAGCTTTTCTGGTGGCTTGCGAGGAGGAAGAGGCAGCCACCTCTTCCTGTACTTGACCATATAATTGTTACCAAGCTATATTTTATATCCTCTCCTTAATTTTCTTCGCGATCAGACTAGGGCGACAGTTGACGGTCGGGGCAGAAAACCGGGACACTAGGCTGTTTTGGGGAGTAGAAACAACAAAGTTGGCGCCACCCATGTATGAAGTGGGCGCCAAGCCTGGTTTGTGTATGGGTGGCGCCCAGTTCCTTCAGGTGCAGTCTTCTTCAGCCACTGTTTGCGTACTTTGCGTACTGTGTGAAGAATTCGGCCGTTTCTCAATTCTTCGGTATAAATGGCGGACGAGGGAGAGTCTATTTTCATCAGCTCCTTCTACCTTCTCACTTAAGTTTTCAGTTTCTCTTCTGCCCATCTTTTGTCCTCTCTAGATAAATCTTTGCATTTTTTTTCAAAAATGGCCGCACCCGCTCATTCAGCACTAGATATAGAGATTTATGAAAATGCCCTGGATTTCTGGATCTTCTCCCTGCGATCCGACGAACGCGATTGGTTCGAGCACATTTTTTGGTTCAGGTGCCTGCTGTCCTGGAGGAACGTTTATATAAACTGGGACATGTTGTGAGGAGCCTCCAGGTTCTGGTCACCTAAGGACCATCTTTTCAATTTTGGCACGAAATGAGATGTGTCCCACGTTTGAAGAGTTCTGTGCCATGATGGGGATGTCACCCTCTAGTCTCATTGCCGTGCCCTCTCATCGGAGGCGTCCATACATGGCAATCAGGGAGCTTTTTGGCACTAGCTTCTGCCAGGTTTCTGTCCAATGTGACTTCCGATGTAGCTACATTCGGAATCACATTGGGTGATACATTCTGAATCGCATTATCTGTACTGCCTGAATCTTCCGAACCTGCTTGATCACCTGCTGGATTACTGGATTCAACAGCTGTTTCTGGATCAAAATCTCCAAAATCAAGGATTCCTAAAACATCTTCTTCAACAGTTTTGTGGCCAAGATCGGTTAGATCATCAAAAACAATGTTCATAGATTCCATAATAGTCTTAGTCCGTAGATTAAAAACTCTGTAAGCCCGACTATTAGTAGAATAACCCATGAAGACACACTTGTCACTCTTAGAATCAAACTTGGAAAGTTGGTCTCTATCATTGAGAAGGTAACATACACAACCAAAAACATGAAGGTATTTTAAGGTTGATTTCTTTCTAAGAAAAATTTCATATGGAGTCATTGTACTACCAGGTCTTAAGAAAGCCCTATTTCCAATGTGACAAGATGTATTTAAGGCTTCAGCCCAAAATCTTTTAGCCAAATTTTTTGAGGTTAACATCACCCTAGCCATCTCTTGTAATGTCCTATTCTTTCTTTCCGCCACTCCATTTTGTTGTGGAGTTTTGGGAGCAGAAAATTCATGAGAAATACCATTAGAAGCACAATAGTTAGAAAAGGATGAGTTTTCATATTCCGTGCCATGATCTGATCTAATTCTAATAAGCTTTAGATCATACAAGTTCATCACACGGGTGTACCAAATTTTGAATGCCTCAAAAGTTTCAGATTTCTCTCTTAAGAAAATTACCCAAGTATATCTAGAGAAGTCATCCACACATACAAAGGTGTATTTTTTTCTACCTAAACTTTCTACCTCAATGGGGCCCATGAGATCAGTATGAATCATCTCTAGACACCTAGATGTGGAGCATTGTGTTATGGGAAGATGAGATGCCTTGGTTTGTTTACCTTTTTGGCAGGGGCCACATACCTTTGTATAATTCTTTTCCAAATTTGGCAATCCTTTAACAACATCATGTTTCACAAGCTCATGGAGCTTACGAAAACTCATATGTCCAAGTTTTTGATGCCAAAGATCTGTAACATCAAGACTAGCTTTTTGGCATGATTGGCTATTGTTGAACATATAACAATTGTCAGATGACCTTGTACCTGTTAGAAGACATTTGTTAGTTTGATCAAAAACTTCACAAGAATTTTTATCAAACCTTACCTGAAGGTCATCATCACACAATTGACTTATACTGATCAAATTTGTTTTAAGTCCTTCCACATGGTAAACATTCGTGAGATTTGGAAGGCCTTCAACATTCAATGTTCCTTTGCCAATTATTTTGCCTTTGGCACCACCACCAAAGGTCACTGACCCACCATTGATGCTCACATAATCTTTCAAATTTTCAACTGAACCTGTCATATGTCTAGAGACTGTCAAAGTACCATGATCCAGCAATATGAGATTTTAAGGAAGTGAAAGTAACATTGCATATCTCATCATCAGACATTGTAGCACCAGGACATATATCAAACGGCTCACAATATTTGGCTTTACACTTGTCATTACAAGTTTTGGGAACCCACATTTGTTTAACAATTTTAGGTTGGTGTTTTTGAAAAAGATTTTTCTGATGAGACTTCGGATGAGACTTCCAATGTGATTGCCAATGTTGCTGCATTGGCTGTCACAATGGCTGTTTCATACGATTCTGCATCTGAGTTTTTTCCAAGTAGGTCTCTCTAACTTCATCCTTATACATAGCCTTTTTCAGAAAACAAAAGGGTTGTATATGTCCAGGCTTATGGCAGAAGTGACAAACAAAGTTTTTCTTTTTTGTTTTTGGTTTTTCGAAGAAAGCAGTTTCTTGAAAATTTTGAGCAGTCTGTTTAGTTCCAGACGTACCTTCTCCTTCTCTTACAAAAACCTTTGGAACAAAACCAATACCTGCCTTGGATGTGCTACTTGAATTTAGCATTTCATCCACTTTATGTTGGCTTGAATTCCATTTGGCAATGGTTTCTTTTGCTTGAATAAGCTGCTCCTTCAAACCTACTATCTCAACATCCTTTTTGCTCAGCAAGCTTTCCAGCCTTACAATGCAATCTTTCTGATCCTCATTGGCCTTTTTCAACAACTCATTTGCCTTACCAAGCAATGTAACTTGGTGAGCTCGTTTCTCCCAATCTTTGTACAACTCCTTATACCCTTCCAGCAAGTCTGACTCTGTATCTCCACCATCTTCTGGGATTGTGGAATTAAAACAGAAGAGATCGTCCATTTACGCTCACATCAGATCTGCCGATGTGACTCCGGATGTAGCTGCATTGGGTGTCACATTGGCTGAAGAATCTGCACTTTCAGTTTCAGAGTCATAAACAGCAATAAGAGTGATAAGATCACCTGGATCTTCTCCATCACTATCACTCAGGGTTGCTGAAAAATTCAAACCCTTTTTCCTTAGAGTATTTGCACATTGGTTAGCATAATGACCATAACCTTGACATTCTCTACATTGAACTGAATCAATGTTCTTACCATTGTAGGATGATTTTGAAGCAAAGGGGTTTGTGAAGGGCTTTTCTGGAGTTTGGAAAGAATTTTCTTTGGGAACAAATTTTCCAGAATCAGGTTTAAAATTGTTTTTCGAGCTTGATGATGGAGTTCTATTTTGACTCTTATTTTTCAAAAAATTTCTGAATTTGGTAGTCAATAGAGCAATAGATTCTTCTCCAAAATCAGACTCATCAATATCCTTTTGAATTTCAAGCAAATCACATGAGATATCAATAGGAGCAGGCATAGCAATATTTTTCACAATGGGTGTAGAAGATGATGAAGCCCCTTTGCCTTTTTGTTTTATTTGATCATTTAGGTTCAATTCAAAGTTTTGAAGAATACCAGCCAGTCTTTCAAAACTCATCTTGTCAATATCATGTGCTTCCTCAATAGCACATATCTTGACATTGAACCTTTCAGGCAAAGTTCTCATCATCTTGCTAACAAGACGCTCATTAGTAATGGGATCTCCTAAAGCAAGTGCAGAATTAGATATGTCAAGAAGTCTACCATAATATGTCATAATATCTTCAGACTCATGCATTCTAGTATTCTCAAATTGTGTGGTGAGCATTCTTAACTTAGATGCACGAACACTGGCAGGTCCTTCACACAAGGTCTGAAGGGCCTCCCAAACATCTTTAGCAGATTCATAATTTGCAATCACCCTAAAAGTATTAGCATCTAAGGCTTTATAAATAGCAGACAAAGCTTTTGAATTAAAGGATGCAGTGTTCCTATCTTCATTGGTCCATTCAGATTCTTTGGTGACCTTGACATCACCATCCGAATGTGTTGTTTCAGGAGGACTCCATCCATTCAAGACAGCAAGCCATGCTCTTTCATCAATCGATTTGATGAAGATGCGCATCTTAACTTTCCAAATAGAGTAGTTTGCATTAGTAAGAGTAGGAGGGAGAACAACGTTCTCATACTGAGAATCCATCACGGCTATAACCAGAATCAACTCTTAGTGATATCAAGAGAAGGCTCTGATACAAATTGAAAAACACTATAGCTCGGATTCTCAAGAGAGGTCTAAGTGATTTCCAATGTAGCTGTGATTGTAGCTACAATGGGAATCACAATGAAACAGCAAATAATAGTAGCAGCGGAAGAATGATTTTAACACAACACAAAACAGAAAAACTGAACTCAAGTTTTTACCAAAAACAATCTACAAGTTAATACTAGTAGACCTAGCCTCAAGGCCACACAAATTTCACTAAAAAGAATAATTGTTTTACACGAAAAATACTTGTGAAATCACTAACAAAAACTTCTCACAAGACAATGAATCTTGGAGAACAAAAACCCCACATAAACCAGTTAAACAAAACGTGGGAAGAAACAAAATGAGCTTCTTTTAAACTAAACAGGAAGCACAAACAGATTTCCAGAATTCTGATGTTACTGCCAATGTTGTAACATTGACAGCCTTCAGTGAACGAGTGTCCTTCAGGTCTGGAAAACAGCTTCAGTATATTCTTGCTTCTGCTCACAGACGTATTGCCTTTATTCTCTCTCTAAAGCTCTGCTACAAACCCGAATCCCAACTCCTGAATATATGAATGCGATAACCTACACATCACACAAAAGAGACCATCTACTACAAGGAAAATGATTAGTTATTTAAGGAAAAATCAACAACTTACCAAACATGTAAGATTTTGTTACCAAATATGAAAGAAGTCAAGAAACTTGGTTTGACTAGAATTTTTTCAAGATTTAGTTACCAAATATGTTCCACCCGAAATCTAATAAAGATTATGATACCAAAAATACCAAAACTAAATCTAATAAAAATACTAATTCCTAAGTTAATACAAACTAAACAAAAATCCTCTTTTGACCAAGAAAGGTGAAAACAAGTAAAAATAGGCCTTGCCTATTTTACCCTTACAATATCCTTGACCTATAATCCTTATAGAATAAGAAAACAACTTACCTTAAACAATTAGAAGGTTAGTGCAATAAATTAGGTTACTCGACCCACCGTGTGTTGGTGGATTGAGTTGTGAGAAAGTGGAGCTATGTCTTATGAATAAGGATCCGTAAGACGGTCTTACAAGAGATTTATAGATTTTCTCAACCCGGGGCACAAATTCAATAAAGTTTACAAATCATAATTGTTCCCTATGCGTTATCATACTTTAAAAACGTTTAATAACATCATCATTTGTAACACTCTTAAGCAAATATTGTTCAATAAAACATACAAGACAATCATTTAAAAATTGATCTCAAATTCGGTTTAGTAGGTACGTCTTGACAATCATTTAACGCGCTGATAGTTTCCGTTTAAAAAATTTCTTCATAATCACTAAAACCAAATTCCTTCAAATCAACCACAATTTGGAAATCTACACAACATAAAAAAAATCTCATAAATCAACAATTTCAACCCCCAAATTAAAATGTCATAATTTCAGATTAAATAAATAGACATTTCCTACCAAGATATTGAATACACAAATTTAGGAAATAAAACAATATTATCATATATACCATATAAATTCATAACAATTACATAAATTCAATACTCATGTGGAGGAAAATTGTACAAATTTAACAGAAGTGGGGACAAATTGTAAAATAAAACAGAGGCCAAAATACGAAAAACACCCTGAAGTTTCCACCCAATCCCATAATGGTACCTGTAGACACCCCAATTTTGTACCCTTGATGTGTAACTCTGGCATGTGATATCAAGACCTGTTAAAACTGAACAAATGTCAAGTTACAAGATTTAAAAATGCAAAAGGCAAAGCAGGATGCTCAAAACAGTAAAATGCAAGGGCTAAAAGTGCAAAAATGAAAGTTGGAATAGTGCTCTGGCGCCACCAAAATGGTCCCTTGGCGCGGTTCCCATATACCCTCATGGCCGCGCCCAAGGTGCTACAGTGTACTCTTGCGTTAACACATTGTACAAGATTTCAAGCGCATGGTACAAGCCGATGAAGCACAAATCCAACTATAAATACAGGTGATCGGCCTCACTTTTAGGGACACAATTCACAAAGGCTTGAAGCCTGAAGAAACTCTGCGTTATTTTTACGCAGCGAGCGATCAGTGAATGAGAGTGAGTTCCCCCTCCTATAAAGCCTCGAAACTCTGCCAAACATCCTCCCAACACAAAACCAACCGGTTAAAGTGATCCATAGCTTTCTAGTTAGGTATCCACCCTATTTCTCCGGTCCGAAACCTTCGGAAAGAGTAGTTGCTCTGCCTGAGTGAAAAGGCCAAATCAGTCATAAATAAGCCCTTGTTATGCTCAAATTCCACCAGCAACAAGCAAACAATCGTCAAAAGGCAAGCAGTTGTTCCGCCCGTTTACGGGTCCCAAAAGCAACTTTCGCAAGCTGTTACTCTGCCCGCACCGCAGCAGCACTAATGCAGAAAAAAAGGCTCCCTCTTCCTGAAGGACAGAGCGAGCACATCAACGCTCTTAAAGGTGAGCCTTTAAGAGTTTATTTATTAAAAAATATTATTTTCCATCCGGCCCAATGTAAAAATATAAGCCGTTGTGCTGCCCGGATTTGTTTAGAAAATAGCACTAAAAAGAGCTATTATTATGGCCAAATATTTTTAAATGTATTTCTAATTATTGGAAGGAGGCGGCTGCAAGTCCGTAAATAATATAAATGTAGATGTATTTGTAGGTAGTTAATGCTTTATTTATTTGCTACATAAATATAACAAAAAGCATACTTTAGCCAAAAACCGCTTTTGAGACCAAAAGTGCGAGTGGGGTGACTAGCACATTCCCAACTCGTAACTTAGCCTCTGAACCCATTTTTGGCAATCTCTAGTTTTTCTTTTTGGTTTTTCTTTATTTCTTCCTTAAAATAAAGATGTCGACTCTATAAAACATTTTGGATCCAGTGGGGCATCGTAACACTCCTTTCTTGCACTTTTCTGTTTTCCTCTAAAAAAGGGAGAATGGGAATGAAAGAGTGATGTACTCCTATATCCTGGTATCCCTAACAAAGGGATAACTTGATGTAGAAAACCCAAAGCACTCATAGTGATCCGAAATAGGCCATAAGACAATGTTCATAAAATTCATAGTGGGGCCTCGCAACATCCTTTCTTACACTTTTCCGTTTTTCCCTAAAAAAGGGAAAATGAGAATGAAAGGGTGATGTATTCCTATATCCTGGTATCCCCTAAAAAGGGATAACTTGATATAGAAAACCCCAAAGCTCCCATATTGGACAAAAATTCACTGAAGCTACCGAGGCGTATTCAAACGTGCTATCTTAGACTGCACTCCTCTCGCATTTTTAATTTCGTCTTCCCCTAAACAAGGGAGGATGGAATAAGAGCAGTGGTGTCCCGCATCCGCACGTACGCGCACCCTATCCAAGGGCGCGTGGGGCGCGGGAAATCCCGGGCACCCACAGTACTCAAGCTAAGGTTTGTGCCATAATCATACCTGATATTGCAAATTGTCCCATTTTGCACCCTAGCTCTAACGGGCGTTAGAAAACTAACAGAAAGTTAACATGTGCATCTCACATGCAGGGGCAATTTAGTCTTTTTCATCAAAAATTTCTTTCATCCATCTTCTACACACGTACATCTCACATGCAGGGGCAATTTATTTTAGGATTAATATGAATATACCTCTCTATCGGTCAGGGAAGATGTACTAACGGAGCTTTCATAATTGGAGGAAGATTCATCCTCTATGACGTTGTTTCTCATTTTCTCCTTGGAGTTAATCTGAGCCGTCGGTTCCTTATTTCTTGGTGATCGATTTGTGATGGCCGCTTGATCTGAACCATTTTTTCGTGATGCAAGCTTAGGGGATTGTACCAGAGAAACTTTTCTCAGCTCAGGCGTGTCATTGGCTCTCCTTTACGTCTGAATGCTCAACGTTTTCCATTTGACAATTGAATTGGAGCTCTTCACAGAAGAAGACTCAGTTCTTGTCGGTGATGCTGAATTTCTCGATCTCACTAGACTCCTTACATTCCGATCAGTGCCTACGCGTTCTCATCGTGGGCTCACCGACAGCGTACTTTCACCGCCGAGGTTGAAATTTCTTCATAGGCCCGCATCATTTCTAGCTCTGCTATTTGGAGCTGGTGACCACTATGACTTCATGAGGACAATAAGAGATTCGTCTACGACGAAACTTCGGTTCTAAACGAAGTTTCGGTGGCTGATTTCATTTGAAGGCTTTTTAGAATGCAAAAGGCCTTTGAGTTGCTATGCCTCGAGAATTTGCTTCAAAGTTTCCAGATCCGTCGGCTGTTCATCAATACCTATCATCTCCAGTCTTCTCTCAATTTCTCCAAAGATTGAGACAGTCGTCTGCTTTAGCTCCGGAAGAAATCGGCAGAGTCAAAATACCTTCTCCTTTGCTGCGGTGATCGCCATGGCGAAGACCTTACCGGTTCTGCCTTCACGTTTCTAGAAGCATACTTCATTGGATCCACAGCTCGGTAATTCGACATCGTCATGTTATTTCCTTTTTCGACATAGTGTTGTATGTGTGTAGAAGATGAATTAAAGTAATTTTTGATGAAAATGACTAAATTGCCCCTGCATGTGAGATGTACATGCTAACTTTCTGTTAGTTTTCTAACGCCCGTTAGGGCTAGGGTGTAAAATGAGACAATTTGCAATATCAGGTATGATTATGGCACAAACCTTAGGCTGGGTACCGTTTTGGGATTTGGTGGAAACTTCATGATGTTTTTCGTATTTTGGCCTATAACAGATTATTATTTAGAAATAAAAAATTCTTTAACAAAAAACCCCAAGTGGGGGCAACTGCCCCCAGATCCCCAAAGCTTGTGTCCGCATATATAATGTGTTTTAAAACAGTTTATTCTCACATACAAATATTTGACATATTTCGGAAAAAAAGAAGATGAGTTATAGCAAGACCATTATCATTTTTCTCATTGCTGTAGTTTTAATGGGATCTTTTTCAATCACCTCTGGTAAACTCTCTCTCTCTCTCACACACACACAAAGTCTCTCTCTCTCTCTCTCTTTATATATATATATATATATATATATATATATATATATGCATATATATATATATATATATATATATATATATATATGCATATATAATATTACTAAGGCCACACGAATCAAGGTGTTTTGCAACCCTGCTTTGAAGTGTGATAAATTGTTTTATGCATATTGCGTGTGGCACCCCGACCCGGATTCCAATGCGAAATCCCAAGCCGGACCGCCCAAATATACACAAGTAAGCATGCGCAAGTAGGAATATAAAATTTCACGTGGCGCAACATCGCATACATATAACAACTCGGCTACACTTGGCCGGAAAATAACTTAAAATAAACAAGTCATCGGCGACGTTACAGCCGAAACCCAACAACTACTCCTATGATTATAACACATGCATATAATATCCTCAATGGCCACAACATGCCGGAGACAACAACAACAATAATACTTTAAAAGAGTTTTAAGCGGAAGAAGCTATAGTGAACCAATAATATATAAACAAGCTCGACATATAAGTCGGCATACAAAAGATTATAATTCTCCATATTCAAGTTATACTACAACAACAAAATCCCAAGACAAGTCTAAGTGACTTGCTTCCCATCGTCCTTGCCAAAATAAAAGTCTAACTATAAGTCCCAAAAGAGCAACCTTAAGCTCACAAGCAACCAAACGCAGGTACGGCGAATCTAGCGAGAACCGTCTTCTTGGCTCGGATCTAAGGAAAACAAAACAAACAAATAGGGTAAGTCATAGAGACTTAGTAAGTTACTAAAATGCATGTTCATGTCATAGCATGGCATTTATCACAATTATGGCACATGTTCATCGTATAGCGGTTAGCACATTATTCACGTAAGTGCAGAAATAAATCATACAAGTAGGATATGGTATAGGCATGGCCGCTACGTAGCTCCTGTAATAAACTGTGTTAACTGGTTCGTGCCATCAATGTTTTGTGAATTCATCGACTCGTATTGAGAACCACCTCGATTTAATTGGCAAGCTAATGCGGCACGTATTGATACGACATAGGGGCTACTTCCCCCTGCGGCCCACAGTGGAGGCGTGTGTGTGGTCCCAGGTGCGGCGATCCATAGCGAACACGAATCTCACAATTCATGAAGGCGATGCATCGTCCCACCCTGACGTATAAAACAAACCAAATAATGCCAACTGGACTCAATGTGATGCACAAGTAGATATTTACTCGTCATAAACAAATAAGGATCGAATTCGACAAGAGCGAACTCATCCGACCAAGTAGGTTATTAATCTCTACATAAATCACGTCAAGGCAATTAATTGCTCAAAGCCAATCATTCATAACAACTTGTTTGCAAACAATGAGGCTAAACTTATATTTGAGTAAACCCAATCAAATGGTGTCCAAACTTCGTAGGGATTGAAATTAGTGTTCAACATGTTCAAATCTTCCCTATAGTCGACTCCGTTGAGTCTTTACTATAAATTCCCAATTTTGGGGTAATTGAAGCTATGTGCTTCATAATCCAACCTAGGCCATTACTAAGTTCATCTAGGTCATAAATTCTCCAAGGCATTACAATGTAGTTCATATTCCACATATAATCCAATCATAGGCTAGAACACATTTCAACATAGCAACATACCAAATAAGCCCTAACTAGATACTTTCACATAGCACCATTTCAAGCAACACATATAAAGAATGCTTCTAGGATCTTCATAATCTTAAATATACAAGATGAAAGAGAATAACAATCTTTCATAACCATAAAATCATCATATACATGTTTCTAACAAGTCCATATTTTCAAACCACAAGATGAAGGCATATGAAGCATATATGTGTCCTCATTGACCTCAAAAATCATAAGCTTTGTTTCCTTAGGGTCAATGAGAACTAAAACAAAGATGAAGAAGAGTAACTTACATGTATTTTACACCCAAGAAAGCAAATGAAAAGATTAATCGGTTGGAAATGCTCCTCTCAACAAGCTCTTCACTTCTATGGAGGCGGCTTGAGCAATGGGAGGAAGAACCATGGAAGACCAAGTGGAAAGCTTCAAGAAGCCATGGGAGGACCTTGAGGGAGATAAATCCCGTTTTTGGAGAGTGAGGGAGGGAAATGAAGGTCAAACATTCAGATTGTGGTGTTTAGAGGGTTTAAAACTTAGTGGGACAAGTGTCACTTTGATGTGGTTGCATAAAATCTGATTTTGGGCTTGTTTTAATCACTAAAGCACTCACTAATCCACCCTTAAAACAAGTTACTAATGTTAGGTCATGAGTAATGAGGGTTAGGGAGGTTTAGGTGGGGTTTAGAAAGGCTTTTGGATAGGGGTTTGTGTAGAATTCAAGAAACATCAAAACAGAGCAAACCAGTCGGGGGTCCTTGCGGACGCAAGGTCCTTCCTACCTTGCGACAGCAAGGTATCTGCATGCCAAACTCTCCATTTTCTTGTTACCTTGCGAAGGCAAGGCCATTCCACCTTGCGGCCGCAAGCTCGGTAGACCCAAAAAGGCTCAAAATGCAACCTAAAAGACCCCCAAACACTTTAGCCAAATCAATGGGGCTTCAAACACCATAAAAAATGTAACACCCCGCTCCTTCGTTAGCTCGGTTTGCGTGCTATACTTGCACTTCTTCCTTTGTCGACTGTATGTTTGGTTTGCAAGAGGGTCTAGATATGTTTGAGAGACCATATTAAGACCAAAACATTATTAAGAGACTCCATATAGTTGTTGACTTGCTAAAGTCACAAGTTGTGACTCGACGATAGTCGGAATGCGACGCGATTGAGGGTTTACTTCCGTTTTGTGTTCGTGACCTCGGTTTGGGTCCTAGACCTCTATAAGATGGTTTATTAACATGTTTAAATGTATTAGACTTCAAGTTGGAGGTGTTCCTTAAGTCTATCGATGATTTGGAAGTTTTGGAGATAGCGTTCGTCTCTATCGCGTAGTTCGGGGATCGAGTCGCGTAATCGTCTCTCCTTTGGGATTCTTATTTCCCTAGTTGTTATTCAACTTTCTAGAAGTATTTAAGCTTCTTCATTAGCCCTTAGACTTGCCTTAAAAGTCTCCTTTCATTGCTCGTTCGATTGCGAGTTCATTCGTCGTTCCGGTTGCACGTTGTTGCACCCCTTCCCGGTTTCGCTCCGAGTTGTTTCGGGTGTGTTTCCGGCTTGTTTTGAGTTGGGTTAGACCTTAGAATGGTTGCCCATAAGTTGGGACCATTTAGGACATGTTTAGACCAAGTTTTGAGGACATAAAGAAGGTCTAGAGGCCCAGGCGCCCGCCTGGCCATAGTGAGGCGCCCGCCTCAAGTTCTGAGAGCATTGCAAAATGAATTTAGGCTGGACAGGAGCCCAGGCGCCCGCCTGGATATGTTGAGGCGCCCGCCTCAACATCAGATTACACTTACGGGATTTTTCCCCTGTTTTGTGTTTGGACGAATTATACCTATCCTACCCTCATTAAACCCCCTCTAAACCCTTCCTAACCTCCCATACTTAACCCAAATCATGTCCTAACATTAGTTGGAAGTTAATTAAGGTTAGATTAGTAATTGATTAATCCTAATCTCTACTAATTGTGCAAGGGAAATGTCTATTGTGCCCTCCTTATTTTGGGGTATAAATACCCAAACCCTTTTGAGAAATCAGAAAATATCTTCATTCTTCCTCCTCCACAATACGTATTAGAGAGAGAGAGTCTCCATGGGAGATTTCAAGCCCTAGCTTCTTCTCTCTTCGATCCAAGACGATCCATCCATCCGATTGCCTTCAAACTTCGGAATCTTGAAGCCCTTGACGAGTAGAACAAGTTCACCGTTTGGATTTTGATTCTCTTGAGTTTTCACTCAAGCTAGGTAAGTTACTTCCTTTTGATTTTGGTTCATTGGCCCTAAGGAAAACAACCTATATGCTATTTGTGGGCAATGAACACTTGATATGCTTTGTATGTGTTATTTTGGGGATTTTTGGAAGTATAAACTTGTAGGAGCATTTGTAGAGTGGCTTCTATGATTGTTGAGGTATATGATTACTCTTCATCTTGTGTTTCTAGGCTTATGAGCATGCTAGAAATCATGTCCATATGTTATTTGGGTCCATTGTGGAAATATGCCTATTTTGTGTATTTTTGGAGGTATGAACTTGTCAATGCCATGTGTAGGATGATTTGAATGATGTTGTGAGTTGGGAGAAATATGTTATCTCTTTGTTAAGATTTTTATGAATTTAGGGCTTGGGAATTAAGCCCGGATTATTTTGGGAGAATTGCTATAACTTTGATTGATGTGTTAGTTTTGGGATTTATGAAATATGCATTTAATGAAATGCGATATTAAGACTCAATGGAGTCATTTTAGGTTCAATAAGATGTTAGTGAGCCTTATGTTGAAATCCTACGATGTTCGGGTTTGGTTGGTTTTGATTGTGAGTACCCGAGCATCTCGAATTGTGTCCCATTTGTGACACCCATGATATAGAAGCTTATTGGGGATTTATTTAGAGCGTGCTCGTTAGAGCACGGAGCATTAGAGACCAACCTATGATCTCGTATGCCCTTAAGAAATGATTATTTGAATGAGTTCTCTTTTAGGGAATTCGGTCGCGTGCACATGAAAGCACTTACGGAGTTTTGACTACGGATTAGTTTTAGTACCCTTGAGATTGGCTTTAAGGAAGTCGAATATATATGACGGTTGGGACTATGGTTGAGTCCGGTGTGCTTTTAAGTGAAACCAAATGCTAAGCCTTGTTTGTGGTTGTTCTTAGACTAAATAATAGTCTTTGATTTAATCTTGAGTAGAGGACTAAAGTAGACCTCACGTTGTGATTTATTGAGCTATGAGCTATTCTTGAATTGGTGATGACTTGAGGACTATGAATACCTCAATATGTGGTTTTTGAACTAAACTTACAAGTTAGTTGAACATGTTAAGTGTGTACAATTATGTGCATTGTTTATTGAGTTTTGTAGAGCATTATGACCTACTTGAATTGATAAGTTCTTTTGTGATGGACTTGGTCCTTATTGGTTTATCCAAGTAAATATCTACTTGAGCATCTTGATTTGAGTCCAGCTGGTGTCTTGGTCGTTTTGTCGGCAATGGGACGATTCATAGCCTTTGGAAACATTCGCTATGAATCGCCGCATTGGTACCCTTTCTCCTCACTATATGGCCAATAGTGGGATGTGGTCTTGTATTAGCGCCCCCTAGCCTGATATCGAGCTCCCATTTCTCATCCCAGGGTTGGATGAATGTAACGAGGTACTCATTAAGAAAACTGATGAGTTATGATCATTTGAGGATTGAAACCCAGTTTATGATCATTTGAGGGCTAAGCCCAGGTCTTGATTTCACGTGCTTAGGTATAAGCACTTATATGAAAGATAACGTGCTATGTGATTTATGAAGTTTATGTTACTTGATGACTTAATACAAGTTTATTATTGGTATGCTATTAAGATACCATGGTTTTATACATGCTTGTGCATTATGCCATGCCACGTCATGCTATGCCATACATTTGCATTTAGTAACTTACTGGGTCATTATGACTCATTTCGTGTGTTTGTTTTCCTTAGTTTTGCAGCGATCCCGTTAGTACGCGTGGCGGCTTCGGATAGTGATTCCTAGAAGGTGGTCTTCCGGGCTCTAAGCTTGGATTTATTATTATTATTGTTGTTATGTATTTGTGAGACACGAATGTAAAGTTATGTAAACTTTACTTGTGTAGTTATGTTAGTATCTTATTATTGTTTTATTTTGGGAGCCGACTTGTTTGGTCGAGCTGTTGTATTTAATTAGAGGTTATTCTGTTGTCTTTCCGAGCAAGGTTTTAGCTCGCAAGTTCTAGTACTATGTTATTGTTATTTCTGTCTCCGAAAACTTTAGTCGAGAGACATTGGTTTAGTTGTTAGTATTTAATATCTTATTCGTTTAGTTGATTTGTCCCTACGGCATGTTGTAGCCATTGAGTGGTTGTTTATCAGGTTGGTATTTTGTTGTTTCGCCGGCCTTAGGTTTGCCGATGGTTTGTTGTTCGTGCGCAATGTTGCGTCACGCGAGTCGTAGATTTGTCGAGAGATAGTCGTCTCTCAGCCTTGCGTTCCTTTGTTTAGGATTATGAGCTTGGGTTCCACTTATGATTTGCTTCCGCAGATTTCAGTTTTTGGTTATTCCGTATCGCCGTTATGGCTTTACCTTCCTGTCTTGAGCTTGATGGCTCATCTTTTGGACTTGTATCATTATGCTTAGCGGGTGCTTGTCCGTCTTTAGCTTGTCTTGACGGCACGACCTTGGGATTCCGCATTGGAGTCCGGGTCGGGTCGTCACAAAAAATGAGTCTAAAACTCATCACAAACACCCTCAAACAACACCCGAACAATCCAAACAAAGTAAGGAAGAAGGAGAACTAAACAAGCGATTCAACCGATGATTCAACAAGCATGCAAACACGATTCTAAACATGTTAAGAGCATTATGAATGACTTATAAATGATTCTAAACATTGCTTGCATTCATGCATTCATATTGCTTGTGAGAAAAAAGGCTCAAAATGGCAAAATGCAACCTAAAAGACCCCCAAACACTTAGCCAAATCAATGGGGCTTCAAACCCCATCAAAAATGAGTCTAAAACTCATCACAAACACCCTCAAACAACACCCGAACAATCCAAACGAAGGAGGGAAGAAGGAGAACTAAACAAGTGATTCAACCGACGATTCAACAAGCATGCAAACACGATTCTAAACATGTTAAGAGCATTATGAATGACTTATAAATGATTCTAAAACATATATAGACTAAGTAAACATGCTCACAAGCAATATGAATGCATGAATGCAAGTAGTGAATGGCTAGGGTGCCATATTGCGACACTTTTTGCAAATCAAGTACTCCCCTTAGTGACTGGTATGCAGTTTGTCAAGATGGAAAATGTTGTTGCCACAGTCCTGAATAAGATATATTATTATACCTTTATTAATAAAAATTAATAGCCATGTTCCGTGGTGTTTCAATTTATTGTTCATATACTTGGGCATATGTGTAGGGACCCGACCTGGACTCCAATGCGGAATCCCAAGGTCGTGCCACAAAGATAAGCTAAGAGACGTACAAGCAACTGCTAAGCATAATGGTGCAAGTCAAAAACTGAGACAAAAAGCTTGAAACAGGAATGTAAAGCCATAACGGCAAAACGGAACAACAAAAACTAAAATCTGCGGAAGCAAAACATAAGCAGAACCCAAGCCTTTAATCCTAAACCAAGGAACGCAAGGTTGAGAGATAACTATCTCTCGACAAATCTACGACGCGCGTGACGCAACATTGCGCACGACCAACAAACCATCGGCAACCAAAGGCCGGCGAACCAACAAGATACCAACCTGATAAACAACCACTCAATGGTTATAACATGCCGGAGGGACAAATCAACTAAAAGAATAAGAGATTAAATACTAACAACTAAACCAATGTCTCTCGACAAAAGTTGACGGAGATAACAACAACAACAATACTAGAATAAGCGAGCTAAAACTTGCTCGGAATGACAACAGGAATAACTTCTAAAAGATACAATAGCTTGACCATACTAGTCAGCTCCCAAACAATACAACAATAGAATACTAATATAATCTACCCAAGTAAAGTCTACATAACTTTACATTCGTGTCTCACAAATAAATAATAACAATAAAAATAATAACTCCAAACTTATTGCCCGGAAGACAACCTGCTAGAAATCACTATCCGAAGTCGCCACGCATACTAACCGGATCACTGCACACACTAAGGATAACAAACATACAGAGTGAGTCATAATGACCCAGTAAGTTACTAAATGCAACTGTATGGAATATCGTGTCATGGCATGGACATAATGCGCAAGCATATATAATAATCATGGTATCATACTAGTATACAACAAATAAACATGCCCTTAGTTATCAAAGCACATTGTTAGTCCCAAAGGGCACAATAATAAGCTAGAAGGGGGGGGGTTCAATAGCTTATTATACACTTAAAAACTTTTCGTATAAGTTCCTAAAACAAGCACTTGCAATCTATTAAAAAGATTGAAGTAGCGGAAGTCTTGTAAGGAAGACAATTCAAGTCTGCCGATTAAGGACTACCGGTAGACTTGACTGAATACTCAAGTCTGCTGTTGAAGAGATAAATAAAGGAAATAAGAAACAGTTCAAAGCAGTAATCAACAGTAAAGGAAGAACACAAGTATTTGAGATGGTTCACACTATAAAGAGTGTTATGTCCACCACCAAGGAAGTCAACCTTGGATTTAAAATGTGCACTATGTTTTCCACTAGTTCTATTACAAGGAATATATCCAATGGATCGTGTACAAAATATTTTACTTGTGTTTGGGGGTTTGGGAATTGAATATCTGGATAAACAAGATATTCAATTGTGCAGAAGAATAGTTTAAGGGAACAACAATAAGAATCTTAAGATAAATGTTGATGCAGATCTTCTTGATTGTTGTCGAGGACTTCTTGATCAATTTATGATCTCTTGAATGCACTGGGTATAAAGACTTTATGTTGTTGGAGAATTTCGGAGCATTGTTTTCTTCAGTGTTTGATGGCAGTATTTATAGCTGGAGCATTCTTGTGATCCGTTGGAGAAGACGAAGTGTAACAACTCTATTAGGTTCAATGCATTAAATGCATGGAGCTATCTTGTGGATTTCGTCTTCACTGATTCTGAGCAGGGAGTGGTGCAGAGTTGTTGCAGCAACTGACAGGTAGGAAAGTCAGAGGTGCAGGTCTGTAATAGTTGGTACAGACTGTAAGAGACAGTCTGTTCAGAATGCGAAAGTCTTCCTGCTTTTCGGAAAGCTGGTCAAGCGTGTCTGAGAAGTCATGGAATGTCTTAATTTAAATTCAAACTGATAAAGGATGAATTTTAATTAATCCACTAAGACTTGGTGAATGGACACGTCATGCTTGAACACGTGCAGACAAGGTCTACCGCTGGATGCTGTTGAAGGTCTTCCGGTGAAGCATGGCTGATGTCTTCCGTTGAACCTGTGAAGCCTAAAAACAAACTATTCTATGAAAAAGTTCTATACACAGTTGCCACGCTAATTGATACGCAGGTCAATTAGCCACTAATGTATAAAACTAATGTAATGTATGAACAGATGTAAATCAAAATACAAATGAGAAACAACAATCTCCTCCTATTTGCATCTGAGCATCATTACTTACAAGTGAGGGCTATAAACAACTATAAGATAGATAATAGCATATCAAAAAGAATTTTTAGATTTATAACGGTAGACATGCCTCTATCAAACAGAAGAACACCTCAAGTGTAAAATCTAATCTAAGTGCTTACAAACGAAGAGATGAAAAGAACATCACACAGATTAGTAGTAAACATTTCAATTATGGATTTAAACTGAATGTTTAAATTCTAAGCAGATATATGAATTGAAATAGCAAGAATTGAACAGTAGATATTTTTGAAAGACAATTAATCTTCTGTATTCAAACGAGAAGTTTGATATTACAGAGTTTTCAAAAATATTAAGATAGATACAAAGGTTAAGGGAAGAGAAAAGATACAAAACTACCATGGTTTTTTCCTTTTGCCTTTGTCTGCTGCTTCCTTCTCTTTTCTCTGCCGTTCAAGTTCTTCGGCTCTTCTGACATATTCATCATTGGAAGAAGTGGGAGGTCTGGTGGAGCGAGAACGGCTGATAGACCTCATTTGTCTCTCCTCCGTGATGGCCAGATCACGATCACGCTGAGCATTGAGTACATTGTGAGCCGAGTCGTGAGCAAGTTTGTTGAGCTCGAGAACAGGCGGGCGGTTGTGGCTGAGATGAAGAGTGATGGCGTGGAACAATTCGTAGTAAATAGACAAGCAGAGCCGTGCGCATTCCGTACGTTGAGCTTCGACGTTGATCTTGACATTAGTGAAATCATACTTCATCTGTCCAAATCTTGTCTATACATCGTCTTGAAACTGGCGAAGGATGGTAGCATTTCTATCATTTGCCATGGACGCGGCAGTTGCAACCTCGGCAGCAGCTGTGGGGATATACTGGTGAGTTCTCCTAGTCTGTTGTAAATGGCGTCTAGGCGAGCCAAAATTTCAGTGTTGGCCGGTTGAGATGGAAAAGGGTCCAGGACAATGTGTATATGCTCACTACCAGTAGAAGAGGTGGCTTGGCAGTGGCTGTGGGTTGGAAGGGCTGTTGGAGAGGTGGAGTGGCAGAGTCGGAAGAGGTTGAGTCGCGGGAAGGGAATGTATGGGTAGATGAGGAGTTGGTTTTTGGTGGGTTGGGAGGAGGGGTTGGTGGAGAATCGAGCTCAATGTCAGTGTTGGAATTGCAACTAACAATTGATGATTCAGGTAGTGGGTCGGTAGAGAACCAAAAAGAGGGGGCAGGGTAGAAAATGGATTTTGGTTTAAGTAGAGTAGGTTGGGATGAAGGTTGGGGGAAGAGATCTGCTACCGATGAAAGCTCAAAGAGAAACTTCGAGGCAGCAGAGTCTAGGGGTTTAATGGGTGTAGTTTGGGTTCGTTCGGATGGTGTAGTTTGGGTGGTAGGGTTACGTTGGGGTGAAGAATGGGTAGATGGGTTTGGTGAATAGTTGAAGGGTGAAGGAGGAGGTGGAGGTGGAGAGGGTGTTCAGGTAGGCTCCTCCTGGGTGTGTGGCTCCTCCGGAGGGGGTGAAGTCCTCTGAGTAGATGACTCAGTAGGAATGGGTTGGGTAGCGGTAGAGGGTTGGTTGCCAACAAACTTATTTTTCTGCCTTAGCAACTGAATAGAAGGTCCAGCTGCTTCATCGACAGAGGCTGGAGTGTCTGCTAGTGGTTGGGTCAGTACAGCTTTACGTAGTTGCCTACGTTTAGGTTTTGGTGAAGGTGAGGGTTGGTCGGAAGAGGGTTTACGTTTGGGTTTAGAAGAAGGCTGGGTAGTGGAGGTTGGTGGTTCTGGGTTAGAAGGTGGGGGAGATGAAGGCATTTTAGCAGCTGCAGAGGAGCTGCCAGCAGACTTGTCACGTCTGCCGGCCTTCAGCTCTTGCCTTATCCATTTGGCTTGATGCTTTTCAGCCTCATATTCTTCCGTCCGTGCCTTCTTGGCCTTCGCCGCTTTTTTCTTCTTTAGCAATTGCTCAGACTCATCAGCCAGATCTTTTGCTTTCTGGTGAATATCTCGAGCAAGTTGGGCATTGAATTTGCCAGTTGCAGTATGATAGCTCTTGATGACAGCATCATATGCGTCCATGTTAAAACGCGTGACGACCATTGGTGTTGGCTTGGCAACCTTTTCAAGAGAGACATTGGGAAGTCCTCGTTTCCGCCTTCGCTTGTTTTCGTAGTCTGCATACTTTTTGAAGAACGTGGCCGTCAACTGCTTGTCTTTGCGTACAACAGTGAGCTCATCTTCCTTAACGGAAGAGTTGATTTCTGTCGTGTCCCGTAGAAGGACGTTGATTAGCCTGACAAAAGGCCGTTTGCAGTTGGGGTTGTCCTTCACTTTCTCAAAGTACTGTTTCAGTTCATTGAATATGATAGTGCCGTAGTTGAGGTGAGTCTGTAGGAAGACGGCAATGGTGAGGTTTAGCTGTTGAGTAGTGAACATGTCATGGGCCCCGTTCTTGAATAGAAGGCCCTTGTCAAGCAGATGGCTTGTGCAGTAGACGTCCAGAGGGAAGAGGTTCTTCAGCATTTTCCCTTGAGGTTCCCTCGGAGTATCAATTCCCCTCATTGTTTCCCAGGCATGGTCAGCCTCAGCAATGGTTATCTCCAATTCACCACCATAGCGCACTCTAATGATTTTGGAAATAGTTTTGGCAGTGACGAACACGGGTTGTCCTCTAATCCATCCATGCATTGTAGTCGGATTCTTGAGGACCATTCTCTGATAAAATTCCTCAGCAAAGAGGATACTGTAGTCCTTGTCATGAAGCCAGAAAAGCGGTAGAATCCCCGAAGCGTTCATATCTTCGCAGGCTTTGACTCCGACGGTGAATGTGCAGACAGAGTTGAGGTCTATGCACATGCCGGGTACATACAGTTTCGGGTCCAGAGCCATTATGATATCGTGAAGAGCAGGATATCGAGGGTATCCTGGAAGGTTAATGTCCAGACCAGGTGGGATGACCTTCTCAGGGTCAAACTCCTTTCCTGTTATCGCTTTTGGACTTTGTAGAAGTTTTCACCTGCAAGAACACATTCAGAAATTAGGGATTTTGACCTTACAGAATAAACAAGCAAAGATTTCATTTTTCTGAAATTAATTGAAATTTCCGATAAAAATCGTGAAACCCTTGAATGTTTTGGATAGATAAACCAGAGAAACGTTAACAGATGATTTCTAAAAGAGATGAGTACTCAAAGCACAGAGAAAACTGTTAGTTTCAAGGTTTTGAAAAACAACAATGGCGAAAACCATCCAGATACGCAAAAGCATCCTTTCGGATTCCTTAAAAATAACTCAACAGAGGAAATACTGAACAAACATTAATGAATAGCAAACCAGAGAGTAGTGAGTAGCATACCATTGTCGCTGTAGAGAAGAAGAAGTAAAGAATAATTTGGAAATAGAGGAAGCAGTTGCAGAGAGAAAGAGAGGGTTTGAATAGAGAGAGAAATATTAGAGAGAGAGAGAGAGGGGTTTCGTAAAGTTTTTGGAAAGGGCGGTTCAAAATCTATTTAAAGGAGGAAAAAATCTTTTAGCGAAAAAGACGTAACTTAAGATATTTTCAAAGTACTAAAAATTATGACTTTTAACCCTTTTCCCTTTTAGAAACCTTTCCCGCTTTAATAGACTAAGTTGAAACACTAACCTGGTAAAAGAGAATAACTTAAGTCTGTCGTTAGAAGGCAAATAAAGTCTGCCGGTTAGTATAAGTCTAAGTCTACCGGTATGAGAGAAAAACTTAAAGAATTGAAATTAAGTAGTAGGATCAATCATACCAAGATTTCTCCTTAAGTAAGCAAACCTGGTTGTATCCAATGGTTTGGTGAGAATGTCAGCCAATTGATGTTCAGTTGGAACATACTCTAGACTGATGTTACCTTTCTCCACGTGATCTTTGAGGAAATGATAACGGATATCAATGTGCTTTGTCTTCGAGTACATCACTGGATTCTTGGAGACTGAAATTGCTGAAGTGTTGTCACACATGATTGGACAATTTGCAGTCTTGATGTTGTAGTCCACTAGTTGTTGCTTCATCCATAGTAGCTGAGAGCAACAACTGCTGGCAGCAATATATTCTGCCTCTGTGGTTGAGCTTGCAACCGATCCTTGCTTCTTGCATGACCATGAGACAAGTTTATTTCCTAGAAATTGACAAGTCCCACTGGTTTTTCTTCTGCTCACTTTGCAGGATACATAATCTGCTTCTGAGTACCCAACTAGAATGAAGTTGTTGCATTTGGAATACCAGATACCTAGATTTGTAGTTGTTGAAACATATCTGATTATACGTTTGGCAGCAAGAAAATGTGATTCCTTTGGATCTACCTGAAATCTAGCACAAACACAAACAACAAACATAATATCAAGTCTACTGGCAGTAAGGTAAAGAAGTGAACCTATGATTCCTTGGTACTTGGTCACGTTCTCTTGCTTTCCCTTCTCATCTTTATCAAGATGGCAGTCGGTAGACATTGAAGTCTCAAATCCTTTTGCTGAATCAAGACCAAATTTCTTGATAAGTTCCTTTGTATATTTGGTTTGGTTGATGAAGATCCCGTCAGAAGTCTGTTGAATCTGTAGTCCTAGAAAGTAGGTGAGCTTTCTCCCATCATGCTCATCTCGAACTTGCTTTGCATCAGCTTCTCGAATCTCTTGCACAAGTTTTGGTTTGTAGATCCAAAAATTATGTCATCCACGTATATTTGTACTAGAAGAGAATGACCATTGTGCTTGAGGATGAACAAAGTTGTGTCTATTCTTCCTCTCACGAATCCTTGTTCAATTAAGAACTTGGATAGAGTTTCATACCAAGCTATGGGAGCTTGTTTCAGGTCATAAAGTGCTTTCTTGAGTCGATAGACATGATCCTATTTGTCTTGGATGACAAAAGTTGGAGGTTGTTCAACGTATACCGTTTCTTGAAGATCACCATTGAGAAAGGAACTCTTCACATCCATCTGATAAACTTTGAAGTCCATGAACGAAGCATAGGCTAGAAAGAGTCTGATTGCCTCTAATCTAGCAACATGAGAAAATGTTTCATCGAAGTCAATTCCTTCTTCCTATCGGTAACCTTGAGCAACCAATCTAGCCTTGTTTCTGGTGACGTTCCCATCTTCATCTCTCTTGTTCCTGAATACCCACTTGGTGCCTATAACTGGATGGCCAGTCGGTCTTTCAACTAAGCTCCACACTTTGCATCTTTCAAACTAGTTCAGCTCTTTCTGCATAGCTTCAATCCAGTAATGGTCTTCGATAGCTTCATCAATCTTCTTTGGCTCGATTTCAGACACGAATGTGAATGCAAACATAGTCTCATTTCGAACTCTATTCCTCGTACAAACTCCTGAGTTGAGATCACCAATGATTTGAGAAATGGGATGATCTCTTGTTTCAATAATGGCTAGAGGAAGATCATTTCTGGTGGGTTCTTCCTTTAAAAATTCTGGAGTAGGCTGAGAAGGAGATTTACCAAAATCAGGTTCAAAAGAGACAGGATATTCGAAACCTTCATTTTCTGGTGAACAAGAAGGGTGAGTGATCTGCAAAGGTGTTTGGGGTAAAACAGAAGAGATGGGTTCTGGGTCAACAGAAGAGTTGGAGTTGGCACCAGCAGTGTTGAAGTCTGTCGGTGCAGGGTTAGCAGAACTGGAAGGGTCTACAGTTGGAGGATTCTGAAGTGGGGTAGAAGTTGATGTTGTATTTGTACATGTCTCATCATCATCAGAATCATTAGCAACATTCGGAGCCTTTCGAGGCTCTAACAAGTCATATTCATCAAAAGTAACATGCATAGATTCTAATATTTTCAAAGAAGTTTTGTTGAATATGTGAAATGCTTTTGAATGTTTGGAATAGCCAAGAAAAATTCCTTCGTCTGATTTTGAATCAAATTTTCCTCTATATTCTTTTCCATTATATAGAATAAAACATTTACAGCCAAAGATTTTGAAAAATCCTATGTTTTGGGCTCTTCCTCTCCATACTTCATATGGAGTTTTGTTATGAAACTTGTTTACCAGGGATCTGTTCTGGGTAAAACATGTAGAGTTGGCTTACGCCCTAAGTACTTTGGAAGTTTTGCTTACGCCATAGTTCTTCTTTGCTTCAATCGATGTTCTTCCATTCAGCTACACCATTTTGTTGAGGAGTTCTGGCAGCAGAGAAGTTGTGGCCGATCCCGTGGTCATCACAATATCTTTCTACACCGTTGTTCTTGAATTCGGTGCTGTTGTCTGATTTGATGTCACTAATGTCTTCAAGCTTTTGGGTTTGAAGTCTTCTGAAAAGAGCGGTGACTAGATCATATGTCTCATCTTTCGAGGTCATTGTTTCGATCCAGGTGAACCTAGAGCAGTCATCAACTACTACAAGTGTGTACTTGTCTCCGGAGATACTGACTGTAGTGATTGGTCCAAAGAGATCCATATGCAGAAGTTGAAGAGGTCTAGTCGTTCACATGACAAACTTTCTTTTGAAGGAAGACTTGGAAAGTTTTCCTAATTGGCAAGCTTTTTAACTTCTGTCATGGTCGGCAGACACCTTAGGTAGACCTTTGACAAGCCCATCTTTGGAGAGCTTGGAGAGGTACTTGATGTTGAGGTGACTGAGACGCTTGTGCCAAAGCCAACTGTTGTCACGAACGTTGTTACCAACTAGGCAAAGGCTGGAGAATCTCCCTAGAAGATTTAAGTCCACGACATAGACATTTCCTTGTCTATTGCCGGTCAGTAGAGTTGAGCAGGATTCACGATCTTTGATAAGACATTGGTTGGAGGAGAATTGGCATATGAGTCCTTTGTCGCAGAATTGGGATATGCTCAGTAGATTGTGCTTTAAGCTGTTCACTAGAGAAACTTTGTTGATGGAGAGACTTCCTCTAGTGATTGAGCCATACCCAATTGTTTTCCCTCTTGCATTGTCATCGAAAATCACCATGGGACCTTTGGCTTCAACTATATCTGAGAGTAGACTTCTGTTCCCTGTCATGTGTCTTGAATAGCCACTATCCAGGTACCAGATGTCTTTATCTTCTGTATCTATAGCCATGAAGCAGACCTGAAAAATATCAAAGAAACAAGGTCCCCTTTATTTTCTTTTGGGTCCTGAGGATTAGCAACCTTTTGGAACCCATGCCTGCCTAGCCTTAAGAGAACTGGGTCTCTCAGATTTTAGTGTGAACCTTAGCAAGCATTCTGGGGCCAGATGGCCTAAACAATTGCAAGAATGACAAAGATGAAAGTTCCATAGAGGACTATGATCAGTTTTAGCTGTAGAGTGCTTGTGATCATCTTTGTTCTTAACAGCAGTCCTTGGTTCAGCTGGCTTGTTGACGGTAGACTTAATTGGTTTCTGTTGGACCTTCCTAGGTATGTTACCGACAGACTTAGCCTTGGCTGGTCTGTTGATAACCTTTTTAGTAGGATTCGGTAGAATACCTTTTAGTTTACTTTCAACAGGTTTAGGTGCCTTGCCCATTTCATAGACAAACTTGATAGGAACTGGCAGAGATTTCGTAGGTCTACCACCAGCAGACTTTGCCTTGGCAGAGTTGTTGTCGGTAGACTTTGGTTTCTCTACCGTTCCTTTCTCAAACTTCTCATTAGAAACAATCATCTTGGCTTTCCCTTTCTGAGCCTTGGGGTAAACGTACGGTACACTTGTATAACCAAGTCCTTGTTTACCCTTGTTTTTGAACGTCTGTTTGGAGAAAGAGATATCATAAGCAGTCTCAGAGGTCTCACCTTTCTCCGTGACAAAAGAGTATGTCGAACTGGGCTCATCTGAATATCCTAAGCCAAATTTATCTTTACTTGACTTTTGGCTTAAAAGGATTTCTTAAAAGGTATCCTTGGAGTTGTTCCAGGAGTCAATTGTCTTTTGCAAGGCAATTTTCTCCAGGTCAAGTCCTTTGATGTGCTCAGTAAGACATTCGACTTTGTCACAAAGGAATTTGTTTTCTCCTTTAAGCTTGATACTTTCTTGTTGACAGCTATTGAGAGTTTGAATCTCAGCTGCCAGCAGAGTGTTTCTCAGCAGCAAGCTTCTCACAGTTCTTAGCGAGTTTCACATAGGCTACTCTAAAGGAATTGAACTCTTCAAGCATATCTTGATTATGTTTAAGGAGTTCTTCCTTACTGAAGTTCTCACAGTTGATCTCACTTTTGTCGAAAGGACTAGGTGAGATTTCGACTTCATGTTCAGAGTCATAGGTGGGACCTGAATCATGAGCTATTAAGCATATGTTAGCTTGCTCACAATCGTCCTCTTCCTCTTCTGAATTAGTCTCAAACCATGTAGCAACCTGTTTTTCTTCTATGTCTTCAGCTAGCATACCTTTATGTTTTTGAAATTTCCTATAAGGAGGCTTTCGGTATGCTTCAAATTTTGGCTTTGGACATTTGGAGGCAAAGTGACCAGGTTTTCTACAATTTTAACACACAAGCTCTTCGTTAGATGAGCTTTCACCAGTTTTTCTAAAAGGCTGCTGGTGTGTGTCCTTCCTTCCATATTTTGCAAACTTTTTGAAACGTTTTACAAACATAGCAAATTGTTCGTCTGAAAGAAAATCATTTTCATTGGAAGAAGTGGAAGGTTTATTTTCAACTGTGGTCTCCTCTTGTACCATGGCAGGCAAGGATACAGTTCTGAACTGTTTGTCCTGCTCTAGAGCTTGATTTACTTCGAGCTCATAAACCTTCAAACTTGCGTAAAGACTACGGAGAGTCATTTCGTTTAAGTTTTTAGATTATTTCATGGCAGTGGTCTTAACATGCCACAAACAACCTAGTGTGACGACCCAACCCGGACCCCAATGTGGAATCCCAAGCCGGGCTGTCCAAGTAGACAAGATACAAGCATGTGCAAGTAGGAATATAAAATTTCATGTGGCGCGACATCGCAAACAATTAACAACTCGGCTACACTTGGCCGGAAAATAACAGAAAGTAAACAAGTCATCGGCGACGTTACAGCCGGAACCCAACAACTACTCCTACGATTATAACACATGCATATAATATCCTCAATGGCCACAACATGCTGGAGACAACAACAACAACAACAATAATGCTTTAAAAGGGTTTTAAGCGGAAGAAGCTGTAGTGAGCCAATAATATATAAACAAGCTCGACACTAAAGTCAGCATACAAAAGATTATAATTCTCCATATTCAAGTTATACTACAATAACAAAATCCCAAGACAAGTCTAAGTGACTTGCTTCCCATCGTCCTTGCCAAAATAAAAGTCTAACTACAAAAGTCCCAAAATAGCAACCTTGAGCTCACAAGCAACCAAACGCGGGTATGGCGAATCTAGCGAGAACCGTCTCCTTGGCTCGGATCTAAGGAAAACAAAACAAACAAATAGGGTAAGTCATAAAGACTTAGTAAGTTACTAAAAATGCATGTTCATGTCATAACATGGCATTTATCACAATTATGGCACATGTTCATCATATAGCACTTAGCACATTATTCACGTAAGCGCGAAAATAAATCATACAAGTAGGATTTGATATAGGCACGGCCGCTACGTAGCTCCTGCAATAAAATTTGTTAACTGGTTCGTGCCATCGATGTTTCGTGAATTCATCGACTCGTATTGAGAACCGTCTTGATTTAATTAGCAAGACAATGCGGCACGTATTGATACGGCATAGGGGCTACTTCCCCACTGCGGCCCACAGTGGAGGTGTGTGTGTGGTCCCGGGTGCGGCGATCCATAGCGAGCACGAATTTCACAATTCGTGAAGGCGATGCATCATCTCACCCTAACGTATAAAACAAACCAAATAATGCCAGCTGGACTCAATGTGATGCACAAGTAGATATTTACTCGTCATAAACAAATAATGATCAAATTCGACAAGAGCGAACTCATCCGACCAAGTAGGTTATTAATCTCTACCATAAATCATGTCAAAGCAATTAATTGCTCAAACCAATCATTCATAACAACTTGATTGCAAACAATTAGGCTAAACTTATATTTGAGTAAACCCAATCAAACGGTGTCCAAACTTCGTAGGGATTGAAAGTAGTGTTCAACATGTTCAAATCTTCCCTAAAGTCGATTCCGTTGAGTCTTTACTACACATTCCAAATTTTGGGGTAATTGAAGCTATGTGGTTGTAAAACCCTGAAACATTACTTGTTTGTTTATTGCATGAGTTCATACATTCATAATCATCATTAGTATGTTAACTTAGTTCACTCATATGTTTAAAGTTGATGGCATGTTCATTGACGTCGTTTGAGATGCTCGTATGCACCTTTCCTTCACGAGATGCTTTGAAACTCGGGTTTGTGATTTATGTTGTAAACACATGGATTAATGTTAGAGACCTTTCTTAACATCATTAACATGCTTTAGATGTTGGTTGAATGCTAGTTGCATCGTCGGTTTGGTTGCTAGTTTGATTCTAGGGTTAACCCTTCTCCGTTTGACCTTTTCGGTTGTCGTTCGTGAGTGATCTTCTTAAGTTCTTAGCCATGTTTGAGTGAGGTTTGAACATTGATTGCTTTGGTTATTGATTGGAGGTCTTTTAGAGTGAATTCTAGACACTTTTTGGCTTGGGAGGACTCAAGGTTGCACGCGGGAGAGTCCGGGACCGAGCAAGGAATCAACAAAGGTGAGAATGGTGTATTCTGGTAGGCGCTCGCATCACTATGGGCCATGCGGCCGCATCATGGCAAATTCCAGATTACGGGATTTTCTGCCCACTCACCAATTTGGCCAACCTTACCCTACCCAAACCCAACCTAACCCATCCTAAACCACCCTAGTTCGACCTATCTATCCTCCTCTGCATGCATGACAAGTTTTGAGAGTCTTTGTGTGCATGCAAAACACTTGGCAAAGAAAGACATCCACATGCACAAACATGCATTGGACACTTCCTCACACCCCACTTCAGCCATAGAGTGACCAATACCTCCACTAAACCCATCCTATTCAGTCATCCTCTCCAAAATTCCTGGCTGATCATTTCTCTAAGGTTAGAGAGAGTTTCTTGAAGGTTCTTGGTTGATCAACAATGGTGGCCAAGTCTTGAGGAGGCCATTTCCAAAACCCAACCGTAGAAGAGGAGAGGAGGTCAAGGAGAACACATACCCACCTTTGCATGGATGTTTTGTACATCTTGTAGGGCTAATTTAAGGTGAGTTACAACATCTCTTTCTATTTATTTTAGCCTCATTGACCCTAGGGAAAACAATCTTGCTATTTGAAGTCAATGAGAGCACTTAGGACTTTGTAGAGATGTCATGTTCTCGTATATGCTAAATGATGAATTTTTGGTTGCATAAACAGATTATGAACAGATTATAAACCATTATTATGATGTTATTTATGTGTAGTAATGTATGATAATTCATTCTATCTTGTTGTTTAAGTGTTGGGAGCATATTTGATGAAATGGTTAGGCTTGTAGAGATGCGATGTTCTCGTATATGCTAAATGATGAATTTTCGGTTGGATGAACAGATTATGATCAGATTATAAACCATGATTATGATGTTATTTATGTGTGTTGATGCATGATAAATCACCCTATCTTGTTGTTTAAGTGTTGGGAGCATGTTTGATGAAATTGTTAGGCTTGTAGAGATGCCATGTTTCACTATATGCTAGATGATGAAATTTTGGTTGGATGAACATGTTGGAAAGTACGATTATGATGATATTCATGTGTAGAGATATATGATGAATTATTCTATCTTGTTTGTTTAAGTGTTGGGAGCATATTTGATGAAATGGTTAGACTCATATTTGATGAAATGACAAGAATGAATATATATGCCTAGTTTGTGACTTTGATTCTATGTTTCGTACTTAATTGTTTGATTGGGGTTTTATGGGTTTAATGACCTTAGTAACCTATTTATTTACGTTAGTATGGACATAGGAGAGTATTGAGGCCAATGGCTTCTATACCCTAATTTTTGAAAGATTGATTATGACTCAACGGAGTTGACCATTGAGTTAGTATGACATTAAGGAGTAATATGCCTAAGTCCTACGAATTTTGGGGTAGTATTAATGGAGGTTAAGCCTCCAAGCATTTTAAAGTGTATGAAGAACACTTGATGATTAGAGTCTTGATTTTATCTCTAATGTGATTATGTGCTAGTTGTGAATTAAAAGCATGACTAGATGATTGTAGCGTACATGCCTACTTATTTGAGCATATGAATATGAATTACGTGTGCTTGAAGTTTGAGTCTAGCTGGAGTCGGTTTGTTGAGTCTTTGGGCGGGACGATGTATCATCTTCACGAATTGTGGGATTCGTGATTTTGATGGATCGCCGCGTCGGGTTGCACACACCCTCTATCGATGGCCACGGTAGGGAAGTAGTTGATCTCAGTTGTAGTATGGAAACATGACTTTGATAACTATCGAAACTCGAGCGGGGAAATGTCTCGGGGACGTCGATATCCACGAAAGGGATATCGAGGACACATAAAGGTTTTGCACGTGTTTTTGCAGGAGCGACACGGCGGAAAAAGGGTAACGGTATCATATCCCTTTTTATATGAATTGGCTCACGAGTGCTTATATGTGAATAATGTGCTACGTGAATATGATATGATATGAAATGATGGTTGAATGAATTAATGAAATGTTATACTTGTTGATAACATGATACTCGAAATTGTTAAGTATGAATGCCTTGACATAATTATTTATGAAATGTATACTATGCCAATAGCATGAATTATTATTGTTGAGCATGATGCCATGACAGGAAGTTATGTTAGTAACTTGCTAAGTCTTTATGACTTACTCCTATTTGTTTTGATTGTTTTCCCTAGATCCGAGCTGGGCGAGCGGTTCGAAGTAATTATCAAGTTGCGTTGGTGAAGCTTTTGACGAGGTTGCTACCTTGTAATTTTAGTATCTTTTCTTTTGACAAGGACGATGAGAACATAAAGTTATGTAAACTTTATGTGGGGTAGCAAGACTTTATGTGTTTGATATTTGAACTTATGTTAATTAGCACTTAATCTTTTGAGAGCTGACATGTGTTAGTCGTGTCTTGTGTATTTATGATGATCATGCTTTAGTTGTTTTAACCATCTATTGGTTAGTTTATTATGTTTGTTATCCGGCATGTTTTTAGCCGTTAAGCATGTTAGACTAGAGTTGTAGACTTAGTTTAATGTTGGGTTCCGGCCGTAACGTCGCCGATGACTTGGTATATAATTGCTATAAATTGTTATACATGCCTATTGTTGCGTCACATGATTTTATTTTTGGACCAAGAGATTCATTATCTCTAAGGTTGTGTTAGTTTGAGCTTGTTAGCTTGGGTGTCACTGTTTAATTATAATACGCTTCCACATGTGTTAAAGTTTTTGGCGTATCGCCGTTATGGCCTTACCCACTATTTGCTATTTGTTTTTGTTACGTGCCTTTTTGAAAGCGGCATGACCTCGGGGTCTCGTCTTGGGATCCGGGTCGGGTCGCCACAGTGCTTCATAAACCAACCTAGGCCATTACTAAGTTCAACTAGGTTATAAATTCTGCACGGCATTGCAATGTATTTCGTATTCATCATAGAGTCCAATTTAGAGGATAGAACACGTAACAACATACCAACATATCATGTAGGCAATAATTAGGGCACTCTCATATGGAACCACTTCAAGCAACACATGTAATAAATGTTTCTAACATGTTCATAATCTTAAATACACAAGATGAAAGATTATAACAATCTTCCATAACCATAAAATCATCCTATACATGCTTCTAACAAGTTCATATTTTCAAATCACAAGATCAAGGTATATGAAGCATATATGTGTACTCATTGACCTCAAAAATCATAAGCTTTGTTTTCCTTAGGGTCAATGAGAACTACAACAAAGAAGAAGAGAAGCAACTTACTTGTATTTTACACTCAAGAAAGCAAATAAAAAAACTATTCGGTAGGAATTGATCTACTCTTCAAGCTCTTCACTTCTACGGAGGTGGCTTGAGCAATGGAGGAAAGAATCATGGAAGATCAAGGGGAAAGCTTCAAGAAGGCATGGGAGGACCTTGAGGGAGATAAATCCCGTTTTTGGAGAGTGAGGGAGGGAAATGAAGGTCAAACAATCAGATTGTGGTGTTTAAAGGGTTAGAAACTTAATGGGACAAGTGTCACTTTGATGTGGTCTCTAAAACTTTGATTTTGGGCTTGATTTAATCACTAAAGCACTCACTAATCCACTCCTCAAACAAATTACTAGTGTTAGGTCATGAATAATGAGGGTTAGGGAGGTTAGGTGGGGCTTAGAAAGGGTTTTGGATAGGGGTTTAGGTGCAAAAATCACAAAGCAGCAAAACAGAGCAACCAGTCTCGGGGGACCTTGCGGACGCAAGGTCCTTCCTACCTTGCGACAGCAAGGTACCTGCATGCCAAACTCTTCATTTTCTGGTTACCTTGCGAAGGCAAGGCCATTCCACCTTGCGGCCGCAGCCAAAAGGCTCAAAATGCAACCTAAAAGACCCCCAAACACTTAGCCAAATCAATGGGGCTTCAAACCCCAAAAAAATGAGTCTAAAACTCATCACAAACACCCTCAAACAACACCCAAACAATCCGAACGAAAGAGGGAAGGAAGGAGAACTAAACAAGCAATTCAACCGACGATTCAACAAGCATGCAAACACGATTCTAAACATGTTAAGAGCATTATGAATGACTTATAAATGATTCTAAAACATATATAGACTAAGTAAACATGCTTATGAACATCAAGAATGCATGAAGGCAAGCACACAATGCTCATATAAGAATCTGGGGTGTTACACCTAGAGAGCCTAGAAATCTCATATTCATTTCTTTCTTGTCATAAGTTTTACCTAGAGAAAAGCAACTATTAATTACCTCACTGAAGCGATCATATGCTTGTCTCAAGGTTTCCTTGGGATCCTTTTTTAAGGAGTCAAACTGCTGGATGAATGTGTATTTTCTGTTGTCTCTTGTGTCTTGGTCTCCTTCCAAGTATTCTACAAGAGCTTCCCACATCTCTTTAGCAGTGGTACACCGGATCACTTGTTGGTAAGTGCTGGTGTCTAGGGAGCTAGTATTGATATTGATTGCTTTGCTATCTAGCTTTACTAGTTTTCTGTCGTCCTCTGTCTATTCCGATTCTTCTTTGGGTACCTCAGCAGGATTTCCAACGATGGATGCCAGTAGATTTGCTTTCATAGGTACATGACGTCCTGCTAGTATGCACTTCCATAGCCTGTTGTCAATATAATTCATAAAACGCATTACCTTATCCTTCCAAACATCGAAATGACCTTCGTCCAATATTGGGACATGGTTCGCATTTGATGTAGGCAGCATGTAGTGTGTTTGTGGCATTGGATCGAATCTCTCAAGAGTTTAATCTCGGAAAAACTAGTTTTCAAAGAGTTCAGCTCTGATACCAATTGTTAGTCCCAAAGGGCACAATAATAAGCTAGAAGGGGGGGTTGAATAGCTAATTATACACTTAAAAACTTTTCGTATAAGTTCCTAAAACAAGCACTTGCAATCTATTAAAAGATTGAAGTAGCGGAAGTCTTGTAAGGAAGACAATTCAAGTCTGCCGATTAAGGACTACCGGTAGACTTGACTGAATACTCAAGTCTGTTGTTGAAGAGATAAGTAAAGGAAATAAGAAATAGTTCAAAACAGTAATCAACAGTAAAGGAAGAACACAAGTATTTGAGATGGTTCACACTATAAAGAGTGCTACGTCCACCACCAAGGCAGTCAACCTTGGATTTAAAATGTGCACTATGTTTTCCACTAGTTCTATTACAAGGAATATATCCAATGGATCGTGTACAAAATATTTGACTTGTGTTTGGGGGTTTGGGAATTGAATATCTAGATAAACAAGATATTCAATTATGCAGAAGAATAGTTTAAGGGAACAACAATAAGAAGCTTAAGATAAATGTTGATGCAGATCTTCTTGATTGTTGTCGAGGACTTCTTGATCAGTTTATGATCTCTTGAATGCACCGAGTATAAAGACTTTATGTTGTTGGAGAATTTCAGAGCATTGTTTTCTTTGGTCTTTAATGGTAGTATTTATAGCTGGAGCATTCTTGAGATCCATTGGAGAAGACGAAGTGTAACAGCTCTATTAGGTTGAATGCATTAAATGCATGGAGCTGTCTTGTGGATTTCGTTTTCACTGATTCTGAGCAGGGAGTGGTGCAGAGTTGTTGCAGCAAGTAGGAAAGTCGAGGTGCAGTCTAGTTGGTACAGTAAGAGACAGCCTATTCACCCATCACTGCTCGTAATGTGAAAGTCTTCTTGCTTTTCGGATAGCTGGTCAGGCGTGTCTGAGAAGTCAGGGAATGTCTTAATTTAAATTCAAACTGATAAAGGATTAATTTTAATTAATCCACTAAGACTTGGTGAATGGACACGTCATGCTTGAACATGTGCAGACAAGGTCTGCCGTTGGATGATGTTGAAGGTCTTCCAGTGAAGCATGGCTGAAGTCTTCCGCTGAACCTGTGAAGCCTAAAAACAAACCATTCTATGGTAAAGTTTTATACAAGTTGCCACGCTAATTGATACGCAGCCCAATTAGCCACTAATGTATAAAACTAATGTAATGTATGAATAGATGTAAATCAAAATACAAATGAGAAACAACATGCATAATCTCACATAAACCACATAGCATATTATCTTCCACATAAATGCTCATAAGTAAACACGTAAAACCAGAATCCGGGCCCAACCCTCAATATTCAAACCATGGGTCCAACCCTCAATTGATCATATTATGGGTTCAATCCTCAAATGATCACACCTCATCAGTTTTCTTTAATGAGTACTTCGTTACTTTCATCCAACCTAGGATGAGAAATGAGAGCTCTATATCAGGCTAGATGGCGCTAACACGAGACCACATCCCACTATTGGCCAAATAGTGAGGAGAAAGGGACCTAATGAGGTGATTCATAGCGATTGTTTCCAAGGCTATGAATCGTCCCATTGCCAACACAACGACCAAGACGCCAGCTGGACTCAAACCAAAATGCTCAAGTAGATATTTACTTGAATAAAAAAATAAAGACCAAGTCCGTCACAAGCGGACTCATCAAATCAAGTAGGTCATAATGCTCTACAAAACCCAATAAACAATGCACATAATTGTACACATTTAACATGTTCAACTAACTTGTACATTTAGTCCAAGAACCACATATTGAGGTACTCATAATCCTCAAGTCATCACCCAATCAAGAATAGCATATATACTCAATAAATCACAATGTGAGGTCTATAATAGACCTCTACTCAAGATTAAACCAAAGACTATTATTTTAGTCTAAGAACAACCATAAATCAAGACTTAGTATTTAGTCTAAACATAAAAGCATATCGGATTCAACCATAGTCTTAACCGTCGTATATAATCGACATCCTCAAGATCGTTCTCATGAATGACAAGACTACCCCGTAGTCCAAATCCCGCAAGTGTTTTCATGTACACGGAACCAAATTCCCAAAAGAGAATTCATTCAATAATCATTACTAATTGGTACTCGAGACCTTAGGTTGGTCTCTAATGCTCCGTGCTCTAACGAGCACGCTCTAAATACATTTCCAAGAGTCACACCCGACTATTCAAATCTCGAGCTTCTAGTAGCTCTTCATTACGGCTTGCTAATTAACTAAAGTGTCACCTAATGTTCACCATCAAAGTCTCTAACACATTGGTGACATAATTGAACACAAATTGAGGTACTCGGGTCCTCACAAACGTAATCAAACAAAAGCCAAATGTCGTAGGATTTCAACCCAAGTTCATTAACACGTTATTCAACTTATATTGACTCCGTCGAGTCTTAATACTATGTTTCATTCTTTACACATTTCATCAATCTCTACATTAACACCCACTTCAATTTATAACAATTTCCCCAATAATTCAGGCTTGATTCCCAGGCCCTAAAATTCATAAAAACACAACATAAATCATAACCCATTTCTTACAACAAACAATATCATCCAAATCATCTCATTCATGATATTAACAAGTTTATGCTTCCAAAAATCCCCAAAATGGGCATACATAGCATACCAAGTGTTGATTTCCCACAAATAGCACATAGATTGTTTTCCTTAGGGTCAATGAACCAAAATCAAAAGAAGGTAACTTACCTAGCTCGGATGAAAACTCCAAAGAACGAAAATCGGATAGGTGAAGTTGTTCTACTCGTTGAGGGCTTCAAGAATCCGAAGTTTGAAGGCAATCCAACGGTTGGATCTTCATGGATCGAAGAAAGAAGAGATAGGGTTTCTTGAGTCTCCCTTGGACTCTCTCTCTCTCTCTAACTCACAAATTGGGGAGGATGAAATGAAGGAGGAAATGGCTGAAAATGGTTGGGGGTTGTGGTTATAACTCCCACAATTAAAGAGGGTATTATGGACATTACATGGGTACACTTAGTGATAGATTAGGATAAATCACAACTTAGTTTAGGCTAATGATGCTAAATAAAACCAACCCAACACTTTAGGACTCAATTAGGATTAATTAGGAAGGTTTAGAATAAGTTTGGGTATGATTTGGATAGCCAATTTTCGTCACAAAACAAAACAGCCTCAAATAGGGACTGGCACCATGCGGTCGCATGGTGTCCTAGGCATGCGAGCGCATGCTCCACAGCCCTTTCCCATCCAATTTTCTGCTTACCTTACGGGGGCAAGGTCTTTCCCCCTTGCGGCCACAAGCTCTCCAGTGCTCAAAAGGTCTAGAATTCAACCTAAAATGACCCCAAACACATAACCAAAGTAGTCAAGGTTCAAAACACATTCAAAGTAGGCCTAGAACTCCCATAGAACACTCATAAACAACCCCCAAAACAACTTGGAACGAAACCGGGACAAGGTGCAACAACGTGCAACCAAAACGACGAATGAACTAACAATCGAACGAGTAATGAAAGGAGACTTAAAGCAAGTCTAAAGGCTAATAAAGAAGCTTGAATACTTCTAGAAAGTTGAATAACAACTAGGAGAATAAGAACTCCAAAGGAGAGACGATTACACGACTCAACCTCGAACTACGCGATAAAGACGAATACTATCCCCAAAGCTTCCAAATCACCAATAGACTTAAGGAACACCTCCAACTTGAATTCAAATACATCTAAACATGTTAATCAATCATCATGTAAATTTCTAGGACCAAACTGAGGTCACGAACACAAAACGCAAGCAAACTCTCAATCGCGTCGCATTTCGACTATCGTCGAGTTACGACTTGTGACTTTAGCAAGTAACAACTATAGGGTACCTCTTAATAGTATTTTGGTCTTAATGTGATCTCTCACACACATCTAGACTGTCTCACCAACCAAACATATGATCAACAAAGGAAGAAATACGAGTATGGTACGCAAACGAAGCTAACGAAGGATCGGGGTGCCACGTTCTCTCCCCCTTAAAAAGAATTCGTCCCGAATTCTAAACCGCAATACAACCAACGTTAAGTCAACTCCCAACCACAATACATCGAGACAACATTTATGGTGCCGGATCGATGTATTTTATATGTCAATTTTCTATACTTCTATGACTTAAATAATGCTATTTCACGAGGCTTTTGGCTACTGATATGTGTTTTCAGTGAGTTTTGTGAGTTTCAGGGTTTCTAGTGAAAATATACAAATCATAAGGCTTTTATATGCAAATTCCAAGAAGGGGCCAGAATGAAAATTTAAGAAAAAAAGAAGAAGGAACACGCTGGAGACCTTGCGGACGCAAGGTGTCCCAGACCTTGCGACCACAAGGTAGTCAGAATGCATATTTTCGCGTTTTCAATAGAGATTTGATTGTAATACAACTCCCTGGTATAAATAGAGATCGGTTGCCAAAGCTTAGGATGTCTAGATACGGTTGGAAACAATTTTGTATAGCTTTAGAATAGATTTTAGGTTGTATAACATATTTAGTTATTGTAATTACAAGTATTGAAGATCAAATCATGTCTCCTATCATCTCCATGCGTTGTTCATCTTCAAGGATGAACTAAATCATCATTAATCTAGGAGGTGGGAGGTAACTTGTATCGAATTTATGTTTTAATTCATATTTATGTTCATTCAATTCTTGTTGATTGTGGTGATTATCAATCCCTATATTATGTCTCTTTGAACAAATGAATGTAATCGCAAATAATAAAGGCCTAGAGGTGCGGATAATTGCATGATCAATGTGCATATGTCGTACACTGGCTCACCATCACAATAAATTGGACCTATCGATGCACGAGAGTGATAAGTTAGGGCCAGGTTCCATAGATGACCTAGGTGACAGATAGATCATATGTTCTTGTGCTAAGGATATAGAATGGATGAATTATTCGGGGATGGAGGCTGAACCAATAATTCAACAGACTATATCTATATTTTGTGAACGAACCCAAGGGATTGAATGATAATTATTTTGAATTAAATATAGAGGAGATACAAGTGAAACCTTAATCCTAGATTCACATCCATCATAAGATCTTCATAACCTGTAATTGCTGCTAAGTAGTTAAACACCTAAATAATAATAGTAGTTTAGAATAGAATAAATATAAAAACCCCCTTAGATTAATAATTTGCTATCAATAAATTACACTATCTGTGATCTCTTGTCTCTGTGGGTTCGACCCTTGCTTCCAAAACTATTCTCCAATAGTCTTGTCCACTTGCAAGGAAATAATTAAAATAAGACATCGATCAAGTTTTTGGCGCTGTTGCCGAGGACAAGCTAGTTCACATAGTTAGTTTGTTGGTAGCGTAATTTTAATTTAATTTAGTTTTTAGTTATTATAAAAATTTAAAAAATACAAAAAAATTTATTTTATCTGTTTATAATAGTTAGTTGTTTTTAAATTGCTTTAATTTATTTTATGCACGGTCGTAGATCTTTGAATCTTCAATTGGTAGAACTGAATCAAGATGTAAGTAATATTAAAAGGAATCAAGAAGCGCTTGAAAATCTAGCAACCCAGCCTGATAATCAAGAACAATTGAATCAATAGGATCCTATGGTTGATCCTACAATGGAAGATATTAATCAAAATCCTGAAAATCCAGTTCACCCGATTAATATGAATCAAAGAGAAGAAGAACCTGCTAGAAGAAATATGGAAGTAGTTGTAAATCAAAGAACTATTAACGATTTCAGTAGACCTTCATTGAATGTAGTAACATCATGTCTAGTCTTACCAGGAGGAGTAAGGAATTTCGAATTAAAAGGCCATTATTTTAATGCTATACTTTCCTTTCATGGGATGCCTCACGAAGATCTTGTCAGCTTCTTAAGAGATTATGAATACATGATGAGTACTTTTCCTTTAGGAGGGCTGACTAAAGACCAAGTTAAAATGAAATACTTTCCCAGTGCGTTAAAAGATTTGGCAAAGCGATGGTTTATGAATCTAACACCTAGTAGTGTTTATACTTGGGCTCAATTATATGATTTGTTCATGAGTAAATACTATAAACATGCATCTCTCACTGAATATAGAAAGCAAATCATGTCATTCCAAAATGGACCAGTGAAACATTCCATGAGTCTTGGGATGGATTTAAAAATCTGCTCATTATGTGTCCTCATCATAATCTGGCTCAACATGTGTTAGTACTTCAATTTTATCATGGTCTTTCGCCAGGCTTACAAACTATGGTTGATAGTGCAGCTGGTGGTTCTATTAATAGAATGACACTTGAAGCACTAGAGGAATTATTTGAGATGTTAAGTATAAATTCTCAACAGAAAAGTTCTAGAGGTAAAAATAGGAGTTTATACCAAGTTCAAGAAAAATCAGATACACAAGCTCAATTTGAAAATTGGCCAATTCAAGAAGCATGTGCTTTAGGTGGATTATATTCTCATGCTACTAATTTTTGTCTATCAAGTGCTATGTATGCTGAACAGGCTAATGCCATGAATGTATACCCTCAAAGGCCAAGGAATGATCCCTATTCAAACACTTATAATCCTGGTTGGAGGAATCATCCTAACTTTTCTTGGGGAGAAAATAAACCTTTACAACCTCAACAATTCCAGCTTCAACAACCACAGCCTCAACAATTTCCAAATCAAAATCAACTGAGAATTGAAGAAGTTCCAAAACAAGATGGGACAAGCAAAAGTCAAGCTGTCCTAATAAAATATTTGCTTGAAGAAGTTGAAAATTTGAAGAAGCACATTGTGAATTCTGAGACCGAGAAAAGAGAAGAAGGGAAGTTCCCTAGCCAAACCGAGCAAGCAAAATCAATCACTGTTTTGCGAAGTGGTAAAGTAATAGGTGAAGAGGTAAGTGATCCTGTTCATTCTTCTAATGTGCCTGATGAAGTAGATAATTCTGAAAAAGAAGTTGAAAAGGATAATAGTAATGCGAAGAGTCAAACAATTAATCAAGAAGCAGAAGTAGAAGTAGAAGTTCCAAATACGGAAAAAGAAAAAGAAGTTCAAAATAAAGAAAGTCAAGTAGAAGTAGAAAAAGAGATAGAACCAGAAGAAGAGGAACCTTATGTGGCTCCACCACCATATGTTCCTCCAATTCCATTTCCAAGAAGACTAATGAAAAACCGAATGGACAAACAATTTTCTGAAATTTATAATATGTTATCCAAGGTGAATGATAATCTTCCTTTGCTTAACGTTATTAAAAACATTCCAGCTTATGCTAAGTTTTTCAAAGATCTTCACTCTAAGAAACACAAGTTTGAAAACAATGAGAAAATTATTGTTTCTGCAAAATGTAAGTGATGTCTTACAACCCGAACTAACCCCTAAGTTGAAAGACCCTGGTAGCTTTAATATCCAAGTTTCTTTGGGAAGCTCTAAAAAGATGAAAGCCATGCTAGATCTAGGAGCAAGTATTAACTTGATGCCTTTTGCGGTCTATAAACAATTAGGGTTAGGAGAACTAAAACCCACTAATATGCAATTACAATTAGCTGATCGTTCAGTTAAACATCCTTTGGGTATAGTGGAAGACATCCTAGTTCAGATTGATAAACTAATCATTCCAGTCAACTTTGTGGTTCTAGAGATGGAAATGAAGATTTGTACAAACAACGAAGTTCCTATCTTGTTACGTAGACCTTTTATGGCCACTGCCAATACAATGATAAATGTGAAGAATGGTAAACTCTCAATGTCAGTCCTAGGTGAAACTGTTGAAATTTCTGTTTATGATGCTATGAATAGACCTAGTGATATAAATGCATGTTTCTCCATAGATGAAATCGAAAAATTATCAACTGAAACTTTTGAGGAAGATAATGAAGATAAAGACTATGAGAAAGATGTATTTGAAGTTTATGATGATAGTCCTATTCCTCCCATCAAAATTGACATTGATGAGATAGAAAGAGAAATAGAAGACGAAGAAAGACAAGAAAGAGAGAAATTAGAAGCTCTTAAAAATAAGGATAAAGATAATATGGAAAAATAGTCGAAATCAGAAATTAAGTCTAATAAAATTGAAAAAGTAGAAGATGAAACTAATGAAATTAAAGAAGATGAAGTAGAAATTTTAAAATCTATTTTTGAAGAAATTGAGATAGAGGATGAAAAAGTAGAAAATAATGAAGATGTTAAAGAAGGGAATAATGAGGAGGTTAAAGTAGAAGAAACTATTAAACCAGAAAATTCTGAATTTATGCCATCTGTTAAATCACCTCCAGTAGAAGAATTAAAGCCATTACCACCCCACTTAAAAAATGCATTTTTAGGGGAAGGTAAAACTTTACATGTCATAATAGCAGCTGATTTAACTGAAGAGCAAGAAGCAAGCTTATTGAAAGTTTTATGGACACATAGGGAAGCCATAGGATGGTCCCTAGCTGATTTAAAAGGTATTAGTCCTTCTATGTGCATGCATAAAATACACTTAGAAGAAGGTAGTAAACCTTCAAGAGAAAGACAAAGAAGACTTAACCCTCATATGGAAGAAGCCGTAAGAAAAGAAGTTCTTAAGCTTTTAGATGCAGGTATAATTACCCAATATCATATAGTAAATGGGTTAGTCCAGTTCAGGTAGTTCCTAAGAAGTCAGGAATTACCGTTGTTAAAAATGAAAAAGATGAATTAGTCCCTACAAGAACTATTACTGGTTATAGAATATGCATTGATTTTTCAGAAAACTAAATGCGGCAACTAGGAAAGACCACTTTCCTTTGCCATTTACTGACCAAATCCTTGAAAAACTAGCTGGTCATGAATATTATTGTTTTCTTGATGGTTTTTTTTATTACAACCAAATTCCTGTAGCACCTGAAGACCAAGAGAAAACCACCTTTACATGTCCTTTTGGTACTTTTGCCTTTAGGAGAATGCCATTTGGGCTATGTAATGCACCAGCCACCTTTCAAAGATGCATGATTTCTATATTTTCAGATTTAGTTGAAGATGTGTTGAAGTTTTCATGGATGATTTTTCAGTTTTTGGAAACTCTTTTGATCATTGTCTAGAAAATCTTACATCAGTTTTGAAAAGATGTTGTGAAACAAATTTAACTCTAAGTTGGGAGAAAAGTCATTTCATGATCAAACATGGAATTGTCTTAGGGCATGTTGTGTCAAATAAAGGTATTGAAGTTGATAAAGCAAAAATAGAAGTTATTTCACAATTACCTCCCCCAACTTATGTTAAAGGTGTTAGAAGTTTTCTAGGGCATGCTGGCTCTTATAGAAGATTCATAAAAGATTTTTCCAAAATTTGTAAACCTCTATGTAACTTATTAGCAAAAGATACAGAGTTTGTTTTTGACCAAGAATGCATAGAAGCATTTAATCTATTAAAATAAAGATTAACTACTACCCCTATTTTATCCGGCCCTGATTGGTCTCTTCCTTTCGAAATCATGTGCGATGCATCAGATTTTGCAATTGCAGCCGTGTTAGGACAAAGGGTAGATAGAAAGCCACATGTAATACATTATGCTAGTAGAACACTAAATGATACACAACTAAATTATACAACAACAGAAAAAGAATTTTTGGCAATTGTGTATGCTTTAGAAAAATTTAGACCATATCTGTTAGTATCGAAAGTGATAATATTTTTCGATCATTCTGCTTTAAAGTATTTATTGAGTAAGAAAGATGCTAAACCTAGACTAATTAGATGGATGCTATTATTGCAAGAATTTGACATTACAATCAAGGATAAAAAAGGAACTGAAAATGTCGTAGCCGACCATTTGTCTAGACTAGAATTTTCACCCTTACTCGAACGTCAATTTCTTGACGACCCAATTCCTATAAATGAATATTTTCTTGATGAACAATTGTTAGCAATTAAAGATTCAAACCCTTGGTATGCTGATTTTGTCAATTATTATGTGTCTGATATTATAAATCCTGATTTTGATCATTATGAAAAGAAGAAATTTTTGGCTGAAGCGAAAAATTATTTTTGGGAAGAGCCTAACTTATATAAAATGTGTTCAGACTCCCTAATTAGGCGATGTATTCCAGAAAAAGACCAACAAAGTATTATGGAATTCTGCCATGAATACTCTTGTGGCAGTCATTTTAGCGAGAATAAAACTTCTAGAAAAATTTTACAATCTAGTTTATACTGGCCTACTGTTTTTAGAGACTATGATTTATTTTATAGAACGTGTGATAAATGTCAAAGAACTGGTGGAATAGGAAAAAGAAACGAAATGCCTTTGAATATTAACATGGTTGTTGAAATCTTTGATGTTTGGGGCATTGATTTCATGGGTCCTTTTCCAGTATCTAATAATTGTGAATATATTTTAGTAGCTGTTGATTATGTGTCTAAGTGGATCGAAGCCATAGCTACTAAAACAAATGATGGTAAAACTGTGGTTAAATTTGTAGAAGACCTTTTTGCTAGATATGGAGTACCAAAGGCCATAATAAGTGACCAAGGAACTCATTTTACAAATAAATTATTGAATAATGTCCTTAAGAAACATGGTGTAACTCACAAGTTAGCTACACCATATCATCCTCAGACATCTGGCCAAGTAGAGCTTAGTAATAGACAAATTAAAGCAGTATTAGAAAAGAATGTTAAGCCTAATCGTAAAGATTGGGAATCTAAACTTAAGGATGCTTTATGAGCATACCGAACTGCTTACAAAACCCTCATTTCTAATCAAGCACATTCGTTGCCAAGAGTGGGAGCCACGACCTGAGGAAATCAATGGATGAGCCGAAGAACAGTAGCTCTTTCTCATAAACTGTGCCCAAAGATTATTAGAAGTGCGAAAACGCCACCACATATTAAAAGAGAAAGCATGTATCACGTCTTTAACCGATCTGATACCCACACCTCCTTCTGCCACCGGACGGCAACACTTATCCCAAGCAATGCAATGCAATTTATTCTTGCCATCTATAGAACCCCAAAAAAAATTTGCCTGCATCCTATTAATATTTCTTACAACAGAAACATGAGGGTCAAGGATGGCAATTTGGTACGTCACGATGGACTGAAGAACAGAGTTAATGAGGTCACCTTTCCAGCATAATTAAGAAAAGCACCAAACCATGAATTGATCTTGGTCTGAAGTTTCTGAACCAGCTGATCAAAATGGCACTTCTTTTTAGGACCTTCAAAAAGCGGACATCCTAAGTAAGTGACAGGGAGTAATTTATGATTAAACCCAAGGTGCCTTCGAATGGAAGCAATTCTAGCATAACTAGTCTGAGAAGAAACCATAAAACAACTCTTGCTATCATTAATTAACTGCCCCGAACATCTCTCATAAGAGGTAAGCAAGTTACGATGCTTGATCAAAGAATTTTTGTTACCATTGCAGAAAATAACCACATCATCGGCGAATGCAAGATGGGATATAATAGGGCATCCAATAGAAGAATGAAAGGCAAAATGGGGATTCCATTTTTGCAGATCAATCAGGCCACAACTGAGTACTTCCGCTGCGATAATGAAGAGACTAGGGGAGAGGGGATCCCCTTGACGCAGGCCACGAGATGAAGGAAAAAAACCTACCGAAGAGCCATTGATCATAACCGAGAACCAATTATTAGAGACCACTCTCCATATCATGTCTATGAAAGTTTCTCCAAACCCAAACTTCCGAAGAACAGAAGTCAAAAAAGCCCAAGAGATTCTATCAAAGGCCTTGGCCATGTCCAGTTTGATGATGACATTGGAACCATTTATTTTCTTCTTTAAGTGATGGGCAAGCTCATGGGCTAAGAGAAGATTATCTTGAACAATTCTCCCTTTGGTAAATGCATTTTGATTATCAGAAATGATAGTTGGAAGAATAAGAGCTAATCGAGAAGATAACAGGTTCGTAATAACTTTATTACAAAAATTACAAAGACTGATTGGTCGAAGATCTTTGAAGGACTCAATATGATCAGTTTTAGGAATAGTAAGGATTAAGGTACTCGTCCAAAGATTTTGGCAGCTCAAAACCAGAGAAAAAGTCAGTCACCGCTAGATGGAGATCCGTGGCAATTATATCCCAACAATAAGTATAAAACTTACCCGTAAAACCGTCCGGACCCGCTGCATTATCCCCATTAAGAGAAAAAACCACCTTACGGATATCTTCGATAGTCGGAAGAGCAGTAAGAAGCTTATTTTGATCATGAGATATGAGCGAAGGAATATGCACAAGAAGATCTTCATCTGATCTGTAACTATCAGAAAGTTGATCACAAAAGAAATCCACAGCCGCCTTCTTAATATCTTCTTCGTTTTTAATAAGGATGCCATGCCTATCTTTTATTTCATGAATGAAGAGACTGTTACGGGTTTGCGTTACTGAAGAGTGGAATAATTTAGTGTTTCCGTTACCCTCCTTAAGCCAACGAAGATGTGATTTTTGCTTCCAATAATCCTCTTCGTTTTTGAGATTGCGCTGCAGTTGAGCTTTGGCCAAATGAGAGCAGCCCTATTATCTTCAGAGGGGCTAGATTCATAAAGAAGCTCCTTTTCAAGCACATAGTCCTCAGCCACCTTAATGGCCTGAAAAATATTTCCAAACGTGGACCTATTCCACTCTTTTAGAGCCCTCCTAACAGCTTTCAACTTATTGGCAAATCTGACCAAAGGACGCCCAGTACAAGAGTTGTTCCAAGCTCCACGAATAACATCAAGAAATGTAGCATGACCTGTCCAGATGTTTAAGAATCGAAAGTGGTAAGGCCTAGCTTTCGTGGAAGAATCAGCAATAGAAATCAACAGAGGAGAATGATCCGAGCAGGTTCTATTGAGGTGTTCCACAGTGGTAGAAGAAAAAGCAGATGACCAAGGCATGTTACAAACAACCCTATCCAGGCGTTGATAAATGGAAGCAGAACCATCTCTGTTATTATTCCAAGTAAACTGGCTGCCAAGAAATCCCAGATCAAATAAACCCGCCGCGTTCAAACAGGCCTGAAAATCTTGAGCCCCTTGTCTATCCCAACCATTCCCACCAATTTTTTCATGCGGGGACAAAATAATATTGAAGTCCCCAGCCACTAGCCAAGGGATATCCTTATAGTCAGTCCCCATGTTGATAATGTCATGCCATAGATCCAGCCATTTCAGTCGAAGAGCACTTCACATACACAGAGGTAATGTGGACCGAGTGATTCCAGGAAAAATGCTGAACCTTTAGAGTAATGTGTTGCACCGAATCAAACAGAACTTGACAAGTAAAAGAAGATCTAGCTAGGACCCAAATGGAATTAGCAGAGTTGCAAAAGAAGAAACGAAATCTAAGTTTGCGAGCAATTAAGGGAATTTTATCTTTATCAATCATAGGTTCACTGATAGAGAGAAAAGAAACCTTATAAAGCTTGATTATTTTTTAAGTCTAGAGATCGTGGAATCGTTACCCACGCCCCGAACATTCCAAAAAAGGGGCTTAATCGTCATTACAAACTGCAGAATTGGTACCTTTGTGGGACTTCTCTTGCTTTCGAGAACGAGTCATCCGATCAGTAACTGGGGCTTTAGGGGGCTTACCCTTTAGTTTCTTGTTATTCAAGGTTTCCAAATGAAGGGCACCCAAAACATTAATATCAATATCTTCGTTTTCCTCTTCAAACGTCTGAAGAACAACAAATCTATTAGGCGATAGGATATTGACATTGGTTTCTTGCTGGGTAGATTCTGAAGGAACCTTTTCGATATGATCAGATGTATGTTGTTCTTCAATAGTGGCACAATTCATCTCTGCTTGGGCAGCATCCTCAATATTATGAGTCTTAGAAGGAGAATTCTGATCACAGTTGGGATCATGGGCAAGATTTTCCTCCATAACAGGAGTCAAAGCAGTGGAATTATTACCAGGACAATCTGGGCAGTTTCAGCTTATATCGGGGACATCAGAAACTTTATTCTCATCAACAATAATAGGAGAAATTTTGCTTGTACTTGGGCCATCCGAGACCTTGTTCTCATTGACAGGTTTTGGAGCATTATGACTAACTTCTTTGGCCTTCCAGATCGTCTTTGGGTTGGCAGTTTCCATGGTTTTAATAGAACTAGAAGAGGGTATATTAGGGTTTGCATGCACCTTTTGATCTTGAGCCTTGTTTTTGTTTGATTGTTGGTGATATATTTTACATGATTCACCATCATGACCCTGGCGATGACAGAAAGAAAAGTAGAGAGGAAGTCTCTCCGCTTCAATTGCTTGCCAAAAACCCTCTGAGGAACCACTATAAATCCATATGCGACTTGGGAGAGGTTTGGTCAGATTGATCTCAATACAGATTCTAGCCACACTAGGCCTCGTCAAACTGGCAGTAGGGGAATCGATGAGCAACGGGGTACCTATCATGTTGCCTATAGAGAACAAAGTTTGTTTGTTGAACAAGTAAATAGTCAAACCTGGGAGCGAGAACCAGACAGGTACCATATGGCTTTCAACCTCGGGACGAAATTCAGGCGACCACTTGAACATGCGCATAGGGAAGGCTCCCACGTACCATTGGTCCTTAATCCATAAACGCTGAAAATCATCCTCATGGTGTGTTTGGATGAGGACGTGCATATGATCCAAGTGACCCAAGGTTACCGCCGCTTTTAGGCCAAAAGTAAGGAATTCTTTACGCATAACTTCCATTGAAGGTCTTCCATGTGAAAATTTCCCAACAAGAGAGAATTGAAAAGGTTTTGAGAGGACAGAAACCATGTCTGGGGTTAAACGAAGAGCTGGTTCACCCTTGTACGTAGAAGGGGGTATAAGCGGGAGAGATTCTAACGAGGGGGAAGGAGAAGAAGAAAATAAGGAGGCAAAGGATTTCTTGGTGGTAGGAGAATGTGGAGTCGGAGGAATCTCCTTGGCAGCAGCCATGACCGAAGATGGCCAAAGCCCAAGTCGGCGTGGAAGGAAACAGTCGTCGTATGATAACTGGCTGCCTTCAGGTTTAATTCCCCAACCTCCTAATAGCCAGTTTTCCTTGGTTAGTGAGCTGTTTGATAGTCCTTCGATTATTGGTGAAGCTGCCAGTATTGAATTGGGTTCCACCAAAACTGCTTTGATGCAAAGTGAAGGCATTGAGCTTTTAGACAACCCGGATTACGCATGTTGGAGTCTCTCTTCCAATGGTAATTTTTCTTTATCTTCTGCTTGGTCTTTAGTGCGTTCAGCATGGCCTATTCAGGAATCTTCTAAGTTCATCTGGAATAAGTATCTTCCTCAACACATAAGTATCTTTATGTGGCGTCTTTGGTAATGTAAGTTACCAATTGATGAAAGTATTGTCAAGAAGGGCATCCAATTGGCTTCTCGCTGCTCGTGTTGTGTTACCTGTCAAGCTGAAACTTATGCTCACATTTTCATAACAAGTCCTCTTGCTTCTACTGCTTGGAAGGAGTTTAATTTACTTGCGGCTGTTCAGTGTCATGCGCAAACTATTCCCTAAATCTGCTTCTCATGGTGGTTAGTTAAAGACAACTCACTTCTTTTTTTTTTTTTTTTCCATAACTCCTTCTATCATCTGCTGGGAATTATGGAACTTCAGAAACAAGGCTCTCCATGAAGGATCTAGATGTTCAGCTAGAGTGGTTATTGATCGAATCAAGTATTTAATAACCTCCATTATCATGATTTCAAACATGTCTGCCAGACTTTCTATTGATTGGAATGTTCTCTACACTGCTCGGCTGGGGCATTTTTCTAGAAAAACTATCCGCTTAGTCAGTTGGATTAAACCTACAGTTGGATGGGTGAAACTGAATACTGATGGGGCTAGCCGTGGAAACCTGGGTCCTAGCTCAGGTGGTGGCATTGTCCGAAATGAGATGGGTCAGATAATCTTTGCCTTCGCTACTTTTTATGGGATTTCTACCAGCTTCCTGGTGGAATGCAAAGCCCTTCTTCATGGTCTTTCCTTCTTGCATGAGCATGGCTTTTTGAAGGTAATTGTGGAAATGGACTCTAAGTGTCTTTTGGACTGTATTGTTGGTAATTCTCGTCCTCCCTAGCATAGCATTTACATGATTCGCAAAATTATTTCTCTCTCTCGGTTAATGGATCTCTCTTTCCATCATATTTACCGAGAAGCTAACTCTGTAGCGGATGGCGAATCTTGGAGGTGATCAAGGTGCTGATAGCAGTTATTTTTCTCCGGGGACTCTTCCTGCCAAAATCCGTGGGCTCATTTCTATTGATAGGGCTGAAACTCCTTATATTCGTATTTCTTAGTTTTATTTAGATATCTGTTTTTTGCCCGAGATGTTTTGTCTGGCTAGTTTCTTTTTCTTGGGTTTTTTTGATTGTATTCATAAGTTTCCTTCTTTCGAGGTTAGGCTCCTTCGTCCTCCCATTTATAAGGGCAAGGCTGGTTGTCCCCCTCAAGTTTGTATTTCCTTATTTCTCATTAATAAAATTTAGCAGGGTGCCGCCCCTGTTTTCTTAAAAAAAAAAAAAAAAAACTGCTTACAAAACCTCAATAGGAATGAGTCCATATAGAATGGTATACGACAAAGCATGCCATTTACCAGTTGAAATTGAACACAAAGCTTATTGGGCTATTAAAGACTTAAATTTAGATTTAACCTTGGCTGGTGAGGAAAGACTGTTTCAATTGAATGAATTAGAAGAACATAGGTTAAATTCGTATGAAAATGCTAAAACATATAAAGAAAAGACCAAAAAGTATCATGATATGGGGCTAGCCAATAAGATGTTTCGACCAGGATTGAAAGTTTTACTATTTAATTCTAGACTCAGGCTATTCCCTGGAAAATTAAAATATAAGTGGTCTGGTCATTTCACAATTGTACGAATTTATCCCCATGGAGCAATTGATATAAGAAATCCAAGAACTAATGAAGTCTTTAAAGTTAATGGACACCGACTCAAGCCGTACCTTGAACCGATGTCAGTTGAACGAACAGTAGAATTAATTCGTTTAGCTGACAATGCACCACCCGATGACTAGGTTTGCAGTTGGGTCGAGCTAAAGACGTTAAACAAAGGCGCTAAGTGGGAGGCAACCCACTATGATGAATTTTATCGCTTTTATAGTTAATTTGAATATGCTATTCTCCGTTAAATATAATTTTGGACATTTAATTTGAAATTAAATATGCCAAAATCCAAGTTTGGGGGAGAAAAGCATCTTAATGTTGTATTTATATGTTGCTAATAATTTTAGTTTAGAGTTTTTATAGAGTTTTTAATAATACATGAAAGTAACAAAATGTAACGGAACCTAACGGAGGGACCAAACTGTTAAACTACTGAAAAAGGATGAAAAAGAAACAAGGAGGAAGAAACTGTCCACCTTGCGGAACGTCTTGGCGCCTTGCGCCTTAAGGTCCAATGCGGACTCGTGCGGTACATGCGAGGCGTGGGAATCAATTGAGAATGTGAAACGCTTGCACTGCCGACCTTGCGGACGTAAGGTAAAAGCCACCTTGCGACCGCAAGGTGTCTTTATATAAGGGACAGCCGGGCTCCTTCTGCTGAACACACCAGAATCACTCCCTCCTTCAAAGCAGCAAGCAGCAACCATACTCCTCCAAATCCGGCGAGATCTCAAAGATTCTTCAAAAATTCCGGCCACTCTACAAAGATTAACCTCCCTCCTTCAAACTCTTTGACTTCCATCAACTCTTCATCTTCCATTTCATCCCATTCAAGGAATTGAAGCAAGGAGCAACCATTTTTTCCGGCATCAAGCTCTAACTCCGGCAACACTTCATCTTTAAAGCTGCAAACAAGTAACTCTAACTCCCCTTTTTAATTTCTAACGTCCAATTTTAATTCCATGTTAGGGTGTTAGAATTTTATGTAGAGATAATATTTGCATGCTTTAGGAAATAATAAATTTTAATTTTAAATTTTAAATTTTAAAAATAATAATATTTTAATTGTCAAATATTTAATTTTTATTTGCTCAAACAAAAATGTCTCATAAGCGTAGAAATACCGGCCCCTCTTCTTCTCGCCCCGTTCAGGAGGAAAAGCAACACTATGACCACCGTCGTTTTAATTCTTTCGAGGCCTCGGAGAGATACGCTGCCAAGCTCTCCAAGTCATAGATTCCCGAGAGGGGATTCATGGCTGAAGAATTTGGCCTGCAGAATAACTTTAGGGCCTGCAGGTGGGGGTTGTTGATTGATTCTCCGGACAAGGCAGTCGTGCCTATTGTCCGCGAGTTCTATGCCAATGGCCGCATTGGCTTAGATGGGGGTTGTAGAGACTGTCTTTGTTAGGGGCGAGGATGTTAACTTCTCGTCCCAAAGTATTAACATGTATTACGGCACCTCCAACTTCGCGGATGGTGCCGACGATTATAGCACACACCTTCACCCCCCCTTGTCCCTGTCGATGTGGTCAATGCGACCATCGCTCTCTCTGGTGTGGTGTGGACCCAAAACCATAATCCACCCTACGGTCCACGCACCATGGAGGAGTCCTTCCTACTGAACACGACCAAGCCCGTGTTCAAATTCATCTGCTCCCACCTCATGCCCTCCAGTCACCAACACACGGTGACTTGGGCCAAGGCTGTCCTGATCTACACCATCATGACTGGTGGGTCTATCGATGTTGGCCGCCTGATCAACGACCAAATTAAGACCCTGATTAGAGGTACTACAAATGAGGGGTTCGCGTTCCCGCATTTGATTACTGGACTGTGTAGGGAGGCAGGAGTGAGATGGCCTCGACACACGGAGAGGATTAGAGCTGGGCCCGCCATCACTAGGGCCATTTTGTTTGAGCACTAGCACCAGCCGCGAGTGAGGGTTCCTCACGTGGAGGAACCCGAAGAGGAGGAGGAGGACCCGCTAGTGGGGATCTCCAACAGGCTAGAAGAGGTTGCCCTTGAAGCCAAAATGGCAAATCAGCAGTTGGTACTTATGCGTGCCAACCAAGAAGAGTTGTTTGGCTGGTTTAACACCGTGGGACAAAATGTCTCCAACCTCTATGGGATGCCGCCTGGTACGATCCCCGAGTTTCTTCCTCGTTCGTTATTTCCACCCGACTCACCTTGAGTCGAGGCCCAAGTTTCATCCTCTTTCGTTAGGTGGGCCTGCTATGTCCTTTTGATATTTGTCCTTCCCCATCAAACCTCTCATATGTTCCTCAATTTTGGGGACAAATTAGAAAATAAGTTTGGGGGGGGGATTCTAAGCCCAGAGTCTTTGCAGGTCCTAGCCTAAGGAGGAATGGAGTTGGGCTACGTTTTTAGTCTTAGCAGGTCCTAGCCTAAGGAGGAATGGAGTTGGGCTACATTTTTAGGGTGGGGAAAATTTTCTTTTCCCTCTATCGTGTCTCATCCTCACCCGCTTTTCTTGCTTTTATTTTTTTTCTTATTTTAGGAGGTGTTGCCTTGACCAAAATACACTTATTTTGGATGCTCGTGGATTCCTGCTATGGGGACCCATCATCAATTGTGTCATCAACATCTCCAATTTTCTTTAAAAAAAAACAAAAACAAAAATTCAAAATCAAAATCAAAAAACTAAAAATATATATTTAAAAAAAATTAGCCTCAAGTTTAGGTGTGGTAATACTAGTCGATGGGGAGTTAATGCAATGAACCGCATAGCCAGTCCGTAGATCCCTCTGGAATTTACTTGATTTTGCAAAACTTTTACTTTTCTCCAGATTCCTCATGCACCCACACCAGTCATAATTATGGATTAATTAGAATAGTTTTATAAATTTTATAGCACCTACTTCAGTATAACAAGATATGCACAAGAATATGATGCATAGCCATTTGAACATAATTGTTGCATTAAATTGTAACATAGGGTCAATTGCATAATAGTTAGATCCCTTGGATTTTTCTCATTTATATATCTCAAGCACACTTTCGAACCGTGTCTACATGTTAATCTCAATTGTCCCTACCATCTGTCTTAGCGAATGCTTATGTGAAATCCAGTTATGCTAAACATTCAACCCCACAATTCTCATAGTTGATATGATGTTTTGTGTGTCTTACTTGCTTTAAAAACTACATGAGCATTTGGCATTAAGAAATGACTTGGGCCATCTTTGGATCGTTAGAGCCTAAATATTCTCTGATCTTTACTAAAAATATCCCTAGTGTCCCCTATGAGCCTAATTAAAAAGAATGGAGTGTGCTAAGCACACATTAAAACCCCCATTTGATATCGTTTCTATTACCCACAATAACTTAACCCTAAAAGCCTATACACTTTTAGTCTACCCTTTGAGAGAGTAGGATGTGGGTGGGAAATTGATAATAGAGGACCATTTTTTTCAGTTAGGCTATTTTTCGTCGTCGGAAAAAAAAAAGAGAAAAGAAAAAAAATTATGTATCGACGAAAAATGAAACGGAAGAAGAAGAGTGCAAGAAGATTCAAATGAAAGCATAGCTTTCAAGAAAATATGTTAGAAAAATATTGCTGAGAAAAATGATGAGATATTTTTAGAAGTATATATTACCCAAAACAAGTTTGGGGGGGGGAAGAAGAAAACTGAAAAGTAACAGAAATCATCACCCTACTTGTAGTCTTTGCAGGTCCTAGCCTAAATAGGGAAAGCTTCCTTTTGCTTGGAAGTATGAGGGATAAAGGGTAGTCTTACTCTCTCACTTTGAATTCCAATCCCTTTCCATCAAATCCCCCATCACCTTGGCCTTACATTACAAGCTAATAAAGACCTAATGATCTTCTTACCAATGCTTGTGCGTGTTTTCTTTGCTAAGTGAGTCATATAGAATTGATCTAACACTTCATGTTCATATTATTCGCCTAAAAGCTCACTGTGTTAGCATAATCTTAGCTATTACAAGTAATTGGGATAGGAGAGCATTGTATGTCATACATAGAAGTGCATGGGATGGATGTATAAGTTTTTGAAATCCTTGGTGACCTCTCTTTCTTTGATAGACCGGGTTTGGATGGTAGATCTCATACTTCATAATGCATGGGTTTTAATTAAAATTTGATTTTCATATGAATGTGGTGATTAGCTTAATAAAACTGTTTTAGTTAAGATATTCTCTAAGACTGGTGATCACACATGCACGGAGAAATTAAGAGTGGTAGGAGTTTTAAGAAAAGGTCAGCTGGTTTTATGTGATTAAGCCTGCACATATGTGGTGAGCATCGATCTGAGACTACTTTGTTATACCATGCTATTATAACTTGAGGTTGAATTCAAAAAGATTTTTGTTTCATGTTTAGATTAATTTTAACTGCTTTTGTATTTATCAGTTTTTGTATTTATCTGCATAGTCGAGTCACTCGATAGAGTCTCCTTGAGTTTGTGGGTTTATAGAGGAGTGTAAATAGTGTCACCCTCCAAAAAGATTTTCATTTTTCTTAGTTATTTAAATGCTTTTGTATTTATAAGTATTGTTTACTCGTGGACGAGCAAAGTTTAAGTTTGGGAGTATTTGATCGATGTATTTTATACGTCGATTTTCTATACTTCTATTACTTAAATAATGCTATTTCACGAGGCTTTTGGCTACTAATATGTGTTTTCAGTGAGTTTTGTTAGTTTCAGGGTTTCTAGTGAAAATATACAAATCACAAGGCTTTTATATGCAAATTCCAAGAAAGGGCCAGAATGAAAATTTAAGAAGAAAAGAAGAAGGAACACACTGGAGACCTTGCAGACGCAAGGTGTCCCAGACCTTGCCACCGCAAGGTAGTCAAAATACAGATTTTCGCGTTTTCACTAGAGATCTGATTGTAATACAACTCCTGGATAAATAGAGATCGGTTGCCAAAGCCTAGGATGTCTAGAAACAGCTGGAAACAGTTTTGTATAGCTTTAGAATAGATTTTAGGTTGTATAACATATTTAGTTATTGTAATTACAAGTATTGAAGATCAAATGATGTCTCCTATCATCTCCATGCGTTGTTCATCTTCGAGGATGAACTAAATCATCATTAATCTAGGAGGTGGGAGGTAACTTGTATCGAATTTATGTTTTAATTCATATTTATGTTCATTCAATTCTTGTTGATTGTGGTGATTATCAATCCCTATATTATTTCGCTTTGAACAAATGAATGTAATCGCAAATAATAAAGGCCTAGAGTTGCGGATAACTACATGATCAATGTGCATATGTCGTACACTGGCTCACCATCACAATAAATTGGACCTATCGATGCACGAGAGTGATAAGTTAGGGTCAGGTTCCATATATGACCTAGGTGACAGATAGATCATATGTTCTTGTGCTTAGGATATAGAATGGATGAATTATTCGGGGATGGAGGTTGAACCAATAATTCAACAGACTATATATATTTTTTTGAACGAACTCAAGAGATTGAATGATAATTATTTTTAATTAAACATAGAGGAGATACAAGTGAAACCCAAATCCTAGATTGCCATCCATCATAAGATCTTCATAACCTGTAATTGCTGCTAAGTAGTTAAACACCTAAATAATAATAGTAGTTTAGAATAGAATAAATATAAAAACCCCCCTTAGATTAATAATTCGCTATCAATAAATTACGCTATCTGTGATATCTTGTCTCTGTGGGTTCGACCCTTGCTTCCAAAACTATTCTCCAATAGTCTTGTCCACTTGCAAGGAAATAATTAAAATAAGACATCGATCAGTGCCTCTCAATTCCGAGCGAACACTTGAGATCAAAACCACCAACCTGGACTCGAATCTCCAATTCTACCACCACTTACTAAACCAAGCACACGAAGGTCGAACTACAATAATCCAAATTCAAAAGTCCACGAACACTCAATAGACACAACAACATCAAACACTTAAGATTGAAAATAATATGAGGCATACTTGAGTCGCGAATGCACATACGAACAACACTATGCCAATAATGTAAGCAAAATCCCAAATTTTAACATGAAATCAAATTCTACCGAAACTCTTTGTCTCGGGGCACACCGTGAAATTCAAGCACAAGAGATTCTAAGTTACAAGAAGTAATAATTGCCTATGGATCAATTCACAATAGGGCAGAGATAATTAAATTAACATTTAAACCATGCAGATTACACCCGCGATTTCCCATTCACGGGTGAGAACACATAAGACCACATAGTTGCAATGTTTTGAAAATTCATTCAGTTTCTGGTTCATTCCATTTGGTAATAGGTATAGTTAATTTATAACTTAATTTTTACCAATCCTAGTCCAACGACGAATACCTTTTGGTCACCAATTCAGGGTACCTACTGAATTTGCTTCAAAAGTTTCCGTCGTAAGGATGCGAAGATTCATGAATAAAAAGTTTTAAGCATCCTTCAAACAGTCTCTATGCTAATGAAATGAATGAATAAGAGATAATGATTATGAAATGAGGATCTAATATTATACATTGTAAATGCATCAAATAGGTGTTTCCTACAACTAATGCACATAACTGAATAAAATCAAGCCATGTAACAAGGTCTATTACCTTGGCAAACAACAATCATATCTACAACAAAACTCGTGTACCTCGTACACTCAACCAAGAAAACTTCCTAGAAATCACAATGAGTCGACATGGCTACTAATACCCGTAACGTCTATACTCTGCAATACTATCCATTCTTAAGCTCTAGACTAAGTCTACAACCAACACATACTCTAAGCATCCTAACACAACATTAACGTCTCAATACTCATGGTGAAGTGTCATACTCTCCCGTGTAGCCAAAATCAACCGATAAATCGTAGCACTTAACCTTCGCATTATTTGAGTGTATCCTACTCGTATATAACCACTAACAATAATATAGTATAATATTATTCATCACATTAAACATATCTCTATAGAGTATACAAGCATCATACCAAACCAATAAGTATCATCATACAATTCATGCTTCATATATATTCATATATATATATATATATATATATATATATGTATATATATATATATGTATATATTCGCACCATGGCCCTTAATATACGCCTATGAAACCGCAACTCCATAACACCATCCATTACTTGTCGTCATAACATAAATCCATCGCCAATACTCTTTATATACAGTATAGTTCTTTATATATAGACTACGCAAGAACCCACACACAATGTGTGATTACCTACCGGCAATTCACAAAAAAAAAACAATATCACATATCGATCTCACATTGGGGTATTATCCCCGATCAAACAAATAACCAATAATACTCAATACACTATGTAATGTATGTATGAATGCACATGAGCTACCGATAAAACGCGTACTCATAATAACGATAGTAGTAGCAATAGTATAATATATATACGAGAGAATACCTTCTTATTTCGGGTAGGTTTCAAAACTCCACAATGGCCAACCGCCACGAGCCCACGGCCACAGCCTCTAGGCCGACCATCACCATCTCTCTTGGAGCCACTAGGTTGTTGACTAGTACTCCCAGACCAATTAACTCTCATCCTTGGGCAATCTTTACGAACATGATCACCGCCACAAGCAAAGCACTTTCCTGATTTACCCCAACATCTATTCTCGGCGTGTCCTGTCCTCATACAAAAATTGCATATTAACTCATCACCTCGCCGTCTCCGACTAGAGGTAGAAACATCACTCCGGTTACCAGAACGTACATTTCCATGACTAACTGTCTGAGGTGCTGACTGCCCTCTATTACCATCATTGCACCTAATAGTCCTCGAGGTTCTCTTTTGAGCATACTCCTCGATGTCCAACTCCATCGCATACACACGATCCACAGCGCCTCGGTAATCCGTAAGCTGTAACGGAACGAGCTGCCTACGATATTACATCCTTAGGACCTTCACAAACTGCTGGGTCTTCCTAGCCTCATCTGGTACTAAGTAACCACAATAACGAGCCAACTCTGTGAACTTCGCTGAATACTGAGCCACCGTCATACCTCCTTGTTCTAGCGCCATGAATTCTATCTCTCTCCTTTCTCGAACTACTGTCGGGATAAACTGTGCCATAAACTCAATCATGAAGTTTTCCCACACTTGAGGCACTCCATGGTGTCTCCAACTATCTCGTAACACATGCCACCAATGGTCAGCCGCACCACTTAAGTTAAACACTGTTAGGGTCATCATCTCTTCTGACGTACAACCCATAACTACAAAGATCTTCTCCATGCTTTCTAATCAAAGTTCTGCTTTAGAAGCATCAGGCTCTCCATCGAAGCTCTCGGGTTTCAACTTCAAAAATCTCGCAAAAACAGTAGAATCATCTTCCAATCCAAACATCTGTTGAGGAGTCATACGCGGATCATTAACGTTCTCCCCTCTCTCGTTGCCACGAGCTGTACCCGGACGAGATCTACTAGAACCAGCTCCACCCCAAGTTCCCGATATTATACGCCTACAAGGAACACTCAACGTTAAAATCTCAACAATAAACCCAACCCAAACTAGGCCAAGGATCCTATCCTGGCGAAATAGCTAACCAATAGCTCTGATACCAACTGTGGCGACCCGACCCGGACTCCAATGCGGAATCCCAAGGTCGTGCCACCAAGACAAGCTATGAGACCGACAAGCACCTGCTAAGCATAATGGTGCAAGTCAAAAACTGAGCCAACAAGCTCGAAACAAGAATGTAAAGCCATAACGGCAAAACGGAACAACAAAAACTAAAATCTACAGAAGCAAAACATAAGCGGAACCCAAGCCTTTAATCCTAAACCAAGGAACGCAAGGTTGGGAGATAACTATCTCTCGACAAATCTACGACGCGCGTGACGCAACATTGCGCACGGCCAACAAACCATCGGCAACCAAAGGCCGGCAAACCAACAAGATACCAACCTGATAAACAACCACTCAACGGCTACATCATGCCGGAGGGACAAATCAACTAAAATAATAAGAGATTAAATACTAACAACTAAACCAATGTCTCTCGACAAAAGTTGTCGGAGATAACAACAACAACAATACTAGAATAAGCGAGCTAAAACTTACTCGGAATGACAACAGGAATAACTTCTAAAAGATATAATAGCTCGACCATACTAGTCGGCTCCCAAACAATACAACAATAGAATACTAATATAATCTACACAAGTATAGTCTACATAACTTTACATTCGTGTCTCACAAATAAATAATAACAATAATAATAATAACTCCAAGCTTATTGCCCGGAAGACCACCTGCTAGAAATCACTATCCGAAGTCGCCCGCGTACTAACGGGATCACTGCATACACTAAGGAAAACAAACACACGGAGCGAGTCATAATGACCCAATAAGTTACTAAATACAACTGTATGACATATCATGTCATGGCATGGCATAATGCACAAGCATATATAAGAATCATGGTATCATACTAGTATACAACAAATAAACATGTACTTAGTTATCAAAGTACATAATCTCACATAAACCACATAGCATATTATCTTCCACATAAATGCTCATAAGTAAACATGTAAAACCAAAATCCGGCCCAGCCTCAATATTCAAACCATGGGTCCAACCTCAATTGATCATATTATGGGTTCAATCCTCAAATGATCACAACTCATCAGTTTTCTTTAATGAGTACTTCGTTACTTTCATCCAACCTAGGATGAGAATGGGAGCTCGATATCAGGCTAGATGGCGCTAACACAAGACCACATCCCACTATTGGCCAAATAGTGAGGAGAAAGTGACCCAATGCGGTGATTCATAGCGATTGTTTCCAAGGCTATGAATCGTCCCATTGCCAACACAACGACCAAGACGCCAGCTGGACTCAAACCAAAATGCTCAAGTAGATATTTACATGAATAAACAAATAAAGACCAAGTCCATCACGAGCAGACTCATCAAATCGAGTAGGTCATAATGCTCTACAAAACCCAATAAACAATGCACATAATTGTACACACTTAACATGTTCAACTAACTTGTACGTTTAGTCCAAGAACCACACATTGAGGTACTCATAATCCTCAAGTCATCACCCAATCAAGAATAGCATATAAGCTCAATAAATCACAATGTGAGGTCTACTATAGTCCTCTACTCAAGATTAAACCAAAGACTATTATTTTAGTCTAAGAACAACCATAAATCAAGACTTAGTATTTAGTATATACATAAAAGCATACCGGACTCAACCATAGTCCTAACCGTCATATATAATCGACATCCTCAAGACCATTCTCATGAATGACAAGACTACCCCGTAGTCCGAATCTCGCAAATGTTTTCATGTACACGCGACCAAATTCCCTAGAGAGAATTCATTCAATAATCATTACTAAATGGTACTCTAGACCTTAGGTTGGTCTCTAATGCTCCGTGCTCTAATGAGCACGCTCTAAATACATTTCCAAGAGTCACATATAACTATTCAAATCTCGAGCTTCTAGTAGCTCTTTATTACGGCTTGCTAATTAACTAAAGAGTCACCTAATGTTCACCATCAAAGTCTCTAACACATCGGTGTCATAATTGAACACAAATTGAGGTACTGATCCTCACAAACATAATCAAACAAAAGCCAAACGTCGAGGATTTCAACCCAAGTTCATTAACATTTTATTGAACTTATATTGACTCGCCGAGTCTTAATACTATGTTTCATTCTTTACACATTTTATCAATCTAAACATTAACACCCACTTCAATTTGTAAATATTTCCTAATAATTCTAGCTTGATTCCCTGTGCCCTAAAATTCATAAAAACTCAACGTAAATCATAACCCATTTCTTACAACTCACAATATCATCCAAATCATCTCATTCATGATATTAACAAGTTCATGCTTCCAAAAATCCCCAAAATGGGCATACATAGCATACCAAGTGTTCATTTCCCACAAATAGCACATAGATTATTTTCCTTAGGGCCAATGAACCAAAAATCAAAAGAAGGTAACTTACCTAGCTCTGATGAAAACTTCATATAACGAAAAATCGGATCGGTGAAGTTGTTCTAGTCGCCAAGGGCTTCAAGAATATGAAGTTTGAAGGCAATCCGACGCTTGATCATCATGGATCGAAGAGAAGGGCTAGGGTTTCTTGAGTCTCCTGACTCTCTTTCTCTCTCTCTCTCTCTCTAACTCACAACTTGGGGTGAATGAAATGAAGGAGGAAATGGCTGAAAATGGTTGGGGGTTTGTGGTTATAACTCCCACAATTAAAGAGGGTATAATGGACATTACATGGGTACACTTAGTGATAGATTAGATAAATCACAACTTAGTTTAGGCTAATGATGCTCAATAAAACCAACCCAACACTTTAGGACTCAATTATGATTAATTAGAAGGTTTTAGAATAGGTTTGGGTATGATTTGATAGCCAATTTTCAAGCAGCAAAATGACCAAACAGGATCGGCACCATCACGCGGTCGCATAAGGTCCTAGCATGCAAGCGCATGCCCACATCCCTTTCCCCGTCCAATTTTTTTTTTCTTACCTGGGGCAAGGTCTTTCCTCCTTGCGCAGAAGCCTCCAAAGGCTCAAAAGGTCTAGAATTCAACCTAAAATGACCCCAAACACATAACCTAAGTAAATCAAGGTTCAAACCCCATTCAAAGTAGGCCTATAACTCCCATAGATCACTCACAAACAACCCCCAAACAACTCCTGAGTTTAAACCTGACAAGGTGCAACAACGTAACCGAAACGACGAATGAACTAGCAATCACCGAACGAGCAATGTAAGAGACTTAAAGCAAGTCTAAAGGCTAATAAATAATCTTGAATACTTCTAGAAAGTTGAATAACAACTAGGAGAATAAGAACTCCAAAGGAGAGATGGTTACGCGACTCAACCTCGAACTACGCTAGAGACGAATGCCATCCCCTAAGTTTCCAAATCTCCAATAGACTTAAGGAACACCTCCAACTTGAAGTCTAATACATCTAAACATGTTAATCAATCATCATGTAAAGGTCTAGGACCAAACCGAGGTCACGAACACAAAACGCAAGCAAACTCCTAATTGTGTCGCATTCCGACTATCGTCAAGTTACGACTTGTGACTTTAGCAAGTCAACAACTATAGGGCACCTCTTAATAGTATTTTGGTCTTAATGTGATCTCTCACACACATCTAGACTGTCTCACCAACCGAACATATGATCAACAAAGGAAGAAATACGAGTATGGTACGCAAATCAAGCTAACGAAGGATCTGGTGCCACAATATGTTATTTTCATTTTATTTTACTATAACACTAGTTATTTAGCCCGTGTGTTCAGACGGTACAATATCGATATATATATTTTTTGTAATAATAATATAACTTTTGACATTATAATTAGATTGTTAATCTCTTCCATGGTTATAATTTTTTTTCTATTGTTACTAATATTAAACGATTTTTTTACCTAAATATTTTTAAAATTTATATAAGTTTCTAGCTAACGTGAGATACATATTTTGGATTAATAATAATAGTAAAAAAAAATTATCTAAAGATTTTTAAAATTAACTTTTAACTTGATAATAATATTAGAAGTCATTTTGTTAAAAACTTTAAAAATCATAATTCATTTTTAAACAATGAGAGATACTTATTTTATATTTTTATTGGTAATGAAAGTTTAAGTCTTTTATCTAAAGACTTTAAAACCAACACCACATTCTAACCATGTGGTATACATATTTTCTTATTAGTAAATAGTAGTAGATAAAAGACTTTTAAACCAACATTCATTTCTAAACAATGTGGATACATATTTTCTATTGTAATAACAAAAGATGTCTTTATCTAATGACTTTTTATAACCAATACTTATTTCTAAATAATGTGAGATACATTTCTTTGTAACCAATGTGAGATACATCATCTAAAAACTTTATAAACCAATATCACTTTATAATCAATGTGAAATATTTCTCTTCTTCTTTAATGTTAATTGTAGACTTTTAAAATCAACATCACTCTCTAACCAATGTGTAATACATATCCTCATTTGGTAATAATAGTAGAAGTCTTTATTTTAAAAATTTTTATAACCAACATCTCTTCTAAATAATGTGAGATACATCTCTTCTATTATATTGATGATAAAAGTAAAAGTCTTTAGATAAAAAGACTTATATCTAAAAATTAAAATCAACATCACTTTCTCAACCAATGTGAGATATACATATTCTATTGATAATAATGATAGAAGTCTTATATCTAAAGACTTTAAAACAAACATTACCACCTCTACCAAATGTATGATACATCTATTCTATTGGTAATAATAGTATTTTTAAACCAACATTAATTTATAACCAATGTGTGATACATTTTTTCTATTGATAATAATAGTAGAATACTTTGTAACCAATGTGA
>CM028377.1:43508313-43537322 GCA_013146195.2 Codonopsis lanceolata
TTCTCTATAATCATTACCATTGTAGACTACAAAGCATTTACAAACGAAGATTTTAAAAATCCAATGTTTGGGGTTTTACCTCTCCAAAGTTCATAGGGTGTTTTACCGTGAAATTTGTTGATCAAAGATCTGCTTTTGAAGAGTGTCTGTATTGACGCGCCGCCTGTATGTTTTGGGCAAATTTGCTTCAAAGAAGCATAGTTTTAGCAGCCTTCAATAAGTGTTCTGTTTCTTCCTTTCAAAGAACGCCGTTTTGCTTCGTGGTGTTCTTACACAGAAGTTGTGCCCAATACCGTGATCATCACAATACTTTGCTATTCCATTGCTGTGAACTGCCATTGTTCGATCGAACATCACCGATTTCATCGAAGTTTTGCGTGCTGCAAATCAATAATGTCGTAAGAAGATCGTATGTGTGATCTTTAGAAGACATCATCTCTCGGCCCAAGTATATCTTGTATAATCATCCACTACTACTAGCGTGTATCCGAAACCACCATAACCGATAGTAGGATCGGTCCGAAGAGATCCATGTGCCAGCTTGTAGAGGTCTTGTCGCTGAGAGTCCCGGGGTTTGCTTTTGAATGATGTTTTTGAGAGCTTTCCAGTTGGCATGCTTTGCACGAACGATCATGATCGCAGAGACCTTTGGCAATCCTTTGACTAGACCTTCTTTGGATAGCTTGGCTAGATATTTGAAGTTCAAATGACTGGAGTCTTTTATGCCACAAATTGTCTCGAGCAGAAGTTTGCCACAAGACATAAATTAGTAGCCTTACCGTAGGCATTCAAATCTATTACATAGACATTCCACTTGTCTATGACCCGGTAACAGTTGAGCAAGAGGCTGGATCCTTGATATCACATGTTTGAGGAGAATTGACATATAAGCCCTTTGTCACGGGAGTGAAATACTCGAGGAGATTATGTTTCAATCCTTCTAAGAGAGACTTTCCAATGGAGAGATTTCCTCGAATGATGGATCCATAGCCAATTGTTCTTCCTTTAGCATTGTCTCAGAAGATGTGGAGGGCCTTGTTTCGAAATAAATATTAGAGAGAAGCGGGATTCTCCGTCATGTGTCTTGGCGGCCGTATCTAGATACCACACATCTTTCTTTTCTAAATTTGAGATAGCCATGAAGCACACGAGATGTAGAGGTAAGAAAATCATGGTCCCCTTTTATTTTCTTCTTTATGGGTCCGAATGGTTAGCGAGTTTTTGGAACCAATACTTGCTTGCGATTTTTTGGAATAGAGGATCAGCCCAGGCTTCATGTTTGAGTTCGGCGGACATTCATGGACCAAGTGGCCAAGACACTTACAAAATGTACTGATGATGAAAATTACGAAGTCTACATGATTATCTTTGGATGTTTGAAGGTTTTGAACACTTTTCTTGGCGGCTTTTGGGTTAAGGTCTTGTTAACAACGGGCTTAGGGCATCGTATGAGGTTTCTTGAGTGCGTATACGCCAGTCTTTGCTTTAGCAAAGAATGTTTGCTGGTAGTAGACTTTGATGCCTCATGCATTTTTCCTTTAAGCTTGGTGTCAACATTCTCGTAGCAATGGCACCATCGTAGTACTATTGATGAATCGATAGGTTTGAGCGGACTTTTCATAGGCCCGAAACAGCGGCCTTTGCTTTCACGTAGCGGTAGAGGGTCATGTAAGTCTGCACCTCCTTTAATGATTTATCTCCGGCAGATGATTGCTTTTACTTTCAAAGCTTCAACATTTACGTTAATTTGAACCTTAGGGTATTTATATGGAGTAGCGGTATAACCAATTCCTTCTTTACCCTTGTTAGGTTTCGATATTGTGCGGGAATATTACTATTCACCGTAAAATGTTCATTTTCTTGTTCAGAGATTGCGCTAGAGATTTCATTAGAGAATCCTAGCCCAGATTTATCGGTTGAGGGCTTTTGATCTCCAAGAATTTGATCAAAGACTGCCGTTGAGTTATTCCATGAGTTAATGGTTTTTTGCAACTTCTTTCTCGGCGATAACTCTTTGGCATGATCAATAAGACAAGCAACCTTTTCATTGAGAAACTTGTTCTCTTCTTTTAACTTGATACTTTCTCTTTGGATTCCATGGAGAGTTTTTAACTCGGTTTCCGGCATGGATTTCTCGATTCAGACTTCTCATGACTTTTAGCTAACTTAACATATGCCTTCCTAAATTCATTGAATTCCTCTAGCATGTCTTGAGCATCCTTGAGGATTTCTTCTTTTGAAGGCTCTTGGAAGATTGTTCTATGTTAGCTTGAAAGGGAGAGTACTTAACTTCTTTATGCGAGTCATAGGTGGGAGGTGACGAGTCATAGGTGGGAGGTGACTCTAGAGCAACAAGACAAATGTGCTTGCTCGGGTGAGTCATCACTATCATCCTCGTCGAGTCGGGTTTCAAACCAAGTGGCTACATGGTTTCTTCTAAGTCCTCGGCCAGAAGACCTCTATGTTTAGAAAATGATTTAGAAGGTCTCCTTTTATAGGCTTCATATTTGGGCTTGGGACATTTAGAAGCAAAGTGACGGGTTTCTCGCAATTGTAGCAAACTAACTCATTATTGTGTGAGTTTTCGCGGTCTTTACGAAAGTCTGCTGGTTTGCTTCTTTCCTTTTATTAAATTTCGAGAACTTTTGAAATTTCTTAACGAACATTGCAAATTGCTCGTCAGAGAGAATTTCATTCTCGTTTGAAGAAGAAGTAGATGGTTTACTTTCTTGGCAGGAATTTCTGAGAGAGAAAAAGAAGGAAGTTTAAAATGTTTGTCTGTTCTTGAGCTTGAAGTAATTCTTGCTCATAGGCTTAAACTTCGCATACAAACACGAGATGCATGGAGTTCAAGTCTTTGGACTCTTTTATTGCGATGGTTTTAACATGCCACAAACTTCCTAAAGAAGCTAAAAATCTCATATTTACTTCTTTAACACTATATTCTTTACTAAAGTAACAACTGTTTACTACCTCACAAAATCATCGTAGGGTTTGCCGTAGAGTCTCCTTAGGATCTTTTACGAGATGAGTCGAATTGTTGAATATAGTTGTACTACATTTGTCTCGGTGGGTAGATCTCCTTCAAGATATTCCACCAAGGCTTCCCACATTTCCTTGGCGGTTTGCATCGATGATTTGTTGGTATGTGCTTGTGTCAACAGCTGGATATAATGTGAATAGCCTTCTTTGCATCGAGTTCAACAAGCCTCCTTTCTTCGTCTGTCCATTCGTTCATAGATTTAGGTATCTCAGGAGGACCACTGGCTACTTCAGCAAGTAGGTTGGGCTTCATTGGAATATATGGACCTGTTAGAACACATTGCCACAACCGATTGTCAATAGAATTCATATATCTCATAACCTTGTCTTTCCATACTTGAAATGGCCTTCGTCAATATTGGGCATTAGTGGTGTTTGAAGTAGGCGGCATATAGTGAGCCATAGGATCTATTCTCAAGAGGTTAATCTTGGAAAAATGATTTTTCAAAGAATTAAGCTCTGATACCAATTGTTGGTCCCAAAATAGGCTCAATCTAGGCTAGAAGGGGGGGTTGAATAGCCTAGTTATGTTTTTGTAAAACTTTTCTTTTAAGAACACTTCTTAAGGATTTATGAAAGGTTTGAATAGAAGTGCTTAAGCAGCGGAAACAAATCAGATTCTGAGATTATCAAGAGTCTTTGTTAAGGCGTGAGAATCGGAATTAAACACAATCAATTAAAGTGAGAGATAAGAAGAGTTTGAATACGCACCGCGAGGGATTTGAAGTGGTTCGTACTGTGAATAGTACTACATCCACTACCAAAGTGGTTAGCTTTGGATTTTAAAAGTGCACTTGTTTATCCACTAGGTTTATGATTTAGATCTCTAATGGATCGTGTACAAAATTAGTTTTTAACCAAGTGTATAAAGGTGAGAGAGACAATCAATGAATAATTGTTCTCCACACGTGCAGAATTTAAGAACAGTTTAAAGACAAACAGAATGAAGCTGAGAAAGAATTTAAGATGGCAGATCTGCAGCTTCAGAAAGTTTGGTGAAGTGTTAGCCCTTGTCCTTTGATATCTTGAATGCTTGAGTGATGAAGATGAAGCTTGAGAGTTTAATGCGCAAGAGTTGTTTCTTCAGATCTTCAACACTTGAATATATACCAGGAAGAGACCTTTTGACCGTTGGTTTAAAATCAGAGATAATTCAGTCCAACGTTCCTTTGCATTAAATGCAATTCGGCGCTTTGGGGGAAGAAACGACCCACGTCATCGAGATGCGGTGTGCGAGAGAAGACATTACTAAGCGAGTAATGTTTGAGAATCGAGCTTTGCGGCTTGGAAAGTCTTCTTAGCCAAAAGCGGGTAATGTCTTCGATCTTGATTTTCGGGATCTGATGCGAGCAGTTGTCATTATGCAGAGTTGACTTCTTAAAAAATAATCTGGTGAAGACATGATGACTAGATATTTTTGAAAATATCTAAATAGATGTACACGTGTCATTGTTCCTTGATTTTGGCCAATTTTGATTTTCCGCTATATGAGCAGACTTCAAAGTCTGCTGGTCCTTCAAGGGCTGCTGTAGAAGCTTGCAGTATTGCGCCTAAGAACTAACACTTAGAAACTATTCTAAACAAAATGACTCTAAGACAGTTGCCACACTAATCGGTACGCAGACCTTTTAGCCTACTGTAAAATAGAATCAGAAGATGACTCAACCAAATCTAATCATAGGAATCAACAGTACCCAAACGAGATCTACTAGAACCAGCTCCACCCCAAGTTCCCGATATTATACGCCTACAAGGAACACTCAACGTTAAAATCTCAACAATAAACCCAACCCAAACTAGGCCAAGGATCCTATCCTGGCGAAATAGCTGACCAATAGCTCTGATACCAACTGTGGCGACCCGACCCGGACTCCAATGCGGAATCCCAAGGTCGTGCCACCAAGACAAGCTATGAGACAGACAAGCACCTGCTAAGCATAATGGTGCAAGTCAAAAACTGAGCCAACAAGCTCGAAACAAGAATGTAAAGCCATAATGGCAAAACGGAACAACAAAAACTAAAATCTGCAGAAGCAAAACATAAGCGGAACCCAAGCCTTTAATCCTAAACCAAGGAACGCAAGGTTGGGAGATAACTATCTCTCGACAAATCTACGACGCGTGGCGCAACATTGCGCTGACCAACAAACCATCGGCAACCAAAGGCCGGCAAACCAACAAGATACCAACCTGATAAACAACCACTCAACGGCTACATCATGCCGGAGGGACAAATCAACTAAAAGAATAAGAGATTAAATACTAACAACTAAACCAATGTCTCTCGACAAAAGTTGTCGGAGATAACAACAACAACAATACTAGAATAAGCGAGCTAAAACTTACTCGGAATGACAACAGGAATAACTTCTAAAAGATATAATAGCTCGACCATACTAGTCGGCTCCCAAACAATACAACAATAGAATACTAATATAATCTACACAAGTATAGTCTACATAACTTTACATTCGTGTCTCACAAATAAATAATAACAATAATAATAATAACTCCAAGCTTATTGCCTGGGAAGACCACACTGCTAGAAATCACTATCCGAAGTCGCCCGCGTACTAACGGGATCACTGCATACACTAAGGAAAACAAACACACGGAGCGAGTCATAATGACCCAATAAGTTACTAAATACAACTGTATGGCATATCATGTCATGGCATGACATAATGCACAAGAATATATAAGAATCATGGTATCATACTAGTATACAACAAATAAACATGTACTTAGTTATCAAAGTACATAATCTCACATAAACCACATAGCATATTATCTTCCACATAAATGCTCATAAGTAAACACGTAAAACCAGAATCCGGGCCCAGCCCTCAATATTCAAACCATGGGTCCAACCCTCAATTGATCATATTATGGGTTCAATCCTCAAATGATCACAACTCATCAGTTTTCTTTAATGAGTACTTCGTTACTTTCATCCAACCTAGGATGAGAAATGGGAGCTCGATATCAGGCTAGATGGCGCTAACACGAGACCACATCCCACTATTGGCCAAATAGTGAGGAGAAAGGGACCCAATGCGGTGATTCATAGCGATTGTTTCCAAGGCTATGAATCGTCCCATTGCCAACACAACGACCAAGACGCCAGCTGGACTCAAACCAAAATGCTCAAGTAGATATTTACTTGAATAAACAAATAAAGACCAAGTCCGTCACGAGCGGACTCATCAAATCGAGTAGGTCATAATGCTCTACAAAACCCAATAAACAATACACATAATTGTACACACTTAACATGTTCAACTAACTTGTACGTTTAGTCCAAGAACCACATATTGAGGTTCTCATAATCCTCAAGTCATCACCCAATCAAGAATAGCATATAAGCTCAATAAATCACAATGTGAGGTCTACTATAGTCCTCTACTCAAGATTAAACCAAAGACTATTATTTTAGTCTAAGAACAACCATAAATCAAGACTTAGTATTTAGTCTATACATAAAAGCATACCGGACTCAACCATAGTCCTAACCGTCGTATATAATCGACATCCTTAAGACCATTCTCATGAATGACAAGACTACCCCGTAGTCCAAATCCCGCAAGTGTTTTCATGTACACACAACCAAATTCCCTAGAGAGAATTCATTCAATAATCATTACTAAATGGTACTCGAGACCTTAGGTTGGTCTCAAATGCTCCGTGCTCTAACGAGCACACTTTAAATACATTTCCAAGAGTCACATATAACTATTCAAATCTCGAGCTTCTAGTAGCTCTTTATTACGGCTTGCTAATTAACTAAAGAGTCACCTAATGTTCACCATCAAAGTCTCTAACACATCGGTGTCATAATTGAACACAAATTGAGGTACTCGGATCCTCACAAACATAATCAAACAAAAGCCAAACGTCGTAGGATTTCAACCCAAGTTCATTAACATTTTATTGAACTTATATTGACTCTGTCGAGTCTTAATACTATGTTTCATTCTTTACACATTTTATCAATCTAAACATTAACACCCACTTCAATTTGTAACAATTTCCCTAATAATTCGGGCTTGATTCCCAGGCCCTAAAATTCATAAAAACTCAACGTAAATCATAACCCATTTCTTACAACTCACAATATCATCCAAATCATCTCATTCATGATATTAACAAGTTCATGCTTCCAAAAATCCCCAAAATGGGCATACATAGCATACCAAGTGTTCATTTCCCACAAATAGCACATAGATTATTTTCCTTAGGGCCAATGAACCAAAATCAAAAGAAGGTAACTTACCTAGCTCGGATGAAAACTTCATATAACGAAAAATCGGATCGGTGAAGTTGTTCTAGTCGTCAAGGGCTTCAAGAATATGAAGTTTGAAGGCAATCTGACAGTTGGATCATCATGGATCGAAGAGAGAAGGGCTAGGGTTTCTTGAGTCTCCCTTGGACTCTCTCTCTCTCTCTAACTCACAACTTGGGGTGAATGAAATGAAGGAGGAAATGGCTGAAAATGGTTGGGGGTTTGTGGTTATAACTCCCACAATTAAAGAGGGTATAATGGACATTACATGGGTACACTTAGTGATAGATTAGGATAAATCACAACTTAGTTTAGGCTAATGATGCTCAATAAAACCAACCCAACACTTTAGGACTCAATTATGATTAATTAGGAAGGTTTAGGAAGGTTTTAGAATAGGTTTGGGTATGATTTGGATAGCCAATTTTCGTTACAAAGCAAAACAGCCCGAAACAGGGACTGGCACCATGCGGTCGCATGGTGTCCTAGGCATGCAAGCGCATGCTCCACATCCCTTTCCCGTCCAATTTTTTTCTTACCTTGCGGGGGCAAGGTCTTTCCCCCTTGCGGCCGCAAGCTCTCCAGTGCTCAAAAGGTCTAGAATTCAACCTAAAATGACCCCAAACACATAACCTAAGTAATCAAGGTTCAAACCCCATTCAAAGTAGGCCTATAACTCCCATAGATCACTCACAAACAACCCCTGAAACAACTCGGAGCGAAACCGGGACAAGGTGCAACAACGTGCAACCGAAACGACGAATGAACTAGCAATCGAACGAGCAATGTAAGTAGACTTAAAGCAAGTCTAAAGGCTAATAAATAATCTTGAATACTTCTAGAAAGTTGAATAACAACTAGGAGAATAAGAACTCCAAAGGAGAGATGATTACGCGACTCAACCTCGAACTACGCGATAGAGACGAATGCCATCCCCTAAGTTTCCAAATCTCCAATAGACTTAAGGAACACCTCCAACTTGAAGTCTAATACATCTAAACATGTTAATCAATCATCATGTAAAGGTCTAGGACTAAACCGAGGTCACGAACACAAAACGCAAGCAAACTCTCAATCGTGTCGCATTCCGACTATCGTCAAGTTACGACTTGTGACTTTAGCAAGTCAACAACTATAGGGCACCTCTTAATAGTATTTTGGTCTTAATGTGATCTCTCACACACATCTAGACTGTCTCACCAACCGAACATATGATCAACAAAGGAAGAAATACGAGTATGGTACGCAAATCAAGCTAACGAAGGATCGGGGTGCCACAATATGTTATTTTCATTTTATTTTACTATAACACTAGTTATTTAGCCCGTGCTCCGCACTGGTACAATGTCAGATATATATATTTTTTGTAATAATAATATAACTTTTGGACATTATAATTAGATTGTTAATCTCTTCCATGGTTATAATTTTTTTTCTATTGTTACTAATATTAAACGATTTTTTTACCTAAATATTTTTAAAATTTATATAAGTTTCTAGCTAACGTGAGATACATATTTTGGATTAATAATAATAGTAAAAAAAAATTATCTAAAGATTTTTAAAATTAACTTTTAACTTGATAATAATATTAGAAGTCATTTTGTTAAAAACTTTTAAAATCATAATTCATTTTTAAACAATGAGAGATACTTATTTTATATTTTTATTGGTAATGAAAGTTTAAGTCTTTTATCTAAAGACTTTAAAACCAACACCACATTCTAACCATGTGGTATACATATTTTCTATTAGTAAATAGTAGTAGATAAAAGACTTTTTAACCAACATTCATTTCTAAACAATGTGGATACATATTTTCTATTGGTAATAACAAAAGATGTCTTTATCTAATGACTTTTATAACCAATACTTATTTCTAAATAATGTGAGATACATTTCTTTGTAACCAATGTGAGATACATCATCTAAAAACTTTATAAACCAATATCACTTTTATAACCAATGTGAAATATTTCTCTTCTATTGCTAATAATTGTAGACTTTTAAAATAAGCATCACTCTCTAACCAATGTGTAATACATATCCTCATTTGGTAATAATAGTAGAAGTCTTTTATTTTAAAATTTTTATAACCAACATCTCTTCCTAAATAATGTGAGATACATCTCTTCTATTATATTGATGATAAAAAGTAAAAGTCTTTAGATAAAAGACTTATATCTAAAATTAAAATCAACATCACTTTCTGACCAATGTGATATATACATATTCTATTGATAATAATGATAGAAGTCTTATATCTAAAGACTTTAGAAACAAACATTACCACCCTCTACCAAATGTATGATACATATATTCTATTGGTAATAATAGTATTTTTAAAACCAACATTAATTTATAACCAATGTGTGATACATTTTTTCTATTGATAATAATAGTAGAATACTTTGTAACTAATGTGAGATACATGCATCTACTCTATTTGTAACAAAAATTCTTTAATCTAAAGAATTTTTAAACCAAAATTTATTTTTAAACAATGTGAGATACATATCTTTTATTGGTAATAAGAGTAAAAGTATTTACTATAAGACTTTTTAAAGTAACATCTTTTTCTAAACAATGTAAGATAAACTTTTTTCATATTTTAACAATGTGAGATAGTTCTTTTATATTTATATTGGTAATAAAAGTTCAAGACTTTTATCTAAAGACTTTTAAAACAAACATCTCTTTCTAACCACGTGGTTTACATCTTTTCTATTGGTAATAATAATATTTTTAAAACCAACATTAATTTCTAATAAATGTGAGATACATTCTTCTATAGTAATAATAATAATCTTTTATATAAAAACTTTTGAAATCAATTAACGTCTCTTTCTAAACAATGTGTGATACATCTCTTCTATTGATTATAACATAAAAATAATAATAGTAGTAGTATTTTATCTAACTAGTTTTAAAACCAACATTTCTTCGTAAACAATGTGTGATACATCTCTTGTATTGATAATAACATAAAAATTTGTTTATTTATGAATTTTATAATCAATATATGTTTCTAAATAATGTGGATCTCTTTGTAACCAATGCGATGTACATTATCTAAAAACATTTTAAACCAATATCACTTTCCTGACTAATGTGAAATACATATTTTTTCTATTGGTATTAAGTCTTTTATAAAAAGATTTTCAATACATACATCACTCTCTAACCAATGTGTAATACATCTCATCATTTGGTAATAGTAGTAGAAGTTTTTTATCTTAAAAAATATCTAAAACCAACATATCTTTCTCTATAATGGGATATATCTCTTCTCTTCTCTTTTATTAATGATAAAAGTAGAAGCATTTTTATTTAAAGACTTTTAGAATCAACATCACTTTTTAACCAATGTAAGATTTGTCTCATTTATTGGTAATAATAGTAATTTAAAACCAACATCAATTTATAACAAATGTTTGATATATATCTTCTATTGCTACTAATAGTAAGTTTTTTATATAATCTAAAATAATTAAAAATCAACATCATTTTTTAACCAATGTGAGATATACATCTTCTATTGGTAATAATGGTAGAAGTTTTTTATCAAAAAACTTTGAAAACCAACATCACTTTCTAACCAATGTATAATATATATTTTCAATTAGTAATTAATAATAGTATTTTTAATACAAACATCAATTTCTAACCAATGTGTGATGCATCTCTTCTCTATATTGGTAATAATAATAGAATATTTTGTAACCATGTGAGATACATTTATTGTAAAAGTGAAAGTCTTTAGTATAAAGACTGTAAAATCTAACATTTTCTTTTTAAACAATGTGTTATACATCTCTTTTATTGGTAATAATATAAAATAATTTAAATTCAACATCATTTTCTAACCAATGTGAGATATACATCTTCTATTGGTAATAATGGTAAAAGTCTTTTATCAAATGACTTTGAAAATCAACATCACTTTCCAACCAATGTATGATGCATTTCTTCTATTGGTACTTAATAATAGTATTTTTAAAACCAACATTAATTTCTAACCAATGTGGGATACATCTGTTCTATTGTTGAAAAATTAGTGTTTTTAGTAAAAGAAATTGTGCAACTTGAGACATAAATTTCTTTACATGTCATTTGTTTGTTGGCAAAGGTAATTGCGCAAATGTGTTATACTCGGTGAGAAGCATCAAAATTATATATTTATTTGTCCAAATCAAGTTTTGGATAATAAGATATCAAGACTTAAAGTATAGTACTTGTTAAAAAATTAGTATTTTTAGTGAGAGAAATTGTGCAACTTGAGGCACAAATTTATTTACGTGTCATTTGTTTGTTGGCGAAGGTAATTGCACAAATGTGTTCTACTCAATGAGAGCATCGAAATGATATATTTATTTGTCCAAATCGAGTTTTGAATGAATAAGATATCAAGACTTAAAGTATAATACTTATTAAAAAAATTAGTGTTTTTAGTGAAAGAAATTGTGCAACTTGAGACACAAATTTCTTTACGTGTCATTTGTTTGTTGACAAAAGTAATTGTGCATATGTGTTCTACTCGGCAAGAACATCGAAATGATATATTTGTTTTTTCCAAATCAAGTTTTGGATGAATAAGATATCAAAGCTTAAAGTATGGTGTTAAAAGTGAGTCATAAGAAGTAATATCTCACCTTGAAGAGTTTTATCCCACATTGGTTAGAAGTAATGTTAATTAGTTGTAAAAGTTTTTAAATAGAAGTCTTCTACTATTATCAATAGAAGAAGTTATATATATTAATATTAATACCCTTATCATATTGATTATTATTATGTATTATTATTAGCTAATGGCTAGAAAATCAAAAGTTTTTAAAGCTTCCACATGGATTGTGACAGCCCGACCCCGACCCCAAGGAGGAATCGCGAGTCGTACCGTCGAAATAAGGACTACAATTCATGCAAGGACTCAATTATCAAAACTGACGTGACGTAACATTAGACACGTAGTACAACTCGGCACTAAAAAGCCGAAATAATTTAAAACTTTAGAACCTTATATAATAGTTAATAGCAAGAAAACCAAGTCATCAACGAATTTATAGCCGGAACCCAATACTAACAAGTCATGCTAATATATATACACCTCAATGGCTAAACACGCCAGAGAAACTACTAAAGTAAATAAGAGCTAAAGGGATACTCAGTGGAAGTCATAACAAGTGAACAAGGCTCGGCCTACAAGTGCCGGTAAACAACTAGAAACATAACTAGTACTATTAGTCTTAGTCTACACAATTACAAGTCACTACAAGTACACATTCCCAAGCGAAGTATAAATGACTTGCTTTAACCCAAGCGTCCTTGCCAAAAGAGAAACCAAAAGCCAATGCTACCACCTCTAGGTACGCAATCACGAACAAGAGTAGACGATCAACCTCGATGAGATGGTTCTGGATGGTTAGGATCTAAAACAGTAAAATGGAGGGGGTAAGTCATAAATACTTTGTAAGTCACCAATATGCATGACAAGATATAATGCAAGGCATACATAGCACGTATCAAGCAAGATCATACTAGCACGTAGTTCTCATGTCACTACTATAAAAATGACCTTTAGTGACGGAATTTTCGGTCGCTAAAGGCTCCTCAGGGACTGAATTTTTCCGTCAGTGGCCCGTCGGTGATTTTTCGTCGCAGATGTCCGACGGACCAATTTTCGTCGCTAAAGATTAATATCATCGACGGAAATTTTCGTCGCTAAAGGTTGATTTTCAGCATCAAATATTAATTTAATAATAAAATATCATTCATTAAAATGATTAGCATCAATATAATTACAAAAATTAAAATATTCACATTACAACTTAATTTATATATTTAAGAAAATAATAACAAAATTATATAAATAGAGTAAATTTGAATTTGCATGTGGTCATACTGTGTTGCATGTCTCTAGCACATTCCGTCGCTAAATATTTTCATAATTTAAAATTAGGGAAACCCGCTAAACGAATTGATGCTTTGTCGTGAACAAATATTTGATCCGATTGGGTTTTACCTGATTGGATCGGGTCGAGACAAAAATATAACCAGAATCTGTTGTGCTCATCATTCTATACAACATTGTCTTGCTAATGGCATATTCATGTAAGTTAAGTTACGCTACGCTATTTAGCGCTTTCATGTTATAATGGTCAATCGTAGTCCATTATACCATTTCGGCAATAGGCGTAATGCATGTTTTCATGTTGCTGTTGCTGCTGTTACGCCAAGTTACGTTGCCACGCCACGCCACGCTAGTTAAGATAAGTTGCGCCACGCTAAGTTGCAAAGCCACGCCACGCTAAGCCAAGTGTTATGTTACACACGCCCGCCACGCCACGCTAGGTTGCCACGCTGCTGCTGCTGCTGCTGCCAAGTTGCTGCTGCTGTTGCTGCTGCTTGCCAGTTGCTGCTGTTGCTGCTGAATTGCTGTTGCTTAAGTTGCTGTTGCCATGTTACGCTTGCTTGCCATGTTAAGTTGTTGCACGTTAAGCTGCGTTGCCACGCTGCTGTTGCTAAGTTGCTAAGCTGTTGCTGTTGTTTAAGTTAACTTCACGCTACGCTGTTACGCCACGCTAAGTTGCCACGCTAAGTTGCTGTTGCTCAAGTTAAGTGCCAAGTTAAGTTGCCACGCTAAGTTGCTGCTTAAGCCAGTTGCTAAGTTGCTGTTGCTGTTGCTTAAGTTGCTGTTGCGTTAATATTGCCACGTTAAGTTGCCACGCTGCTGCTGTTGCCAAGTTAGTTGCTGCTGCTGCTGCTGCTGCTGCTGCCAAGCTGCGTTGCTGCTGTTGCTAAGTTGCTGCCGTTATGTTATGTTAAGTTGCCACGCCACGCTAAGCTGCTTGCCACGCCACGCGTTGCCACGCCAGTTGCTGCTGGCTGTTGCTGCGCTAATTTGCTGTTGCCACGCGTTAAGGCAAGTTGCCACGCTACGCTAAGTTGAGTTGTCACATTAGGTTAAGTTGAGTTAAGTTACGTTAAGCCACGCAGTTGCCACATTGCCATTGCTGTTAAGTTGTTACGCCACGCTACGTTAATTGCTAAGGTAGATTAAGCCACGTTACGTTAAGTTAAGTTGTTACGCGTTACGTAAGTTAAGTTACGTTAAGTTATAACATTTTGCCAATCGGCATAGCGTGTTTTCATGTTATAATGGTCCATCGTAGTCCATTATAAGATTTAGCCAATAGGCGTAGCGTGTTTTCATGTTATAATGGTCCATCGTACTCCATTATACCATTTCGTCAATAGGCGTAGCGTGTTTTCATATTATAATGGTCCATCCGTCGTACTCCATTATACCATTTCGTCAATAGGCCAGCGTGTTTTCATGTTATAATGGTCTATCGTACTCCATTATACCATTTCGTCAATAGGCGTAGCGTGTTTTCATGTTATAATGGTCCATTCGTCGTACTCCATTATACCATTTCGTCAATAGGCGTAGCGTGTTTTCATGTTATAATGGTCCATCGTACTCCATTATAACATTTCGCGAATAGGCGTTGCGTGTTGTCATGTTATAATGGTCTATTGACTCCATTATACCATTTCGCCAATAGGCGTATCGTGTTTCATGTTATAATGGTCCATCGTACTCCATTATAACATTTCGCCAACAGGCGTAGCTAGCGTGCTTTCATGTTATAATCGTCTATCGTACTCCATTATACCATTGCGCCAATAGGCGTGTCGTGTTTCATGTTATAATGGTCCATCGTACTCCATTATACCATTTCGTCAATAGGTGTAGCATGTTTTCATGTTATAATAGTCCATCGTAGTCCATTATAACATTTCGCCAATAAGCGTAATGTGTTTTCATGTTATAATGGTCCATCGTACTCCATTATAACATTTCGCCAATAGGCGTAGCGTGTTTTCATGTTATAATGGTCCATCGTACTCAATTATACCATTTCGCTAATAGGCGTAGCGTGTTTTCATGTTAAGTTCTGTTAAGTTAACTTAAGTTGTTAACTTGTTAAGTTGCTAGTTGCTGCTAAGTTGCCGTTACACACGCCACGCTACATTAAGTTACGCTACGCGTTACGTTACGTTACGTTATGTTAAGTTAAGTTACGTTACGTTACGTTAAGTTAAATTAAGTTAAGTTAAGTTAAGTTGTAATGCGAATGTTTTAATTTTTGTAATTATATTGATGCTAATCATTTTAATTATTGATATTATATTATTAAATTAACATTTCAAATATTAATTTAATTTAATTTCAAATATTATTGATATTTTATCATTCATTAAATTAACATTGCAAATATTAATTTAATTTAATATTAGAAATGTTAAATTATTGAAATGTTAAATTTAATATTATTGATATTTAAGTTACGTTACGTTACGTTAAATTAAATTAAGTTAAGTTAAGTTAAGTTAAGTTGTTATGTGAATGTTTTAATTTTTGTAATTATATTGATGCTAATCATTTTAATTATTGATATTATATTATTAAATTAACATTTCAAATATTAATTTAATTTAATTTCAATTTAATTTCAAATATTATTTATATTTTATCATTCATTAGAATTTAATTTACAATTTATATTCAGCGACGGAATTTTCTCGTCGCTAAAGGTGACCTTTAGGGACGGAATTTTCCGTCGCTGAAAATAAATTAAAATTAAAATTTGAAATATTCAGCGACGGAATATTCCGTCGCTAAAGGTCACCTTTAGCGACGAAAAATTCTGTTGCTGAAAGTTTTCATAATTTAATTTCAGTTTATTTTCAGCGACGGAAAATTCCGTTGCTAAAGGTCACCTTTAGCGACGGAAAATTCCATCGCTGATAAATTCTGTCGCTGATGCTCAATTCCGTCGCTAAAGGTGACCTTCAGCGATGGAAAATTCCATCGCTGATGCTCAATTTCTGTCGCTAATTAGCGACGGAAAATTTCTGTCACTGAAAATTCCGTCGCTGAAGGCACGATTTCTAGTAGTGTGTCGCGATGCCCGTTGTTTTCACATAAGTGCTTTAAATAAATCACATAGGATAAGGATGGGTTATGGAACCGGTGCCGATAGTATTGTTCCAAGCGCCCATTGGTTACGATGAGGTACTCTTCTCCACTGTGATCAGTAGTGAAGGGTGTGTGCACGATTATGGTGTGGCGATCCATCACTACCATGAATCTTGAAATTAATGACGGCGATGCATCGTTAACCATCTAAACAATTCAAGTAATGCCAGCTGGACTAATGGTATGCCAAGTAGATATTTACTTGTCACACAAAATCAAGTAAGGAGCGAATTCGACAAGAGCGGACTCATCCGAGTCAAGTAGATGTTTACTCACATAATAAATCAAGTAAGGGAGCGAGGTCGACAACACCGACTCGTCCAATCAAGTAGGCATGTTACTCTACGATATACAAGTCAAGCATGATATCAATCACGTTAAGAATTCCTAAGAGCTAATTTAGAATTCAATTGAACTCTAAACGTCGTAGGGATTAATTGTAGAGTCGGTATTGTTCAATGACTCTCTAAGTGCAACTCCGTTGAGTTATCGCTAAAATATTTCCAAGTAGAGGATGAATGCTATATGCAATTCATGACACTTTTTTATGCTCTCGATTCATTTACAATTAGACTATAAATTCATACATGACTTTTAGTCCATCAAGATCAAAGTTCCCAAATTGTGAACCCTAACATGGTCATCATTTTTAAAGTCATAATTTACAACAAGTCCAAGAACAAAAGTTATTCCAAATCCATTCTAGAACATTATTCATATTTGACACAAGTCCAAATTATCAATTGTGAGTCATTAACCCAAAATTTATAGAAAATTAACTAAAGGAATATCAAGTTATTAACATGGTGCATGCCTTCTTGAACATGTAACTAGAGACTATCATGAAGGGAGCATGCTTGATATTGAGCATACAAAAACAGGGGAATTGGGTGCTTACCTTATTCGAAATCCAATGATTGGATGACAAAACAAATAAAAGATTAAGAAACTAGGGAGCAAGAGCTTCGATTTGGTGGTCTATTCTCGAAAATCCGATGGTTGGATCTCCGGCAATGGTGCAAGCAAGGTGGAGGATCTTCAAGCTTTCTTTCTCTCTCTAGGAACCAGCAAATGAACAAGGAGGAAGACAATGGTTGATTCTTGGGTTTGGGGAGATGATGAACTCCCAAAAGGGTCAATCCTAGGTTTGAGTTATTAAGGTTTCTATTGGTTGATTTATGTTGGCCCTTGATAAAAACACATCAAATGGATGAAATTAAACCTAAAGAGGTCATAAAACTTGAGGGGGTTCGGATTGGGTTCAAATGGATTTGACGATTCTATCCGATTAGATTTTGTTCATTTCATATTTTTCCTTGATGTAAGGTAAGCTATTGATTCCCCTTAGGATGTATGCTAGAAATGTCATGCTATCCCCTTTTTCTCATGATTCCCATGCTCCTACCATATCTATACCATGTTTGATGATGATTTGAGTTTATGGGATTTTTGAGTGATATACTCATCTTGTTGTTTTGATCCTAAGCCTAGAATAAAATGTGTTCTATGCCCCTTTAGAATAATTATTGTTCTTGGACTATTGACTTTTGACAAACTTTAGAGATGATATATGATTCTAGGGTTCCATAAATTATGAATTGATCATCTTGTTGTTTTGGTCCTAAGCCTAGAATTAAATGTGTTCTATGCCCCATTTGGAATAATTATTGTTCATGGACTATTGACTTTTGACAAACTTTAGAGATTATGATTCTAGGGTTCCATAAATTATGGATTGCTCATCTTGTTGTTTTGGTCCTAAGCCTAGAATTAAATGTGTTCTATGCCCCATTTGGAATAATTATTGTTCTTGGACTATTGACTTTTGACAACCTTTAGAGATTATGATTCTAGGGTTCCATAAATTATGAATTGCTCATCTTGTTGTTTTGGTCCTAAGCCTAGAGTAAAATGTGTTCTATACTTCATTTGGAATAACTATTGTTCTTGGACTACTGACTTTTAATAACTTTTAGAAATTATGATTCTAAGGTTCGGTAAATTATGAATTGATAATAATTCTTGACTATGGTTATTATTTGGATTAATGGCCTAGTCTATCCTATACGAGAACTTAGAAAAGGGATTAGAATGCATTTAGCGTTTGAACTCTAAATTGTGTGCTTGCTTGCTTGCGCTCAAAGATAAAAAGCGAGAAAATCCACACATAACAGCAAGACAGGTCATATCTGCTTTTTTTTTTGTTCATATATCTGTAAATAAATAAAGACTTTACTGCTTTTTAGATACCGCACACACGTGCACGCATATAGATATATTCTGAACTGTTACCCTACACAATGGTCAGCCTACCCCCTGCATAAGCCAACGTTAGAATGCATATAGTTCTCAGGACACTTCACAGACCGACCGATTTTTGCATCTTTGAATTGTGGATCAACCCCTGTCAAAATAATAAATAAATAAAAAGGTCAATATATATATATATATATATATATATATATATATATATATATATATATAATAAGTGCGCACAAAAAATAATAATAATAAGTATAAATATAAATAACAAACAGGGGCTGATTTATTATTCTCAGATGCTCGACCTAGACCATTTCGGATGGTGGATCCTGGAAAGAGTATAGGCCCTTCGCCTGGGACGAGTCCAGTCCTGGGGAGTCGAAACGCAGGTGGAATACGTTGGTCCTAAACTCTGGAGAAAAAATCCACTGTTCCAGAAAAAGTCCTGAGACTGTCAAAATAAAGCGGGTGCTTATCCGGTCAATTGTAGGGAACAAATAAATAATAATAAAATATACTAATAAAAAGGCACGTTGTACTCCAAGCCTGACCTCGGCCGGCCTTCGATACCTCAAAACCCCATTTTCCTCGAAACTTGGCTTTGAATTTGGAAAGGCGGAGATAATACTGGCCGGTTGATACGGGAAAGTAGTGCAGAACTCAGATCAGAGGGTATCAGTTTCATATCAGACAGGAGCAGAATCAGTTCAAAGGATACATATCCGAGCAGTATGGCAGCCAAGAATAAGCAAACTATGACAGGGGATAACGACAACTGGAACAGTTGGGAACTGGAAGGGGAAACTCCTGCGTATGCACCTCCTCCTGGGCTTGAGGCTTGGTTAAGAAAGGAACTGGACGCCCATGCAAAAAGAATAATGGATCAGGTGGTAACTGACCTTTTGGCCAGTTTTTCAGATACTCTTGCCATTTTCTCGCATAAGGCCAAAATTCCAGAATATGCTCCTAATACTTCCCACTCTTCTGAAATAAACTCTCCTGATACCACATAAAATATCCTTTTCCAAGTCTCCAAAAAACCATCAAATGCCATCTACCAACCCGGTGATGACCTCCTTGCTCAAAGAAATATGATTTCCAATACCCATGGCTCTAACCCATATTCTCCAGAAATCAGCCTTGATCCTCCCCACCTGAATGCCTATTACCACGACCAAGAGAATCATTCCCCTTTTGATCCTTCATATACCTATTTCCACATGATCCCGGGGAACTTAAAAAGAATCATTTGCATACCAGAAAATGAATCCTACTTGGGCCGAGTCGAGAGCAAGCCAATTCCGCTCCAACTATACCCAAAAAAGAAAACCCCGCTCAGTTGCCTGACCAAAACCCGATCTAGCCATATATTAAAGCCAAGGAGTCGAAAAGAAAGACATTACGATGACTTACCCGCCCCAAGATCCGAAATACTCCAAACACTGTGTGCCCATGGGATACTGAAACCCATGGATAATTATCGTCCACCCAAACCGTTACTCATCACCTGGAACCATGCCCAGTTTTGTGAGTATCATCAATGCAGCGGTCATCTTACCGATCAATGCTACATGCTTAGAGATGCAATTGAGGACCTCATCGACAACAAGGAAATTATCGTGGTAGGTACAAAAATCTTTGAAACAAGTCAAGCCGAGGAGGTTTAAGGAAGGCAAGTTAGCCTATTTAAGTATAAATAAAGGTGTTGTAAAATATGTTGATCAATAAAGGAGTTTCCAATAAGTGTTCAAAGGAGACAGCTTTCTGGGTATGATAGACGGCGGCGATTATGAAAAGCTCCTGGCGAGTTCGAGTCTATTTCTAATAAGCCTCTGCGAATTGGTACACCACGCCGGTCCGCCTCGACACCCGCAGACTGGTAGACCGCTTCGGATATACTATCCCCGATCCTTTCCCTAGCTTTACGGATTGGTCATCTACCAATCCGCTACCTATAGTTGAGGATCTTAAACCCCAGGTCCTCAACAATGTAATAACCCCTGTACAGTATGCTTTTAATAATAATATAAATGTCTTTGTTTATTCCTTAGTTGCACCTCTTTAAAAGACACATTAAATAATAATAATTATGATAATGAGTCATTTAATAAAATGGACCCAAAAGATAAAAATTATCTGCTTGAGCTTGCAAAGTCGGTGAGTACCATGAACGAGCCACTCATCGGCGACTCTTGAAGACCTATCCACTATCAACTTGGGCTGGACAATGAAGTCAAAGAGATCGAGAATCGGCGGCTACCTCCAAGGCTCGAGAAAGGAAGGCACTCATTGATCTCCTCAAAGAATTCGTAGATATTTTTGCACGGTCCTACGAAGATATGCAGGCTGGATCCGGTATAGTCGAGCACTTAGGATTCCCATATACTCGGATGCTCGTCGGTCAAGCAAAGCATCAAGCGGAATGGTCACTACAAGTCAAAGAAGAAATCATGAAAGCGATTTGGCGTCAACTTCATTCGGGTAGTTGAATACCCGACTGGTACATCAATATAGTGACCGTTCCCAAGCCCAGCGGGAAAGTCGAAATACTGTGTAGACTCGCGACCTCGCCCAAAGATGACTTCCTTCCCCGCCCAACATTGATATTGTGGTAGATGTCGTCGCGGCTCACAAAGTCCGATCCTTCGTCGATGGCATCTTTGGGCTACAACCAAATCAAAATGGCGGTAGAAGACCGAGGAAAACCTCATTCACACTCACAGGGGACATATTGTTACAACTGTCATGCCATTCGGATTGAAGAATCTGGAGCCACTTACGGAGGGCTGCCACCACCCTCTTCCACGACATGATCCATAAAGAGATGGAGGTCTATGTTGATGATATGATCGTGCATTCGGCGGCCAGCGGTGCTCACATTAAAGATCTTCGGAAGTTCTTCGAAAGACTAAGGAAGCACCAGATGAAGCTTAACCCCACCAAATGCACATTCGGGGTTACTAGAGGCAAAGTCTTGGGATTCTTAGTAACTGAGCAAGGCATCGAGATCGAGCCAGCAAAGATCAAAGCCATCCTAGAAATGCCACGACCAAAAACTCCCACGAAGTCAAAGGCTTCCTAGGCGGTTGCGATACATCGGCCGTTTCATCAGACGGTGACTACCACTGTGAGCCCCTCTTTAAACTCTAAAAGAATACCGACCAAGTCGAGGCCTTGAGTGCCGGCTAGCCGAGAAAATAAAAGCCTACCTTACCAATCCCCATGTTCTAGCTCCACCCAATACACATAAACCTATCCTCATATACTTAACCGTCATAGACATCTTCGGTAAGCCATCACTGTCCAGCAGACTAGCTAAGTGGTCCTTTCTTCTTAATGAGTTTCACATAACTTATGTCACACTCAAGTCTATCAAAGGGAGCGTCATTGCAGACCACTTAGCCGATCTACCTTTGAAGGCCGAAGATGCAACTGAGCTCGGTTTCCCAGATGAAGGTGTCCTGGAAGTCACTGACCATGACACCTGTTGGCAGATGTTATTTGACGGAGCCGCAAACAAAAGAGGCTTTGGCATAGGAATCCTGTTAATCGATCCGGCTAACTCTCATACTCCCCTGGCTATAAGGTTGGAGTTCGAATGTTCAAATAATACGGCGGAATATGAAGCCTGTATTGCTGGCCTAGAAGAAGCTCTCAAAAGGGGAGCTAAAGATCTCGAAGTCTACGGAGACTCTACCCTAATCATAAATTAGGTCGAAGGAAGATGGAAGACCCAGGATCCTCGGCTGCAGCTCTATCATGCCAAGTTAATAACAGTCGCCACCCGATTTGGTTCTATCTCATTCTATTACTTGCCACGAGATAGGAATCAATTCGCCGATGCCCTGGCCACTCTGGCGTCACTAGTCCAGATTCCCGCAGAAACTAAAGTTCAGCCATTTATAGTCGGGAAGAAGGTCACTCCGGCATATTGTTTCAAAATTAATGCGGCCTGAAGGCGGATCACGAGCCACGGTATCTTGACATCTTAAATCTGCTCCAGAAAAATCTTTATCCTCCTGGCTTAGACAAGAGGGGAAGAGTCTCCCTACGAAGATGGGCCTCCCAATTCGTACTCAGCGGTGGCAGCCTGTATAAGAGGCATTATCAAGGCCTCAACTTACTATGTGTCAATCGGGCCAAAGGCGAGCAAATTATGGATCAACTACAACGTGGTACATGTGGGCCCCACATGAGCGGCCATATGCTATCAAAGAAAGTCATCGGCGAGGGGTACTATTGATGCGCTCGAGGCAGGTGTATTCGGTGGAGTGCGACATTGCGACATATGTCAACGTTTTCCAATCTCTGACATGTGCCCCCACACGTCCTATACAACTCCACGGCCCGGCCTTTCTCATCATGGGGTATCGGCGTCATAGGCCAAATTCACCGAAGGGATCAATAGCCATGAAAAATACGTCACGGTAGCCGTCGATTACTTCACGAGTGGGTGGAAGCCTCTCCTACAAGATCCTAAATGCAGAAAGGTATCAGAGTTTATCAGAGCCAATATCATATATACTATGGGGTACCTTTCGAGATCATCTTCGACAACGGCTCTCATTTTGAAGGGGCGTGAAGCCGCCGAGTTCAAGATCCAAAGACACAAATCCTCCCCTACAGGCCACAAGCCAATGGTGCCGTTGAAGCAACCAACAAAACTCTCGAGAACATCGTCGAGAAAAATGGGCGTCTGAGGAAGAGGCGGCGAGAAAAATTGCCACTAGCCACATGGGGCTCACCGTGCACGTCGATCCCGCACACCTTTGGGGCTACCCCTTACTCCCTGGCATATGGCATGGAAGCGGTACTATCAATAGAAGTGGAAATTCCATCACTGAGAATGATGATGGAAGCTGATATAGCAGTTGGAGGGTCAAAGGGCGGTAAGGCGGCCACGATTGATGAAGCGGCATGTTAGCCTTGGAGCATACCCGGCATATCAAAGGCGTATCGCCCGAGCTTTCAATAAAAAAGTCAAAGGCCATGATATCCAAGTAGGAGACCTCGTGCTTCGAGAAGAACCCCCTAGTTATGTTGATACTAGTGGAAAATGGAAGTCTCCCTGGATGGGACCGTATATCGTTAAGGAGATCCGATCAGGAGGTGTCGTGCTTTTCACGAACCAGGATGGGGAAGATCTTGTCCAGCCCTTCAACCTCAACAAACTCAAAAGGTACTACGCCTGAGCCATCCTATCCGACAAATGCTTCCTCTCTCGGCCCGCTATTTGAAAACCGAAAAGGCGGCCTAGGCAAAAATTAGAGCACAAAAAAAATGATACAAAAAAATATATAAATATATAAAAGAAAAATAATAATAATAAAATAAAATATAAATGAGATAAAAAGAAGGAGGGGGAAGGCATTATTTGAAGCCCTGAGCATACTACCTCCAGTCTTCAACATCAGAGGCTCGACTGACCGAAGAGTAAAACCACGACAAAGCAGCTCATATTAAAACACTAAAATATAATCTTACAGGTCCTAAGGTGCAACTTAGGAATATTTATTAAGACGTCTATATTATACATTATTTGCATTGTACATATCTATATACTGCCTATACCCCCTTTGTTGCTCCCCAGAAACAATTCCTTTTCTTGACCTTAGCCCCGAGCGGCGGTCCATCGATTACTGCGGCGTCCCAAGCGGGCCCAAATACTCCTTCTGCGAGGCGCAGAAGAAGCCCTAGACTCATCAGCATGAGAGCCACCAGACGTGTCTCCCTCTTCATCATCGGCATCCCCGTTCTCCTTGGCAGCCGTATTGTTCGAGCCGCTCCATCATTTGAGACCAAAGCCGGCCCCATAGGTGGGGGAGGAGGCACTATCTCTTGTTCCCATGGGTTATCCTCTGCGCTGCAGCTAAGTCGGGCCGGCTGCTCGGACCTCAAGTTCTCGAGCGCGTACCCCAACCAGCCGATCGAGGAGGAGGAGCAGCCGATTGCTTCTTGTTCCCATGGGTTATCTTTTACGCCGGCCATCGACATCACTTATCTCGGCGATGTATTCTTTGGGAATCGGCAGTGATCCGGTCTTTGAGAAGCTGCGATGGGTCGCGTCCAGAGTATTAAGGCCATGTACCTGGATCACGCCTCGAGGCCCGAGGAACAACCAACCGGAAGTTATCAATGTCCTCGCCTACTTCTATTAGGCGAGCATCCACCCAGTTAGTTATATGACGGCCCCGGCGGCCCGGCCAATGTCTCGGTCTATCTATGCCGGATGGCGCGAGATGGCCCCTGGCGCGAGGCCGCACAGCTTACCATAACACGCCAAATAAATACCCGAGGGACGAGAAGCATATAATCGAGTATGGGTATGCTACCTCCAGATCTTTTCGAGCCACATCTCCGCCACACTGAATGGTGGGACCCGGATAGTGGGCGGGGATCGTCGAATAGCTCCCTTCCCATGTATATATGGGGCGGAGGTGTCAGGATCACTTGCTCTCTTCAAATTGCCGCAAGATCCCGATCCGGTTGGATCCGGTTGGTAAAAAGAAGTCAGATAAAGGCCCAACATGACTACTTGATTGTACTCATCGGAGTGACGAAGAAAAATCGGATCTCCCGATGGCGAATGACCCGATTATGTCCGTGAGCCCGGCGATAGAAAGATCGGACAATCTCCGGAATAATCGAATATTGGTGCGGGGAAAATACCCGCGCGCCCGCGCGTACCATAAAATGATGGATCATAAGGGCTCCATGCGTGCGAGGAGCTGAACCCCAAGGAAGTGCTTCTAGCCACATGTGAACCCGGAATAAGGGCTACCAGTGAGGAGCTTGAAGCAGTTCATTTCGATGATGCTTGCAGGTGATCGGGCCGCGAAAGTCTCCGCCAAAATCACTTGAGGAACAATGTCGGTCGGCCGGCGATCCCCGAGCTTTGTAATGCCGGTCCGGTCATGACCCATAGCATCTACAGGGTAACCGGGTAACTTGACTGATCGATGTATTATTTTATACGTCGATTTGATATGCTTCGTGACTTGAATTAGGCTATTTCACGAGTCTTTTGAGTACTAATATATGTTTTTGGTGAGTTTTGTAAGTTTCGGGATTGTTCGTGAAAATACGCGAAACTCTCAGTCCAGGGTTTTAAGTGCAAATTACAAAGAAAGAAAAATTGAAGAAAATGGCGAAGCACATTACGGACACCTTGCGGACGCAAAGGTGCCTCGAACTGCTGCGACCGCAAGGTAGGCGTATCGGTCCCTCGAAGCCGCCAATCGAAGAGCCAAGAAGCACACTTTGGAGACCTTGCGGACAAGTATCCTGCGCACGCAAGGTAGGCGAGTGGCGAATGCGCAAAATTCGGGATTTTCACACGGTCATTCGATTCAATCACAACTCCCAAGTATATATAGAAGTCGGATCCGGCCTAAGCAGAGGGAGGGGCGGTGGAAGCTCTCTTTACATAGATTTTAGGTAGTTTTAGATTGTATAACATAATTAGGTTTTGTAATTTCAAGTATTGAAGATCAAATCATGTCTTCCATCATCTCCATGTCTTTGTTCATCGTCTATGATGAACTAAATCATCCCTAATCTAGGAGGTGGGAGGTAACTTGTATCGAATTTATGTTTTGATTCTTATATATATATGTCTATTCAATGCTTGTTGATTGTGTTGTTTATCAATCCCTCTATTATTTTGCTTTGAACAAATGAATGTAATCGCAAATAATAAAGGCTTAGAGGTGCGGATACCTGCATGACCAAGTGCATATGTCGTACCTTCGGGCTCACCAACACAATAAATTGGACCTATCGAAGCACGAGAGTGATAAGTTAGGACCGGGGTTCTTACATGATCTAGGTGACAGATAGATCATAAATCTAGGTGACAGACTAGATTACGAGTTCTGTGCTTAGGATATGGAATGGGTGAATTTTGCGGGGATGGAGGTGAACCAATTGTTCAACAGACCTATATCTATTTTTAGTGAGCGAACCCAAGACATTGAATGACATTATTATGAATTGAACATAAAGGAGATATAAGTGAAACCCAAAATCCTAGATTTCCACTCACCATAAGATCTTCATATACGTTATTACTGTCTAATTAGTTAACATCTATAACTAGTAATTTAGAGTAGAATTAAACATAAAAACCCCCTTAGGTTAATAATTTGCTATCTATAACTTGCTTGTTGTTCGTGATCACTTGTCTCGTGGGTTCGACCCTTGCTTCGAGTCTATTCTATAATAGTCTTGTACACTTGCAAGGAAATAGATAAATAAAACATCGATCAAGTTTTTGGCGCCGTTCTGGGACAAGCTAGTTCACGTAGTTAGTTTGTAGGTAGCGTAGTTTTTAATTTAATTTAGTTTTTAGTTTAATTTTTGTTTTTATAAAAATAAAAATACAAAAGATTTTATTTTATTTTGCCTTAATAGTTAGTTGTTTTTAAATTGCTTTTAATTATTTTTATGCAAGGTCGTAGATCTTTAAATCTGAATTGGTAGACTTAGATCAAGAGATAAATATTGTTAAAAGATACCAAAGATATTTTGAAAATCTAGTCTTCGAGCCCGATAATCAAGATAATCTCGAATCGAGAGGATCCTCTCAGTTGATCCTACAATGGAAGATAATAACAATAATCGTAATCACGAAAACCTAGTTGACCCGGTCAATAGGAATCAAAGACAAGAAGAGCACGCAAGAAGAAATATGGAAGTAGTGGTAAATCAAAGAACTATTAATGATTTTAGTAGACCTTCATTAAATGTGGTAACATCATGTTTAGTCTTGCCGATCTTTGCCAGGTTAGGAATTTTGAACTAAAAGGACATTATTTTAATGCCATACCATCTTTTCATGGGATGCCTAATGAAGATCTGTCGGTTTCTTAAGAGAATATGAATACATGATGAGTACTTTTCCTTTAGGAGGGTTAATCGAAGATCAAATTAAAATGAAATACTTTCCAGTGCATTAAAAAGAATTGGCAAAGAGATGGTTTATGAACCTAACACCAAGCAGTGTTTTACTTGGGCACAATTATATGATTTGTTTATGAGCAAATTTTACAAACATGCATCTCTTCTGAGTATAGAAAACAAATCATGTCATTCCAAAATGAACCAGGTGAAACATTCCATGAGTCATGGGATAGATTTAAAAATCTGCTTATTATGTGTCCTCATCATAATTTGGCTCAACATGTGTTAGTGCTTCAATTCTATCATGGTCTTTCGCAGGTTTACAAACTATGGTTGATAGTGCAGCTGGTGGTTCTATTAATAGAATGACACCAGAAGCATTAGAAGAATTATTTGAGATGCTAAGTATTAATTCCCAACAGAAAAGTGCTAGAGGTAAAAATAGGAGCCTATATCAATTGCAAGATAATTCAAATACACAAGCTCAATTTGAAAATTGGCAAATTCAAGAAGCATGTGCTCTATGTGGATTATATTCTCATGCTACTAATTTTTGTCCGTCAAGTGCTATGTATTCTGAACAGGCTAATGCTATGAATATGTACCCTCAAAGGCCAAGGAATGATCCATATTCCAATACATATAATCTGGTTGGAGGAATCATCCTAACTTTTCTTGGGAGGAAATAAGCCTTTGCAACCTCAACAATTCCAACCTCAGCCACCACAACCTCCACAGTTGCAAAATCAAAATCAAAATCAGTTGAGAATTGAAGAAGTTCCCAAGCAAGAAGTAGCTAGTAAAGGTCAAGCAGCTTTGATGAAGTACATGCTTGAAGAAATTGAAAATCTGAAGAAACATATTGAAAGTTCAGAAGCAAATAAAAGAGAAGAAGGGAAGTTCCCTAGTCAAACTGAGCAAGCTAAGTCAATCACCGTCCTGCGAAGTGGTAAGGTGATAGGTGAAGAGGTAAGTGATCCTGATCCTTCTTCTAATATGCATGCTACAGTAGAAAATTCTGAAAAAGTAGAAAAAGAAATTGAGAAAGATAGTGTTAGTGATAAAGTGATTGATGATTTAAGTAATCAAGAGGTAGAAAAGAAAAAAGTAGAAGTAGAGTTAGAAGTTCCAAATAAGGAACAAGAAAAAGAAAAAGAAATTCAAAATAAAGACAATACAATTGAAGTAGATAAAATTAGATCAAGAAGAAGAGGAACCTTATGTGGCTCCACCACCTATGTTCCTCCAATTCCGTGTCCAAAGACTTATGAAAAACCGAATGGACAAACAATTCACGGAAATTTATAATATGTTATCCAAAGTAAATGTTAATTTACCTTTGCTTAATGTTATTAAAAATATTCCAGCTTATGCAAAGTTTTTCAAAGATCTTCACTCTAAGAAACACAAGTTTGAAAACAACGAAAAGATTGTTGTTTCTGAAAACGTCAGTTCTGTTTTACAACCCGAATTACCACC
>CM028377.1:43537422-43567330 GCA_013146195.2 Codonopsis lanceolata
AGGAAGGATATTTGAATCGTGGTATGCCTTAGTACCCTATGATGAGAATCTTGATTTGTCGCAAAGATGACCGAATGGTCATCCAAGTCATGTGTGTTGTGATGGACTTATGAAGTACCATCACATGGTTAATTGATGAATCTTGAGTTGTCTTAAGTCTTCTGTCCTTCAAGAGTGCATGCTTGATCTTTAGCTCTTAGGGAACCTCGAGGGGATTTTATAATGTTATCTATCTTATGATTTTATGGAACTGAGCTTGATAAGGTTTGTTTGTGAATGATGCATGAACCTCTATGTCTATTTGAGATTATGACCTTTAAGCATATGTGTCTTATCTTCATAATTATCCTCTTATTGAGTATCAACGTGCTTTGATTTATGATTCTATTAACAAATGGAATTAACTTGAAATTGAACTAAGCTTGGTTGGACAATAATCATCTTAGGTTTCCGCCTTTATACTTGACTTAGTGATTTTGAACTAAGGTTCCTAAATGGAACAAGAACCTAGCTATGCCTCAAACAAGAACATAGAAAGGTGTCTTGGAACACATATAGTGTTCAAACTTTATTTGATTGGAATTATAGAAATGACTCGACGGAGTCGATGCTAGTGAGCCATTTAACAATACCGACTCAACGATCAACCCTACGACGCTTGAAACTGCTTAACTAGAATACTAGTTTCGAGATTCTTAATTTAATTCATGATCATGCTTGATTATTAGTCGTAGAATAACATGCCCACCGACTTGAATGCGATCGCTATTACCGTGCTCCGCCCTGCTTGATTTCTTAAATAAGTAAACATTACTTGTTTCCCCAATAAGTCCAGCGGCATACTTGTCTTGTCCTATCTTGTCTTCCCTCGGTTGACAATTGCCTACCGCTATTACGAATGAGATTCGTGATAGTGATTGCCGAACCGAACGTGCAAAACCTCCATTCTTGATCACTATGGAGAAGAGTACCTTGTGTAACCATTAGGGCGCTTGGAATAATACTATCCTTGGTCGATGTACCATCTCGCACATCCGACAAAGACGCCTCGTAACATTTTATATTGCAGAGCTATACATTGCGGCACCGATTTATATCATATCCTCTTATATGTGGATTTCTTCTAGTACTTGTGAAATCAAAGTGCTATCATGAATATGTGAACTAAATGCTTATATATACTTGTTCTTGATCGCTTGACGTTCGTGATAGGCCCGTAATTGTATGACACGATATACGTTGATATACATACTCCTACTTGATTACCCCATGATTGCCTTCATATGTATATATATATGTAGATATACATACTCCTACTTGATTACCCCATGATTGCCTTCATATGTATATATATGTAGATATACATACTCCTACTTGATTACCCCATGATTGCCTTCATATGTATATATATGTAGATATGCATACCCTTACGTGATAAACTTCCATGAATGAATTATTTGGTACATAAAAGCGAGTTTATATACCTACACGATAATCTATGAGAGACTTGGTATATGTATATTTATAAATATGCATACTTCACTTAGTATTCTATGAGAGACTTGGGATGTTCTACAATAAGATATAGTCCATAGTCATGATTGTGCGCCTCGACTTGTTTGATTGTTGTGAGCAGGGATTCACCTGATTCATCTTGGTAATCCGGTAAAGGCGATTTTCTCTGATACAACTCGACTTACGGGGTCTTCGTCGTAACACGATATCATTTCCTCTTATGGCAATATTTAAATTATGTCATATTGTTTTAGTAATGCGTTAAGGTCATTATGACTCATCCGTGCTTTGTTTTCTAGTTGCAGATTCGGAGTCGTATTGAGGAGGCATAGTATGTGACCGTGAGGACCAAGATTGATCGATAGCTCGAGCTTGAAATACGTGTGTTCGCGATTGTAGCAGGCGATATCCCCGGTAGTAGCTTGTGGACTCTATCTCATCTAGCATCCTTGACTTGTATATCATATTTTTCTATTCTTGTAGCTCGTTGTATTGTAAGGTTATTTAGACTTTTCTGATCGGGTAGAATACTTGGGTTTTGTTTTGGTTCTCCTTTGGGCGGCGATGTTTAATGGATTTGCTTTCGTAGCCTTGGTTTTTATATCCAATTGTCTCCCGCACGCAGTAGCTTTGGGGCTTTTCTCTATCCTAGTTGTTATCATTGTTGGTTAACCTTAGGCATGCTTTGTAGTGGGTAAGTGTTATATCGAGGTTGGTCCCTTGTTGAAATCTCTAGGCTGGAGTGCTTGGTCTGGTTTGTCGGCGTCAATGTTGTGGCACGCGAGTTTTCTTTTCCCTTCGTGAGATTTATGTCTCTCTGTGGTCTCTTTGGCCTTGGTTTCGAGCCATAGCTCGGGGACTTCTTTTCCATGTCGCTTCCCAAGATTTTGTAAACCATGTTTAATGCGGCCTTATATTGTGTTTCGAGCTTTTGTTAGCTCATTTGATCTCGCTTCCTTGTATTAATTTATAAGTGCTTGTCCTCTTCTTTGCCTTGTCTAGCGAGGATTGGATTAGATTCAGAAGATTTGGTCGCCACATTTCTTAATGGCGAAATTCAAAGACTTTATGTCGTTGTTGGAGTGAAAGGAGAGAGAGAGAGAGAGAGAGAGAGAGAGAGAGAGAGAGAGAGAGAGATTGAGGGGCGTGGGTTTTCAAAATCATAGAAGGAATGAGAAGGAAAAGAAAGGGAGAGGTTGAGATTGTTGTTGACTGGATCGTGGTTGAGGAGGTCGAATTGGGATGGGGTTCGGCCAAGGAGGAGGAGAAGGCGGAGAGGACGAAACAACAATGAATCTGGAATTGTTTATCTAATAGAATTTGGGTTTATTTTTAAAAATTTCTTTTGGATTTAAAATTTTCACATTACCCTCTATTTTATGATGTTACACATAACTCCTTATTTTGTGCATGTGAGTGGCACATGTTCATAGAAATAAACAAATGGCGTTAGAAGGGACCTCCGATGAGCAAAAAAAGCCTACTTAGGTCGGTGGTGAAACTTTTGAAAGTTCGGGGACTAATGATGTCTTTGGACCAAGTTCGGGGACTAATGGTACACTTATCCCATTTCTTTATTTTCATAATAATTTTTAATCAAATGAATCAAATGATATTTTTCTATTCATTAAAATAATCTCTTTTTTAGTTTTGTTTTTGTCTTCATTTTCTTGATTATAATTTAAGCGAGTATAATTTAATTGAAAAAATTATATATGTCTAAAGATGCGTTTAACATGCATGCGGGTATAAAAACAGTTATCACTAAAACGAGAAGCTTCTTCAGAAGCTTACTGTCATGTGGCGGCTTTACGTAAAGCTAAAAGTTTTAAAAAGATTATGTGTTGTCACGTGTCACCTGAAATAGTAAAAGTTTTTTTTCAAAATCGATTAGTTTAAGATAAACTTTTTAAATCTAATTAGATAAGATAAAATTCTAAAACTAATTTGATAAGATAAAAATGCATTTATTAAATAGTTTTACTGAGAAAATTTATGATAGAGATTTAGGACTTTGTTGTTTATTTTTTCAAATATAGCTTAATTAAACTAGATTTTAACCTATGTAATTTATACAAGTTTAATTTGACTAAAACTCTTCAATTTCCATCTCTTTCATTTTCATAATTTTAATTTATACAAATTATCAATGGGATAATTGTATGTTATTTATTCTACTAATCTATATTTATTAATTATTAATTACTAATCTATTAATTATCTATTGACTATTATTATTAAAATAGAAGTCATTCTTTGCCACATGACGACTTTCTATTGAGCGCTAAAGTTTTAAAAATTTATGTGTTTACGTGTCACCTTCTTGTGAAGTGGTAATATTTTATTTTATTTTGCTGTAAAATTTATAACCGGATAGATTTTAAAATCGGTGCCTCATTTATAAATGGCAAAAGTTTTTTTTTTTTTGCTCTTTGTCAAAATCGGTTAATATGAGTGTAGAAACTCACCTACCTTAGATTTGCTTAAACCATTAAACTAAAACAAGTTAGTATAAATACTTTTCCAAAATCCTTAAAATTGATTTTTACTTTGATTTTTTAACAAATTTAAATCTATGTACTAAAAATTCGTGAGATAAGATATCTTGTTGTCTATCTCACGAGAATACCTATTTGACTTTGCCTTTTTTTTTCCATCTCTTTTTTTTTAATGAAAAATGAAAAATTCACCTTGAAATGGTGGATGGTCGGTTGTTTCCTTTTTCAAAATTGATTAGTTTAAGATAAAAATCATAAATCTAATTAGATAAGATACAAATCCTAAAACTAATTTTAAGATAGATTTAGGATATAGTATAACAGTAAATTTATTATAGAGATTTAGTGTGAGAACCCAAACCCATTACTTGTATAACATCATTATAACATGCTTAGCGTATGCCTTAACATGTTAGAGAGTTCATATTGTTCATATCATGCTTGCATTAGGTTGGTTACGATCATAGTCGTTTGAATGTCTTCTATGCGTTGCATGCTTTGTCGTTAATGCTTTGAGTATTCATCTTAGCATGTTTGTACTTAACTAAGTCCCATTGGAGTCTTAGTACCCTTCATATATGACTTATAACATTAATCTTGATCATAGTATGCATGGTTGAGAGTTTAGAAGCATTGTTGCTTCGTTTGAGTCTTAGGGTTTCTCGGGATTGCCTTCGTTGCTTGTATTGTTTGTGTTTTCAACTTGCGAGAAGTTCATTTGAGTTCTAGACCAAGTGTACTAGTATTTCTCATGCTTGCACAATCATTGTTCATAGACTTGTTGCATTTGGTAATAAGATGACCAATTTATTTCTTCACAGATCAGTCATGTTTTTGGGAAAACTTCGTGAAAATTCTGGTACCAATCTACTAAAGATAATTTTCTAAAAATTTAGTATGTTTTACCTGCATATGTTAGGATACTCTCTGTAAAATTTGGTAATTTTCCAAGGTGTCTAAGTACCTCAATTAGGTCTTGACTTACGGCTGTGCCAGAATTCTGTTTTCAAGAATTCAGCTTCTGTACTAAAACTTGTAGTAACCATATCTTGATGAATATAAGTCCAAATGGAGTAATTTAAAAATCTAAAATATATTTTAATGAGTCTAGTTTCATAAAAATCAAAAATCACCTCATTTGGAGTTGTGAGATATTTATGGTCGATTTTACAAGATTGACTGTCCAGTAACCGCAAATGAAAATTCTGTTTTCAGATTTCGGGATTTGCTGAATTTGAATTTTTGGCTTGAACCATCAAACCCATTTGAACCCAATTCAAACCCCTCATGTATTTGTGACCTCTTTAGGTTTAATTTCAACCTTTGAATGTATTTTTATCAAGGGCCAACATGAATTAACCAATAGAAACCTTAATAACTCTCACCTAGGATTGACCCTTTTTGGTGACTTCATCTTCCCAAACTCAAGAATCAGCCATTGTCTTCCTCCATTGTTATTTGCTGGTTCCTAGAGAGAGAAAGAGTGAGTTTGAAATTCCCCACCTTGCTTGCATCATTGCCGGAGATCCGGTCATCTAATTTTCGATTGAAGACCATCGAATCGAAACTCTTGCTCCCTAGTTTCTTAATCTTTGATTTGTTTTGTCATCCAACCATTGTATTTCGAACAATGTAAGCACCCAATCCCCTATTTTGGTATGCTCAATATCAAGCATGCTCCCTTCATGATAGTTTCTAGATACATGTTCAAGAAGACATGCACCATGTTAATAACTTAAAATTTAACAAGTTTATAATCTGGAAATTTTGGGGCTGCCTTGTTAAGTTAATAATTTAGACTTGTGTAAAGCATGAATGTTGTTTTAAATGTGCTTCGGAACAACTCTTGTGAAGGAATTCATTGCATTTGGAAACATTAAAGAATTGATCATATTAAGGATGAAATCTAGAAAATTAGGGGCTGCCCTATATACTTAATAATTTGGGTTTGTGTAAAGCATGAATGTTGTTATAAATGTACTTAGGAACAACTCTCGTGAACGAATTAATTGCAATTGTCAACTTTAAAGAATTGTTCAAGCTAGGGTTTCACAATTTGGAATTGAACTATCGATAGGATAAAGTCATGAATGTCTTTGTGTTTTGGTGATAGTGAAAGGTAGAGCATAGAAAAGAGTATTGCTATGCATATTGCATTCAATCTCTACTTGGATGAGAATCTATTGCAATTGTTAAGGTTCAAGAATTAATCATGTAAAGGTTTCACAAAATTGTGGAATTGATGTATTGATAGGCTAAAGTCATGTATGACTTTGTAATTGGGTTCTATTAGAATCGATAACATAGAAAAAAGTATTGAAATGCTTATAGCATTCATCCTCTACTTGGAAATATTTTAGCGATAGCTCAATGGAGTTGCACTTAGAAAGTCATTGAACAATACCGACTCTACAATTAATCCCTACGACGTTTAGAGTTCAATTGAATTGTAAATTGCTCTTGGGAATTCTTAACGTGATTGATCTCATGCTTGACTTGTATATTGTAGAGTAAAATGCCTACTTGATTGGACGAGTCGCTCTTGTCGATCTCGCTCCCTTACTTGATTTATTATGTGAATAAACATCTACTTGATTCGAACGAGTTCGCTCTTGTCGAACTCACTCCTTACTTGATTTTGTGTGAGAAGTAAATATCTACTTGGCATACCATTAGTCCAGCTGGCATACGTGAATTGTCTAGATGGTTAACGATGTATCACCGCCATGAATTTCAAGATTCATGGTAGTGATGGGTTGCCACAACACAATCGTGCGCACACCTTCACTACGATCACAATGGAGAAGAGTACCTCGTCAGAACTAATGGGCGCTTGGAACAATACTATCATGGTCGATGTATCATACACGTGCATCCGACAAATACATTCAAGATAACCTTGTCTATTTTGGGTCTCAAGCAGCACCGGTTCCATAACATATCCTTATCCTATGTGATTTATTTAAAGCACTTATGTGAAAACAACGTGCATCGTGACATGAGAACTACGTGCTAGTATGATCTTGCTTGATACGTGCTATGTATGCCTTGCATTATATCTGTCATGCATATTGGTGGCTTACAAAGTTTTTATGACTTACCCCCTTCCCTTTAATCGCTTTTAGATCATAACCATCCAGACCGCTCGTTGAGGTTGCTCGCCTACTACTTGTCCATGATCGCCGCCAGAGGTGGTAGCGTTGGCTCTTTGGTTTCTCTTTGGCAAGGACGCTTGGGTTTAAGCAAGTCATTTAGACTTCGCTTGGGAATGTGTAATTATAGTAACTTGTACTTGTAGTAGACTAAGACTAATAGTACTACTTATGTTTCTACTTGTTTGCCGGCACTTGTTGGTCGAGCATTGCTTGCATGTATTGGTTCACTCGTTAAGACTTCCGCTGAGCATCCCATTAGTTCTTATTTACTTTTGTAGTTTCTCCGGTGTGTTTAGCTGTTGATGTGTATATATATTGGCATGACTTGTTAGTGTTGGGTTCCGGTTGTAAATTCGTCGATGACTTGGTTTACTTGCTATTAACTGTTATATCAGGTTCTAAAGTTTAAATTATTCTGGCTTTTTAGTGCTGAGTTGTACTACGTGTCCAATGTTGCGTCACACCAATTTTGATAATTGAGTCCTTGCATGAATTGTAGTCCTTATTTTGATGATTTGACTCACGATTCCTCCTCGCGGTCGCGGTCGGGTCGTCAGAGTTGGTATCAGAGCCAGGTTAGCTATCAGCCAGGATAGGTTCCATGGCCTAGGTGGGTTAGTACTTGTGTGATATTCTAACGTCGAGTGATTTCTTATAGGTGTATCATGGTGGGTCCTAGATGAGGAGCTAGTAGCGGTGGAACTGGTATTAGCCGAGGTAGAGGCAGGCCTAGGAGGGTTCCTGTTGAACCAGAGGCTAGAGTTCCGGATGAACCAGAGGTTGTGACACCCCCACCACCACCACCAGAACCGGAGGCGAGAGTTTCGCCACCTCGTAATGATGTACCACCAGAACCTATGGCCAGAAACAATGCTACTTTGGAGAGGTTCTTGAAGATGAAACCTTCATCTTTCGAGGGAGAGTCAGATACTGGTAAGGTAGAGTTATGGCTAGAGGACTTGGAGAAAATCTTTGCAGCTCTAGACTGCACCGAAGAAGAGAAAGTTGTATTTGTAAGACCTCGAACCTTCGTGTATTTGACTTTCTCGTTTTGTTTGCCGTTTAACCGTGACCTCACTTACTAAACTTGAGGAAAGAACCTTGATTTGTGTAGGTAGGCTATCTAGAAGCCAATACCTTAATTCCATATGTTCCATAGACTTTAACTAGTTAAAGTTACAAGTCGTATACCGACGCTTTTCGTTACTTGACTCGGTTGAGAGTTTTCTCGCGTAGTGTGAGAACCCAAACCCCTTTACATGTATAACATCATTATAGCATGTTTATTGTATGTCTTAACATGCTAGAAACTTCGTTTCATTCATTTCATGCTTGCATTAAGTTGGTTATGATCATAGTAGAGTGATTGCCTTCCATGCGTTGCATGCTTTGTTGTTAATGCGTTGAGTGTTCGTCTTAGCATGTTAGCACTTAACTAGGTCTCATTCGAGTCTTAGTACCTAGCATATGAGATTTATAACGTTCATCTTGATCATAGTATGCTTGGTTGAAAGTTTGGAAGCTTAGTTGCATCGTTTGAGTCTTAGGGTTTCTCGTGTTTGCCTTCGTTGCTTGTATTGTTTGTGCTTTCAACTTGCGGGAAGTTCATTTAAGTTTTAGACCAAGTGTACTAGTATTTCTCATGCTTGCACAACCAATGTTCATAGATTTGTTGCATTTGGAAATAAGATGACCAACGTATCACTTCACAGATTCAGTCCCGTTTTTGGGCGAACTTGGGGAAAATTCTGGTACCAATCTACTAAAGAGAAATTTATAAAAATTTAGTATGTGTTACCTTAATATTATAGGATACTCCCTGTAAAATTTGGTAATTTTACAAGGTGTCTAAGTACCTCATTTAGGTCTTGAATTACGGCTGTGCCAGAATTCTATTTTCAGGAAATCAGCTTCTGTACTTGATTTTGTTGTAACTTTATTTTGATGAATATAAGTCCAAATTGAGTAATTTAAAATTCTAAATATATTTTAATGAGTCTAATTTCATAAAAATAAAAAATCACCTCATTTGGAATTGTGAGCTATTTATGGTCGATTTTACAAGATTGACTGTCCAGTAACAACAATCTGGAAATTGGTCAGAAATTCACACATACGGGATTTTGGTGAGTTTTTGGTTGATGACCACAAAGCCCTTGGCCCATGGACATCTTTAGTGAGTCAAGCCTCCTTTGTTGACCCTATTACAACCTCTCTAAACCCTTGGATGAATCCTTATCAAGGGCTTGCATTCCTTAGCCAATAAGAAGCCACATAACCTCCTTCACTTGGATTAAGGTTTTCTTGGGAAGTATATAAGCTATTTTTCAGCCTTGGCAGCCATTGGTGATCACCAAGCTCATCATTTTGATGAGAGTAACCTCCATTTTCGTCCACAAGAAGAAGCTTAACTTGAGTGACCATTTGCCGGAGTTTCGGCGATCCGAGACTACCGAATCAAAGGCCTTGCTCTCCTCTACAACAATCATTGGTTTAATCTTCCGTCCATCAATTATTCATAGGCTTAAGGTGAGTTGACAATTCCCTAAATTTTCATGTTAAATATTATGACATGTCCCCTTCATTATAGTTGTTCTATTGATGCTTAGGAACACTTTTTGTGAAGAAGAATCCACCAATTCAACCTATGAAATGTGTGTAGGATTTTGTGATTTCTATATAAAGTTATGATTTTGACTTTGTGTAAAGCATGAATGTTGTTCTAAATGAGCTTAGGATCAACTCTTGTGAAAGAATATGTTTCAATTATAGGTTTAACAAAATCACTGATTCTAGGGTTTGAAATTCGGAAATGTGTTTATGGCTAGTTTAAGGTCATGAACGGCTTAGTTATTAAGTTATAAATGAACGGAAAACATAGAATTGAGCAATGGGATGCATTTAGTATCTATGCTCCACTTGGTGGAATTTTAGAAATGACACACCGGAGTTGAGATTAGGGAGTTATTGAACAATACCGACTCCACATTCGATCCTTACGACGTTTGTAGTACGTTAGACTAATGTATTAGTTTACGTGACTTTGGGATGAATTGAAATGCATGTTTGATATGTGACGACCCGACCCGGACCCCAATGCGGAATCCCAAGGTCGTGCCGTCAAGACAAGTTAAAAGACGGACAAGCACCCGCTAAGCGTAGTGGTGCGAGTCAAGAGTTGAACCCACAAACTCTAAACAGGAATGTAAAGCCATAACGGCGAAACGGAACAACTAAAACTAAAAATCTGCGGAAGCAAATCATAAGTGGGACCAAAGCCTATAATTATAAACTAAGGAATACAAGGCTGAGAGACGACTATCTCTCGACAAATCTACGACTCGCGTGACGCAACATTGCGCACGGACAACAAACCATCGGCAACCTAAGGCCGGCGAAGCAACAAGAACCCAACCTAATAAACAACAACTCTACGGCTATAACACCTGGAGGAATACATTAACTAAAAAAGAGTAAGAGATAAAATACCAACCACTAAACCAATGTCTCTCGACTAAAGTTGTCGGGACAGAAATAGCAATAACATAATACTAGAACAAGCGAGCTAAAACCTTGCTCGGAAAGACAACGGAATAACTTCTATTAAATACAACAGCTCGACTCAACAAGTCGGCTACCAAAATAAACGACAATAGAATACTAACATAACTACCCAAGTAAAGTTTACATAACTTCACAACCGTATCTCGCAAAATACAAATACAACAATACTAATAACCCCAAGCTATCGCCCGGAAGACCACCTGTTATCGATCAAGTGCCCGAAGCTTCCACGCGTACTAACGAGTTTACTGCAAAAACTAAGGAAAACAAACACACGAAATGAGTCATAATGACCCAGTAAGTTACTAAATGCAATGTATGGCATAGCATGGCGTGGCATGGCATAATGCACAAGCATATATAATCTCATGGCATCTTAATCGTATACCAACAATAACTTGTACTAAGTCATCAAGTATCATAAACTTCATAATTCACATAGCACGTTATCTTTCATATAGGTGCTCATAGTAAGCCACATAAGGGATAGAGAAGGTACCCATATAATCTGTTGTGTTGCTCCTGCAATACACAATGTTATTGGTTCGTGCAACATCGATGCTCTGTGAGTGCATCGACTTTCATCGAGAATCATTCGATTTAGCTAGCAAGCCAATGCGGCACTTAACCGATACGGCAAAGGGCTACTTCCCATTGCAAGGCCAACAACGGAGGTGTGTGAGGTCCGTGCACGGCGATCCATAGCGAATACGAATCTTACGATTCGTATAGGCGATGTATCGCCCTACCGACATAAAAACCAAATCCAAATAATGCCAGCTGGGCTTTCATGAAATGCACAAGTAGATAATTACTCTCATGCTCAAACAAGAACCAAGACCGATCATAGCGGACATATCAAATCAAGTAGGACATAAAGTTCTACACACCAATTTTAACAATGCACATATTGTACACACTTAACAAAACCAACCAACCTATTCGTTTAGTCCAAGAACCACCTATTTAGGTATTCATGACCCTCAAGTCGCAACCCAAACAAACGTAGCATATAAGCTCAAGAGATCATAACGGGAGGTCTACTATAGCCCTCTACTCGGGATTAACCAAAGACTATTATTTAGTCTAAAACAATCATATATCCATACTTAGCATTTATCCTCACTTAAAGGTACACCGGACTCAACCATAGTCCCAACGGTCATATATGTTCGACTTCTTCAAAGCCAAACTCACGGGTATCAACTAAGCCGTAGTCATAACCTCGCAAGTGCTTTCATGTGCACACGACCCAATTTCCTAAAAGAGAACTCATTCAAATAATCATTTCTTAAAGAAGTACGAGATCATAGGTTGATCTCTAATGCCTCGTGCCCTACAAGCACGCCCCTAAATAAATCTCCAATCAACCTCTATAGCGTGGTGTCACAAATGGGACACAAATCAAGATGCTCGGATACTCATAATCAAGACCAACCAAACCCGAACATCGTAGGGTTTAGCCTAATGCTCTCCAACGTGATGTTGAACCTAAAACAACTCTATTAAGTCTTAATTGTCACACAACATTAAGTGCCTAGTTCGTAAATCCCCAAATCAACATATCATTCACATTTACAACAATTTCCTCACAATCATTTTGGGCTAGACTCCCTAGATTAAAATCCATAGAACTTAACAAGATCTTATACCCATTTTAGAAATCACATACTTTCAATTGAATGGTCATTTACATATTGCCTAGTGAGGTTACACCTCTAAATTCCCAATCTCATGCCTACTATCAAAATAAACTCAAATAAAATGTAAACATGATTTCTAGTAAGTTCACAACCCTAGAAACACAAGATGAAAGGTAACAATATACTTCAATAATCATAGGATTCATCCTACACATGCTCTTAACAAGTTCACATACTCAAAGCACAAGTTAAAATCATACAAGGCAAGTATGTGTACTCATTGACCTCAAATAGCATAGAGTTTGTTTTCCTTAGGATCAATGAGTACAAAATCAAAAGAAGAAGAAGTAACTTACTTGATACACCCCAAATAGAGCAATGGAAGAAACTAATCGGATGGAAATGCTCCCCTTCTTGAGCTCTACAACTTTAATGAAGGACCCTTGGGCAAATGATGAACGGATGATGAAGGATGAAGATGAAGACCTCAAGTAACCATGGAGGAACTAGAGAGAGGATGAAAATTCGTTTTTGGAAGAGGGAGGGTGAGAATGAGGGTCAAAAATCTGAAATGTGGTTGATATAGGTCTAGATTTTGAGTGGGACAAGTGTCAACAACTTGTGGTCCCTTTTCTAATATGATTTGTGGCTTAATTGGTCACTAATGAACTCTTAACTCATCATTAAAAACTAATTAGGGATGTTAGGACTTAAGTAGGAAGGGTTAGGGAGGTTTAGGATAGGTTTAGATATGGGTTTGAAGTGTACAATTCGTCCAATTTCAGAACAGGAGAAAATCATCCCGTAACAGCAAAACAGGTGAGGCGGGCGCCTCACCCAGGGCCATGCGGCCGCCTCAACAACTGGGGCTCTCCCCAAGTTCAGACCATTCAGAAATTACTCTCAGCATTTGAGGCGGGCGCCTCACCAGCTCCCATGCGGCCGCCTCGGCTCCAGAACCTCTAAAACTTGATCTAAACTTGATCTAAATGGTCCCAAACTTTTGGGCAACCATTCTAAGGTCTAACCCTACTCAAAACAAGTCTAAAACACACCCGAACAACTCCCGAAACAACTCGGGGCGAAACCGGGAAGGGGTGCAACCACGTGCAACCGGAACGACGAATGAACTCGCAATCGAACGAGCAACGAAAGGAGACTTTTAAGACAAGTCTAAGGGCTAATGAAGAAGCTTAAATACTTCTAGGAAGTTGAATAACAATTAGGGAAATAAGAATCCCAAAGGAGGCGATGCGACTCGATTCCCGAACTACGCGATAGAGACGAACGCGATCTCCAAAACTTCCAAATCGTCGCTAGACTTAAGGAATACTTCCAACTTGAAGTCTAAAGTATCTAAACATGTTAATAAACCATCTTAAAGAGGTCTAGGACCCAAACCGAGGTCACGAACCCAAAACGCAAGCAAACCCTCAATCGCGTCGCATTCCGCCTATCGTCGAGTCACGACTGGTGACTTTAGCCAGTCAACAACTATATGGAGTCTCTTAATGTTGTTTTGGTCTTAATATGGTCTCTCATACATATCTAGACCCTCTCGCAACCAACATACAGTCAACAAAGGAAGAGGTGCAAGTATAGCACGCAAACCGAGATAACGAAGGAGCGGGGCGTCACATGATATGTGTGCTTATAAGACTCAATCGAGTTCTTATGTGGTTTATATGATTGTGAGAAAGAAATGCATAATTGAGAGGATTTGGATTGGGACTATCTTTAGTACTCTATACATGGAGTCTACTTGTATAAGTCGCTAGGATAACCATGTTGTTATTTAAGACTCACCAGTATGGTTTGACCTTACGGGTTATTACCGCTCCAGTGTTGCTTAAGTCTAGGAAGAGTTTAGTAAATGGCTTCATGATCCTAGACTAACGGAGTAGTCTTGGATAGTACATAATGGACTGATGGTTAAATTGTGACTCTGCTGAATTTCATAAGTGAATATGGAATACTGTGTATATTTTATATTATGACTAAATGCATGATTTCCTACATTGTCAAGAATTGATTCTTCTACGTGTTTCTATGATATGACTTATGAGCATATTGAATGTATTTGCCTTCGTGCCTGATCTGCTCTACAGTTAATGAATTGTGGTGAACTTGGATTCTACTATTAAGTGGAATTATGAATCAAAATTGAACTAAACTTGATTTCACAATAATCAACTTAGGCTTCCCTTATATAATGGACTTGGGACTTTGAACTAAGATTCCTACATGGAACGAGAACCTTGCTATGCCTCAAACGAGAACATAGAAAAGAGTCTTGGAACACATATAGTGTTCAAACTCTATTTGGTTGGAATTGTAGTAAAGACTCAACGGAGTCGAGTTAAGGAACAATTGAACCTTACGAGGATTGTGGTGAGATCCTATGATAATTATATTCCATTTGACTAGATTACTAGCTTTTGGGACTTGAATCGAATAGAGTGAACAACTTGACACTTATGATTTAGAGACTCAAATGAGCTCCTATTGTGGTTTCGTGATTATTATAGCAATGTGCATAATCGTATGAGTTTAGTAGATCATTATATCTACTTGAGAATTAGCAAGTAAACATCTACTTGTGAATTGCATATAAGTCCAGCTGGCATTACTTGAGTTTTCATGTTGAAGGTGGGACGATGCATTGTCTTCACGAATTATGGGATTCGTGGTTGCAATGTATCGCCGTACCGGATTCGCCACACACCCCTCCACTGCTAGCTACAGTGGGGAAGTAGCCCCTTTGTCGTAACCAATTTAGCACATTGGCTAGTGCTATATTCCTAAGTAGAGAGCTCGGACCCGAGAAGAGAGGTCGGTACTTTGATACCTAAACACGGGTATCACTGGCACGATATGATTAACAGTTGTGATTGCATGAGCAATACGACGAAAGTGATTTGGTATCTTCTCTATCCTTTATGTGGCTTACTATGGGCACTTATGTGATAACAAAGTGTTAGTGAACATGAGATCTTATTGACCATGTTTGTGTTGGTTGGTGTTATATGGAAGACTTGAAATGTGTATATACATATGCACACTTATACATGACTAATATATGGGAGATTTGATATGTATATATAGAGATATACATACTGATGTAGGTGTATATATATAAATATGCACCCTTACACGTGGTAATAATGTGAATAGCTTGATTTGTATATATAATGATATGTATACTTGCATATGATGTTTTGTGGGAACTACCTTCTAATTCGTTTGATTTATGTTTGAACAGGGAATTACACCCTGGTTCATTTGGATGGTTTAGTAAGTAAGAAGAAATGGATATCTTGTGGAGTATCGAAACGATACGACGCCTCCTTGTGGGTTTTTCTGTCATTTATAAAATGACACCATGGTTATGTTTATGTTACATAATTATATGTTGCATATATATTGTAGTATTGTGCTGGGTCATTATGATTCATCCCGTACTTGTTTCTAGTTGCAGTAACTGATAGCTGCACTGAGGTCGAGTAGATCGTGACTGTAGCAGTACGCAGATGGTCGATAGATCGAGATTAGATCGTGTGGTTCGTGTTTGTAGCAGCCGACTTTCCCGAGTAGCAGCTTGTGGAGTCCTGTTCCTTTTTAGCATTGTCATTGATATCATGTACTTTGTTATTCTTGTGAGATCGACATTTTGTAAAGTTATTTAGACTTTACAGTCGGGTAGAATACTTGGGTATTTGTATTGGTTCTTTCTTGGGCCGATGTGTTGTGTCGTGCCTTGTTCGTGGTTTTCGTATTTATTTTAGTTGTCTCCCGGGCACGATATAGCTTTCGGGCATTTCTTTATTCCATTTGTTATAGTTGTTGGTTGACCCCGGTATGCTTTAGCCGTTGGGTAATTGATATATTAGGTTGTTCCTTTGTTGAAACACCGGCCTGGAGTGTCGATGGTTTGTTCGTCGTCCACAACGTTGCGGCACGCAAGTTTTGTTTCTCCTCCTTTGAGAGAGAATGTCTCACTTGGTTTCATTGGCGTTGGTTTCGAGCTTCATGCTTGGGACTTCTTTCCTTATTGCTTCCGCTGATTCGATTTTTGAAATACCGTATTTTAGTGCGGCTTTATGTTCACGTTTAGAGCGTGTTAGCTCGACTATTCGACTTGCACTACTGTTTAGCAAGTGCTTGTCCTTTTCTTATGTTAGTTCCAGTGGCACGACCTTGGGATTTCGTGTTGGAATCTGGGTCGGGTCGTTACAGTATTAGTTGTGTATAAGCTAAAAGGGGCCGCAAACCATTGGTGGAGAGTATTGCTAGCAAGCTGGAATCTTAATCGGGTTCTTAGTATTTGGTCTGATTTTGAGAGGGAGTTCAAGGCTTCCTATGTACCTATGCTAGTAAGGAGGAAAAGGGAGAAAGAGTTCCAGGATCTAGAACAAGGTTCTAAGACAGTGGCCTAGTATTCAGATAAGTTCATCGAGTTGTCTCGCTATTATGCACATCTAGTACCGAATGAGTCCCAGAGGGTAATCAAGTTCGTGAAGGGTCTAAAGACTGAGTTTAGGAGGCAGCTTTTATCATTGCAGTTGACAGATTATCGGGGTGCGGTTGATCGCGCCTATGAGATGGAGAGAGACATAAAGGAGCACAAATAGAAGCCTACTGTGCAGTCCTCGCATCAGCAGCCGTCGCAGCAGTCATCTCAGGTGACCTCGCAGCATTCTGGGAGAGGTCAATTTTCGGGTAATCGGTCCAGTCATCAGGGCAACCGTCATAACAGTGGCCAATCTAGGCAGCAGTCAGATGGACAGTCTAGGCGTCCTTCCGAGAGTCGTGATAGTCGTGCCCCATCTTCGCAAAGGCAGCAAGGCCAGCGGAGTGAACCTGTTGGGTGTTCCTTTTGTCACAAGCCGGGGCATGCATATAATGATTGTAGGACCAAACTTTGGGCAGTGTCTGGGATGTAGAGATGCAAATCATCGAGTTAGAGATTGTCCTAAGATTAAGGCTACTCAGTCCGTGGGTTCCGTGCAGCAGTCGGGTACCAAGAGGGATAATGATGGGCATCCTAAGGCGCAAGCTCGTGTATTTGCACTTGATCAGTGTGGTGTTCCAGAGTCGACCACGGTCATTGGAGGTATTTTCTCTATCTTCGATAATAGGGCTCGAGTTCTTATAGATCCGGGGTCTACTCATTCCTATGTTTCATCGCATTTCATAGAGCATCTGTGCATGTTACCTTCTCAGTTACCTTATGTGCTTGAAGTGTCTACACCATTGGGTGATCATTTGTTGGCGTCAGAGGTTTATAAGACTTGTGATGTGCTTGTATGTGATCGAGTCTTGCATGTGGATTTGGTAGTTTTGCCTATTCGGGACTTTGATTTGATTTTGAGTATGGATTGGTTGTGTACTTATCATGCTCTAGTTGATTTCCGTCGTAAGAGAGTTACTTTTTCCATGCCCGGTATTCTGGAGTTTGTGTTTACGGGTGATCATGCCATGAATAGCATACATGTTATTTCTGCTTTGTAAGGTAGGAACCTTTTATCTCAAGGGTGTACGGGTTATTTAGCTTGTGTGATTGATACTAGTATGCCTACTACATCTCTAGAGGAGGTCCTAGTTGTTAGCGAGTTTCCCAACGTGTTCTCGACCGAGTTTGCTTTACCACCCAATCGAGAGGTAGAGTTTTGCATTGAGTTATTGCCTGGGACTTCACCTATTTCTAGGGCACCATACAGAATGGCTCCCGCAGAGTTGAGGGAACTTAAGGAGCAGTTGCAGGAACTTCTTGATAGGGAGTTCATTAAACCGAGTGTATCTCCGTGGGGTACACCGGTGTTGTTTGTGAGAAAGAAGGACGGTAGCTTGCGGTTGTGTATTGATTATAGGCAGTTGAATCAGGTTACTATTAGGAGCAAGTTTCCTTTGCCTAACATTGATGATCTCTTCGATCAACTTCAGGGGTCCGTAGTGTATTCCAAGCTAGACTTGAGGTGTGGTTATCACCAACTGAGAGTTCGAGCGGAAGATGTTCCGAAGACAGCTTTTCGGACACGTTATGGTCATTATGAGTTTGTAGTAATGCCGTTTGGGTTGACAAACGCGCCTGCGGTTTTTATGGAATTGATGAATCGGGTATTCCATGATTATTTGGATTGCTTTGTTGTGCTTTTCATCGACGATATCCTAGTGTACTCAAAGTCACAAGAGGAGCATGCTAATCATTTGAGAGTGGTTCTTTCCTTATTGCAAGAGAAGCAGCTTTTTGCTAAATTTAGCAAGTGTGCTTTTTGGCTTGAGCAAGTATCTTTTCTTGGGCACGTTGTTTCTAGTGCGGGTATTGCAGTGGATCCATCTAAAGTAGAGGCTGTTACTAAATGGAAGACTCCTAGTACGGTGACCGAAGTCTGTAGTTTCTTGGGCTTGGCGGGTTATTACCGTAGGTTCATTGAGGGATTTTCCAAGATAGCTACTCCTATGACGAACTTGACTCAGAAAAAGTCTACTTTTATTTGGAGTGATAAATGCGAGGCTAGTTTTCAAGAGTTGAAGAGGAGATTGACTATAGCTCATGTTTTAACATTGCCTAGTGGATGTGATAATTTTGTGATCTATAGCGACGCTTCATTAGAAGGCTTGGGTTGCATTCTTATGCAGAACGGAAGGGTTATTGCTTATGCTTTGAGGAAGTTGTCACCTTACGTGCAGAATTATCCTACACATGACCTTGAGTTAGCAGCAATTATTTTCGTGCTTCACAAGTGGAAACATTACCTTTATGGGGCGAAGTTTGAAGTGTTCACCGATTATAACAGTTTGAAGTACATGTTCTCGCAGAAAGAGTTGAATATGAGACAGAGGCGTTGGATGGAGAAGCTTAAAGATCATGATTGTACTATTCTTTACCATCCGGGGAAAGCAAATGTTGTTGCGGATGCCTTGAGTAGGAAGGCTTTCATGTCTTGTTTGATGATGAGAGAGTGGAAAATGCTAGAGGATGTTCATGAGTGGGGTCCTATTGAGAACGAGTGTGGTATTATCTTTACCAACGTTCGTACTACCCCTGTATTGTTCGGGTTGATCAAGAAGGCACAAGTGTTAGATCGAGATTTCATGAAGATTATTGATGGATTGGGCGAGAATAAGACTTCCAAGTTTGCGATGAATAGTAGTGGTATCTTGACTTTGGAGGAACAGTTTGCATTCCTTCTACCGATGGAGTGAGGCGTATGGTTCTTGACGAGGCTCACAAGGCCAAGTACACGATACATCCAGGGAGTACTAAGATGTACCGTGACTTGAAGAAATAGTTTTGGTGGAATGGAGTGAAGAGAGAAATAGCGGATTATGTATCTAGGTGCTTAACTTGTCAGCAAGTTAAGGTTGAGCACCAGAGACCTGCCGGCTTATTGCAGCCACTTGAGATTCCGGAATGGAAATGGGAACATATCACGATGGATTTTGTTACGGGGTTGCCGCGTACTCGTAGTGGCTTCGACGCTGTTTGGGTTATTGTTCATAGGTTGACAAAATCTTCACATTTTATTCCTAATGCGATTACCTACAGTTTGAGTCAGTTGGCAGCATTATACATTCAGGAGATTGTCAGGCTACATGGTGTTCATGTTAGTATTGTATCGGATAGAGATCCTAGATTTACCTTGATATTTTGGCATTCATTAGAGGAGGTGTAGACACCTCAATTTCGTACCCCTGGTATGTGACTCTGACATAAGATATCAAGAACTGTCAAAACTTAACAAATGTCAAGTTACATGAGTTAAAAATGCGAAAGGCAAAGCAGGATGCGCGAAACAGTGAACTGCGAGGGGTGAAAGTGTGAAAAACAAACTTGAATAGTGGCATGGGTGCGGCACCAAGGGCCTTGGTGCCGCCTAATGCTGTTGTTGGTGCTGCACCAGAGGGCCAATTGGCCGCACCATGAGATTTCACTGTAGCTTGTCTCAGTGAACAAAAGGTACAAGTTTTGAAGCCCACGGTACAACTGGCTGAAGCGGCTGGAAGAAACTGAAGAATTCCCACCGAGTCCCTGCTCCTCGACTATAAATAGGAGACCTCGGCTCCTCATTTCAGTGGCTCAGTGTTTGCGATAAAAATCGCAACGAAACTCTCTCCGTTATTCTGTCAAAATAATAGTACGAGAGGTGTGAGATAGGTGAGTGGAAGCCCCTAAAGTCTCCAAACCCCGTCCAAACTCCGCCAAAATAAATACCCATAGGTTATAAGTGATCCTTAGCCTAGTTGTTAGGTATCCACCTCACTTCCCCGGCCCAAAAATCCCAAAGTAAGCCGTTACTCTACCCGAGTAACGAGCTGAAAAACCAAAAAACCAAGTCGTTATTCCGCCAAACCAAAAAGGCCAAAACCTACCAAAATAAGTTGTCACTCTGCCCGAGTTGACAAGCCAAAAGTCTCTGAAATAAGCAGTCACTCTGCCCAAATCAAAACAACAACCACAAAAAAAAAAAAAGACTCCCTCTCCCTGAAGGACAGAGCGAGCACACTACCGTTCTAAAAGGTAAAGCCTTTAAGGGCGTTGTTTATTTTATTTATTTACTTTTCTGTCTATTTATTATTTTAAAGTTGTTATTTAAATCCGGCACAATGTAGCCAATATAAGCCGTTGTGCTGCCCAAATTAGAATAGGAAATATTATGTAAAAGAGCCGTTATAATGGCCAAATAATCTTAAATATGTCTGTAATTATTGTAAGGAAATGGCTGTGAGTCCGTAAATAATGTAGTCATGGATGTATTTGTTTTAATTTCCTGTCTTTTAATACTTTATTTATTTGCTAAATAAATATAACAATAAGCATACTTCAACCAAAAACCACTTTTGAGACCGAAAAGGGCGAGTTGGGTGCCTAGCACCTTCCCAACTCGTAACTTAGCCTCCGAACCCGTTTTCTTTTTCTCTGGTTTAATTTTTCTTTTCTATGGTTTTGCTTTATTTGCCTAAAAATAAAGATGGTGACTCTAAAACTTTCAGATTCAGTGGGGCCTCGCAACACTCCTTCTTTGCACTTTTCCGTTTTCCCCTAAAAAAGGGAGAATGAGAATGAAAGAATGATGTATTCACATATCCTGGTATCCCCTAAAAAAGGGATAACTTGATGCGGGAAACTCAAAGCTCCCATAATAATCTGAAACGGGCCATAAGACTATTTTAATAAAATCCATAGTGGGGGCGTCGCAATATTCTTTTTTGCACTTTTCCGTTTTTCCCAAAAAAAGGGAAAATGTGAATGAAAGGGTAATGCATTCCCATATTCTGGTATCCCCTGAAAAGGGGATAACTTGATGCGGGAAACCATAAGTTCCCAATCCACTAAAGGCAACCGAGGCACATTCCAACGTGCTAACATAGACAGCATTCCTCTCGCACTTTTGATTTCGTCTTCCCCTAAACAAGGGAAGGTGGAACGAGAGCAGTGGATGTCCTGCATCCGCATGTACGCGCACCCCTATCCAAGGGCGCGTGGGGCGCGGGTCGCACCCCGGGAACCTCACAGTGGCGACTCTGCTGGGGAGTCGTTTTATTTTAAATAAAATGGAGGGCTAGACTCATAAAATAAAACTTTTTTGTTTTTATTTGTTTCTAGGCTGCAGTATGCTTGTTATATTAATTTACGCATTTGAATATAGTGTTCCTATACATCTGTGTCTATATTTGTGGATATGATCCTCCATCTTGCAGCAGTTTCGTTCCGATAACTGTTACAGGTGTGTTTAATAATATTAAAAAAATTCAAAAAAAATATATCAAATTTTTTTTTTTGAAAAGTCAAAAAATATATATATATTATATATATGTTACAATAAATTCCGGGCAGTACAACAAAAGAGCCGAGGCTTTATTTTACTTCCGACTCTGTATTATTTATTTCAGTTCATTTTCTTTTTCATCTTATTCTGTACACTTGCACATATCTGCATTCATTATGTCATTTTATTTTGGGGACATATGACCAAAATTTGTAATTAATAGGGATAGATAGTTTCCCCACTTTTCTTTGTATTTCTTAAAATGATGTGCTTGCTTGCTTGCGCTCAAAAATAAAAAGCCGAGAAAATCCACACATAACAGCAAGACAGGCGATATCAGCTTTATTTTTCTGTTCATATATCTGTAAATAAATAAAGACTTTACTGTTTTCTAGATACCGCACACACGTGCACGCATATAGATATATTCCGAACTGTTACCCTACACCATGGCCAGCCTACCCCACTGCATAAGTCAACGTTAGAATGCATATAGTTTCTCAGGACACTTCACAGACCGACCGGTTTTTGCATCTTCGAAGTTATGAGCCCCCGTCAAAAAAAAAAAAAAAAAAAAAAAAATATATATATATATATATATATATATATATATATATATATAGATAATAAGTGCGCACAAAAAAAATATATAAATATAAATAACAAACAGGGGCTGATTTATAATTCTCAAATGCTCGACCTAGACCATTTCGGATGGTGGATCTTGGAAAGAGATAGGCTCTTTGCCTGGGACCAGTCCAGTCCTGGGGAGTCGAAAGGCAGGTGAAATACGTTGGTCCTATACTCTGGAGAAAGAATTCACTGTTCCAGGAAAAGTCCTGAGACTGTCAAAATAAAGCGGGTGCTTATCCGGTCAATTGTAGGGAATTAAAAAAAATAATTAAATATACTAATAAAAAAGCACGCTGTACTCCAAGCCCAGAGCCTCCACCAAATTCTTTCCGATACCTCCAAAACCCCATTTTCCTCAAACCCGGCCCGAATTTGGAAAGGCGAGATAGTATCGGGCCGTTGATACGGGAAAGTAGTGCGTAAATCGATCGAGGGTATCGCCAGACGCAAGGCGCGAACCGCCCGTAGGGTACGCATCCGAGCAATATGGCAGCAAAGAACAAACAAGCTATAACAGGGGATAGTGACAACTGGAACAACTGGGAACTAGCAGGGGAAACTCCTGTGTATGCACCTCCTCCTAGGCTTGAGGCTTGGTTAAGAAAGGAACTGGATGGCCATGCAAAAAGAATAATGGATCAGGTGGGAAGTGACCTTTTGGCATGTTTTTCAGAAACTCTTGCCATTTTCTCGCAAAAGGCCAAAAATCCAGAATATGCTCCTAATACTTCCCACTCTCCTGAAATAAACTCCCCTGATACCACAGAAAATATCCTTTTCCAAGCCTCCAAAAAACCATCAAATGCCAGCTACCAACCCGGTGATGACCTCCTTGCTCAAGGAAATATGATTTCCAATTCCCATGACTCTAACCCATATTCTCCAGAAATCAGCCTTGATCCTCCCCACCTGAATGCCTATCACCACGACCAAGAGAATCATTCCCCTTTTGATCCTTCAGATACCTATTTCCACATGATCCCGGGGAACTTAAAAAGAATCATTTGCATACCAGAAAAAGAATCCCTACTGGGCCCAGGTCCAGGCAAGCCAATTTCGCTCCAACTATATCCAAAAAAGAAAACCCCGCTCTGCTGCCTTGACCAAAACCCGACCTAGCCATATATCAAAGCCAAGGAGTCGAAGAGAAAGACATTACGATGACTTGCCCGCCCCAAGATCCAAAATACTCCAAACACTGTGTGCCCATGGGATACTGAAACCCATGGATAATTACCGTCCACCCAAACCCTTGCCCATCACCTGGAACCATGCCCAGTTTTGTGAGTATCATCAATGCATCGGTCATCTTACCGATCAGTGCTACATGCTCAGAGACGCCGTTCAGGATCTCATCGACAACAAAGAAATTACGGTGGCGGGTACAAAAATCTTTGAAACAAGTCAAGCCGAGGAGGTCTAAGAAAAGCAAGTTAGCCCAATTAAGTATGAATAAAGGTGCTGTAAAATATGTTGATCAACAAAGGAGTTTCCAATAAGTGTTCGGAGAAGACAACTTTCTGGGTATGGTAGACAGAGGCGCTGATTATGAAAAGCTCCCTACTGAGTTCGAGTCTATTTCTAATAAGCCTCTGCAGAATTGGTACACCACGACCGGTCCGCTCCTGACACCCGCAGACTTGGTAGACCGCTTCGGATATACTATCCCCGCTCATTTCCCTAGCTTTACGGATTGGTCATCTACCAATCCGCTACCTATAGTTGAGGATCTCAAACCCCAGGTCCTCAACAATGTAATAACCCCTGTACATTATGATTTTAATAATAATATAAATGTCTTTGCTTATTCCTTAGTTGCACCTACTTTAAAAGACGCATTAAAAGATAATAACTATGATAATGAGTCATTTAATAAAATGGACCCAAAAGATAAAAATTATCTACTTGAGCTTGCAAAGTCAGTCGAGTACCAGAATGTGGCCATTCATCGCCAGCCTATCAAGACTTGTCTACCATCAACCCGGGCCGGACAATGAAGTCAAAGAAATCGAATCGGCAGCCTACCTCCAAGGTCCAGAAAGAAAGGCACTCATTGATCTCCTCAAAGAGTTCGTAGACATCTTTGCCTGGTCCTACGAAGATATGCCCGGCCTAGATCCAGCTATAGTCGAGCACCGGATTCCCACATATCCGGATGCTCGCCCAGTCAAACAGAAGCTCCGCCGTATCAAGCCAGAATGGTCACTACAAGTCAAAGAAGAAATCATGAAACAGATGCGTGTCAAGTTCATTTGGGTAGTTAAATACCCGACCTGGCAGTCCAATATAGTGACCGCTCCCAAGCCCAACGGAAAGTCGAACTGTAGACTTCCGCGACCTCAACAAAGCTGCCGCCTAAAGATGACTTCCCCCTGCCCAACATTGATATTGTGGTTGATGCCGTCGCAGCTCACAATCCGATCTTTCGTCGACGGCATGCTGGGCTACAACCAAATCAAAATGGCAGCAGAAGACCAGGAGAAGACCTCATTCACTACTCCTTGGGGAACTTATTGTTACACTGTCATGCCATTTGGACTAAAGAATGCCGGAGCCACTTACCAGAGGGCTGCCACCACCCTCTTCCACGATATGATCCCTAAAGAGATGGAGGTCTATGTTGATGATATGATCGTGCATTCCAGCGACGCCAACAGTGCTCACATTAAAGATCTTTGGAAGTTCTTCGAAAGACTAAAGAAGCACCAGATGAAGATTAACCCCACCAAATGCACATTTGGGGTTACTAGAGGCAAAGTCCTGGGATTCTTAGTAATTGATCAAGGCATTAAGATCGAGCCAGCAAAGATCAAAGCCATCCTAGAAATGTCACAGCCAAAAACTCCCACCGAAGTCAAAGGCTTCCTAGGCCGGTTGCAAGATATCACCTGCTTCATCGACATACCTAACCACCACCCGCGAGCCCCTCTTTAAACTCCTAAAAAAGAATACCGACCAAGTCTGGGACACAAAGTGCCAGCTAGCCTTCGAAAAAATAAAGGCTTACCTTACCAATCCCCCTGTGCTAGCTCCACCCCATACACGTAAACCTCTCCTCATATACTTAACCGTCACAGACACATCAGTAGGGGCTATGCTCGCCCAAGAGAAAGAAGATTCCTGCATTGAAAATGCCATATACTTCATAAGTAGGAAGCTACAAGGAAGCGAGCTAAACTATTCGGCGCTGGAAAAAAGCTGCACCGGCCTAGTTTGGGCCACTCAGAGGCTCAAAACCTATCTCCAAGGAAGGTCCATCAAGCTCATATCTAGGATGGACCCTATCAAGTACATCTTCGGTAAGCCGTCACTATTCAGTCGACTGGCCAAGTGGTCCTTTCTTCTTAACGAGTTTGACATAACTTATGTCACACTTAAGTCTATCAAAGGGAGCGTCATTGCAGACCATTTAGTCGATCTACCTTTGAAGGCCGAAGAAGCAACTGAGCCCGACTTCCCAGATAAAGGTGTCCTGGAAATCACTGACCATGACACCTGTTGGCAGATGTTCTTTGACGGAGCCGCGAACAAAAGAGGCCTTGGCATAGGAATCCTGTTAATCGATCCGGCTGACTCTTATACTCCGTTGGCTATAAGGTTGGAGTTCGAATGTTCAAATAATACGGCGGAATATAAAGCATGTATTGTTGGCTTAGAAGAAGCTCTCCAAAGGGGAGCTAAAGATCTCGAAGTCTACGGATACTCTGCCCTAATCATAAATCAAGTTGAAGGAAGATGGAAGACCCAGATCCTACCGCATTCTATCATGCCAAGTTGACAACAGCCGCCGATTTGGTTCTATCTCGCTCCATTACCCGCCACGAGATAGGAATCAATTCGCCGATGCCTCGCCACTCTAGCCACTAGTCCGTATTCCCGCAGACTAAAGTTCAGCCATTTATAGTCGGGAAGAAGGTCACGCAAGATATCTGCTTCAAAATTAACGCACCGAAGCGCATCACGAGCCCCGGTATGCCGACATCATAACCGCTCCGTAAAGGTCTTTATCCTCCCGGCTTAGATAAAAGGGGAAGAGTCTCCTCGCGAAGATTGGCCTCCCAATTGCAGACTCGGCAAAACAGATAAGAGGCATTATCAAGGCCTCAACCCACTATGTGTCAATCAGGCCAAAGATGAGCAAATTATGGATCAACTACACGGTGGTACCTGTGGCCCCCAGATGAACGGCCATATGTTATCTAAGAAAGTCGTCCGACATGGGTACTATTGAGTACGCCGAACCGATTGTATCTCGGGTGCGACATTGCAACAAATGTCAACGCTAATCTATAACATGTGCCCCACACGCCCTATACAACTACCCCCTCGGCCCTTCTCAACATGGGGTATCGACGCCATAGGCCAAATTCACCGGGGGATCCAATGGCCATGAGTACGCCCCGTAGCCGCCGACATTTCACAAAGTGGGTGGAAGCCTCTTCCTACAAGATCCTAATTGCCCGAAAGGTGTCCGAATTTATCCGGGCCAATATCATATACCGCTACGGGGTACCTTTTGAGATTATCTCCGACAACGGCTCTCATTTTGAAGGGACGAAATCGCCTGGCCGGACGAAGTTCAAGATCCAGAGACACAAATCCTCCCCTACCCGGCCACAAGCTAATGGTGCCGTTGAAGCGCCCAACAAAAACTCGAGAACATCATCGCCAAAATGGCCGATACAGAAGAGATCAAGCAGAAAAATTTTTGCCACTAGCCCTCTGGGCTACCGTGATGTCGCCCCAAGACACCCACTTGGGCTACCCCTACTCTTTGGCATATGGCATGGAAGCGGTACTACCAATAGAAGTGGAAGTTCCATCATTAAGAGTAATGATGGAAACTGATATAGCAGAAGTTGACTGGGTCAAAGGGCGATATGAAGAACTAGCTTTAATTGATGAACGGCGCATGTTAGCCTTGGAGCATACCCGGGCATACCAAAGGCGCGACGCCTCGAGCTAATAAAAAGTCAAAGGCGCATACCCGTGATATCCAAGTTGGAGACCTCGCTTGAGAAAACCCCCTAGTTATGTTGATACTAGGGGAAAATGGAAGTCCTGTTTGGATGGGACCGCATACTGTTAAGCGAGATCCGATCAGAGGTGCCGTGCTTCTCACGAACCAAGATGGGAAGATCTTGTCCAAATTTCTTCAACCTCGACAAACTCAAAAGGTACTATACTACGAGCCATTCGCCCTGGCCTAATGCTTTTCCTCTCCAAACCGCCAGCTAGGGTCAAAACTCGAAAGGGCGGCCTAGGCAAAACTTAGGACAAAAAAAATAAATAAATAAATAAAAATAAAAAAATATATATATATATAATAATAATAATAATAATAATAATAATAATAATAATAATAATAATAATAATAATAATAATAATAATAATAATAATAATAATAATAATAATAATAATAATAACAATAATAATAATAATTAATAATGAATAATATAATAATAATAATAATAATAATAATAATAATAATAATAATAATAATAATAATAACAACAACAACAATAATAATAATAATAATAATAATAATAATAATAATAATAATAATAAAAAGGAGAAATAAAAGCTCGTTAGGCTGAAAACCCAAAAGGGCGGCCTAGGCAAAAATTAAAATATATATATATATATATAAATAAAATGATGAAAAAAAATGAAAAACAATTAATATAAAGAAAAAAAAAAGGGAGAGGGAAGGCATTATTCGAAGTCCTCAAGATACTACCTCTAGTCTTCAAAGACATCGAGGCTCGATCGATGTAAGAGAAAACCACGACAAAGCGCTCATATTAAAACACTAAAATATAATTTTACGTGTCCTAAGGTGCAACTTAGGAATATTTATTAAGACGTCTATATTATACATTAATTGCATTGTACATATCTATATATACTGCCTATCCCCCCTTTGTTTTTCCCCAAAAACAATTCATTTTCTTGCAGCCTTCGCCCGAGCTATCTATCGTTGCCTCAAGGGCCCACCGAAGTCGGGCCCATATACTCCTTCAAGCGAGGCGTGAAGAAGCCCTAGACTCATCACATGGGAGCCACCGATGTGTCTCCTTCTTCATCATCGGCATCCCTGCCTCCCGGGCACCGTATTGCTCTGACCCGCCCATCATTTCTGAGACCAAAGACCCCATATAGGTGGGGGGAGGAGAACAGCCATCTCTTGTTCCCATGGGTTGTCCTGGCTCGCTGCCAGCCTCACCGGAGGCTCGTGGACCACCGCCTCGAGCAAGTAAATTCCCAACCAGTCTAAGGAGGAGGAGCAGCTGCTTCTTGTTCCCATGGGTTATGCTGCCGACCAACATCGCTCAATCTGGCGTGATGTATTGCTGACCCACCGTTATCCGGTCCAGGGCCGTCCGAGTATTAAGGCCATGTACCTGCTCGATTCCGCCTCCAGTGGGCCGAGGAACAACTAACCCCTGAAGATCAATGTCCTCGCCTACTTCCATTAGGCGAGCATCCACTCGTTAGTTATATGATCGACCCAAAGAAATGTCTTAGTCCATGTCGGATGGTGCGAGACGGCCCCTCTGCAGTTACCATAATCCACGCCAAATACCCAAGGGACAAAAGCATATAATCAGAATATGGATATGCTACCTCCAATCTTCGTAGTCTCTCGAGCCACATGCCCCGAAAGTGGGACCGTGCATTTACGATCGCCAAGAACCTCCCTTCCCATGTATATAGGACGAGGAGGTGTCCGGGGTCACTTGCTCTCTTCCAAATTGCCGTGAAGATCCGGCCTGGTTGTAAAAAGAAGTCCGATGAAGGCCCAACATGACTACTTGAATGTACTCATCGGAATGACGAAGAAAAACCGGATCTCCCAAAGGGCGAATAACCCGTATTAAGTCCATCGAGCCCGGCGATAAGTGATCGACCACCAATCTCGTAATAATTAGTCCGGGGAAAATGCCCGGCAAGATACCATAAAATGATGGATCATAAGAAGTCTGCGGCGGCACGGAACCCGAACCCAAAGGAAATGCTCTTTAGCCACACGTGAACTGCCGCCCTAATGGGGCTACTCTAGGGAACATTCATCTCCGAAGAGCGAAAGCGTCAAAGTCGTGAAGGTCTCCGCAAAATCATTCGAACAA